>OY829915.1:96071146-96501679 GCA_963691935.1 Nephrotoma guestfalica
AAGACGATTTAAACATCAATTATAAGAAAATGTATTGGCTCATGGATAGAAATTATGAGCACACAATACATCATAAATCGTAAATATATTTGTTTAGCGCTGTTCCGGATTTCGATGAATGTGTGTTGCAATTCTAAATTACTTGTATATCGTTATAATCGCGAACATTCCACGTCATTATTCCCTTGTCTTGATAATTAACGTTGGCAATTCCTGTATTTTCCATGATGACTATCGTCGCCGTTTACAATTGTTTCGTTAATTTTATATTATCCTCCACATGGTTTGCCATTCTAAAATAAAACTCAGTACTGGATGAATTCTTGATCCGATAACGTCGAAGCATGAATATTAAATAATCGCACAATACAATTAATATAGACTCTGACTGAATTCGAATCCGGAACCGTTGTGATTATAACACTTGATGATGTACACCTTAACCACTCGATCACTAAGTATTATATCTGTGTAAAGTAAAATTCGTACACGTCCCGCACCACGTCGTAATCTATCAATGTGTACAATTTTTTTATAAGTTCCTTCCCAACTATGTTGTAATTTCGGTAATATGCCTTTTATTGTCTTCGGGTTTTAAACCTAAACCAACCCTCTCTCAACAAACTGCTCATTATCTGCTCTTAGGTCATATCTCGTTTTTATTCTACCGCTGCCCTTTGCAATATTTCTCCTTACTTTATTAAGAATCCAGTTCATTCTTCGTTTTAGATTCATGACTAATGATTCACGGTTATGATTCATGCTGTAAGACTAGTTCGTTTCCTGTTAGCTGAACTTAGTATGACGCGATAGGCGAGATCCTGGTTGACATTGACTTCTTTCCTCAGATGTCTTCCTGTGTGCGCTTAATCACCTTTATACCATTAACCTTCCTACCATTCCGTCTGACCGTGGGTGTAAGGGTTGTGGTACGAATCTTATATATGTTAAGAATTTCCTGGAACACGGATGACTAGAAGTTTCTACCTTGATCCAAGTGTAATTCCTGCGGTACTCCGAATATGCCAATCCAATTATTCACAAATGTGTCAGTTACGGTCCGGACTTCTTGGTTCACAATCGGATAGGCTTCCATCCACTTGCCGAAGTAGTCACTACACACCCATTATGTATTGGTTGCCACCCCTTGTTTCTGGAAATGGGCTTGCAATATTAATTGCTATTCGTTCAAATGATACTCCAACATTGAATTTCTGCAATTTTTCTTTTGTTGTTCGAGTTTGTGGTCCCTTTATACTTACCACACACAATTTACACTTTCTGCACCAATATTCAATGTTGTTGCGGCAAATCGCAATATAAAACCAGTGTCTTGTCTTCCAATCCTGAGTTGCTTGTAGAACTTCTCGAATCCGATTGGATAGTAGCAGTGTGCTGTTGATTACTGTCGAATCTAATCGATTCTCAGATTCTGACTGACAATGCATCATCTATTCTCAGCGAGTTGGATTGTGCGCAATAACTATTAACAGCGGTGCTTTGAGATTAAATTTTATGCCAATGCATATATAACGGGTGTTTTTTTAGGAGGTTTGTTTTTCCGATAGATGTCGTTTTATTTTATGACAGTTGTTTTGACAGCTCAAAGTGGCATTTCTACTCAGTATTGTTTGGCAAATCATTATGAATAGGTTAACTCCAGAACAACGTTTTCAAATCGTGGAAATTTATTTTCAAAATCAGTGTTCAATTAAAAATGTTTATAGAGCACTTCGTGAATTTTATGGTGCACATAATCGTCCGTCAGAGACCACCATAAAGAACGTAATTACCAAATTTCGGTCTACATTCACTCTTTTGGATGCCAAGCCACCGACAAGAATGAGAAGAGTTCGTACAGAAGAAAATATTGCTGTCGTTGAGGCCAGTGTCGAAGAAAACGACAATTTATCGATTCGTCGTCGTGCTCAGCAAATTGGACTTTGTCCATCGACTTTATGGAAAATTTTACGTAAAGATTTGGGTTTGGTGCCATACAAAATTCAATTGGTGCAAGAATTAAAGCCACACGACCATCGTTTGCGCCGTGAATTCAGTGATTGGTCGTTAAATCAATTGAACGAAGATCCATTTTTTTACCGTAAAATTCTCTTCAGTGATGAGGCGCATTTTTGGTTAAATGGATACGTCAACAAACAAAATTGTCGCATTTGGAGCAAAGATAATCCACACGCCGTTCTAGAATTACCAATGCATCCTGATAAATGTACTGTTTGGTGCGGTCTATGGGCTGGTGGGATCATCGGTCCATATTTCTTTAAAAATGAGGAAGGACGACGCGTTACCGTGAATGGAAATCGATACAGAACCATGTTAAATGAGTTTTTGTTGTCAAATCTTGAAGATATGGATATGAATGAAATGTGGTTTCAACAAGATGGTGCCACTTGCCATACAGCACGTGAAACAATCGACTTATTGAAAGAAACTTTCAACGACAACATTATTTCGAGAAATGGTCCGGTGAATTGGCCTCCGCGTTCGTGCGATTTGACGCCACTCGATTACTTTTTGTGGGGATACGTGAAGTCATTGGTTTATGTGGATAAACCTCAATCGATTGACGCTTTGGAAACCAATATTCAACGTGTCATTGCTGACATACGCCCTCAAATGCTTGAAAAAGTGCTGGAAAATTGGACCTCCAGAATGACATTTGTGAAAAATAGTCGTGGTAGCCATATGCCAGAAATTGTGTTTAAATGTTAAATGCCAAAAAATTATCTACCAAATAAAAAAAAATTTTGGTCATTTCATAATTTTATATGTGTTTTATTCAAAAAAAAAATCGGCAACCTCTTAAAAAAACACCCTTTATAAGGCATTGACAAATATCCTTCGGTACTGGTCAATCCAAATTTCATTCATTGCTCCATGCCAGACTATAGTACTGTCATGAAAGATGGGTCATAGTTGTGTTCTTTTTAATCACCGATTGTAATCAGATGGCGAAAACCTCTTTTGCACCCTGCCCCTATTGGGATTCGAACTCGGTACCTCCCGATCGAAACGCTAAGTTTAAACCACTATACCGTTTTGTCGGTCTGGCCAATCCATTACTGATACTAACTACTTTTAATATATTCACAGTCTGTAATTTGCTGCCCTTAAATTCAATCCGGATATCAGCTTGTAGTACATGATTAAGGTTGTTAACGTTTTCATTAAATGGGCGATTTATCGTCTTGAGGCGTTCCGGATTGGAGTAGCATTTTTTGTGTTGATTCTATGTTGCACAAAATTAGTTTTTACCAATTTGTCGAAAATACATCGGCTTAATCATCCCGTACGCCCACTGCAGCATCTAACTGTTATGGTGTTATAGAAGATAGCTGCAGCTCCTGGCTGATTTGTTCCTCAAATTCCTTGAACTGACTATGTACTTTTACCTCGAGGGACTTGATTTCTCCGTTAGCTCATTAATTTGAAGATAATAGGGTATGCTGATTTTGATCGAGTGTCTAGTCAGCTAATCGGATTTTGTTCTTTACGTAGCTCAGCAAAATGTCCATCTTGCTCCTTTCGCCATTCTGCCGCCTGGGGCATTGTTCTCTAGGTAGCTGATTAAATTGACCACCTTGTTCCGCTCGTAGTTCCACCATTTGAACACTATGCTGCTCGCCTTGCTGGTCTATTTTGGCACTTGGCTGATCAAACTTAGTGGCTGAGCTGCTTGCATTTCCTTCATTTGAATTAACAACGCCTTCATCATATCTCCAATGTCCAAGGTTGGTTTACCCTTTCAACAGTTTTAGAAATATTATGCAGCTCATTAAATTGTACACCTTGCCACTCTCACAGTTGTGCCAGCTTGGCGCTTTGTTCTCTACCTAGCTCAGCAAATTAATCACTTTGCTCCGCGCGTACTTCTGCATACTGAGCACTATGCTGCCCATCTGTAGGCTCGAAAACCATTTTTCTAGAATTCGGCAATATTGCTGATAATGGTAAATATGCAAAAACCTTGAGGAGGTCTAAATTTTCATGATTGAAAATAAGAGTGAAATTATTCGCCTTTGAGTAATTTTAAAATGAAACTTTGAAAAAAAAATTATTTGATACTGACCACTTTAGCTAATAAACGCAACATTTTTATTCACTAATTGGAGTAGAAACAAATATTATTTTTATTAAATGTTTAATTTACCTAATTTTTTATCTTTCATTTAGATAATTTGGTCATCCATACCCGTTGAACTTGTGCGAGAGAAACGTGACTACGTTTATCTCGATTATATGTATGATCAAAATGATAAAATATTAAATTTACGTCAATTAGAAAACCGCTTGTTACCAAATACGATTCACACACAGTTGTTCAATGACGAGCTATGGGATCAACAATGGTATTTGCAAGACACGAGAACTCGTCGCGGATTACCTAAATTGGAATTAAATGTAATACCCGTTTATAAACAAGGCATTACAGGAAAAGGTGTACGGGTTGCAGTTCTAGATGATGGATTAGAGTTTACCCACGATGATTTATTTGATAATTTTGTGAGTATATATTTTGCGTAATGACATCCTAAAATTACCTTTATACTTTTTAAATATATGTATTTCAGGATCACGAGATAAGTTGGAATTGTATTAATGATACTCCAGATCCGCGTCCTGATTATCAAGACAAACTAAGTAGTCATGGGACTAGATGTGCTGGAGAAATATCAATGATTGCTAACAATAGTAAATGTGGTGTAGGCATTGCATTTAATTCCAAGATTGGTGGAATTAAATTACTCGGACGCAGAGTATATGATTTTATCGAAGGAATGGCCCTTGGATATGCGTACGATAAAATTGATATCTATAGTTCATCTTGGGGTCCAACCGATGATGGGAAGAGTTTAGAACGGCCAGGCTACTTGGCAAAGAAAGCTATTAAACGTGGTATTAAATATGGCCGCGGAGGGAAAGGTGCTATCTACGTTTGGGCTAGTGGTAATGGCGGAAGTAATTACGATAATTGTAATTGTGATGGATATGCAGCTAGTGTTTATACAATAGCAATTGGAAGTGCCAGCCAGCGTGGTGAATTACCTTGGTATAGTGAAAAATGTGCTGCTACTCTAACAGTAACCTATTCCTCGGGCGCATATGAAGATCAAATGGTAACTACAACTGATATCAATAACTCATGTACTGTTCGTCATACAGGAACATCAGCCTCTGCTCCATTGGCTGCTGGAATTATTGCGTTGGGACTCGAGGCAAAGTATTTACTTTAGCGTACTTTAATTTTGACAAGTCATTTTTTAAATTACATTTCAGTCCTAGCTTAACATGGCGTGATGTACAACATATAATAGTAAATACCGCTGAGTATAAACCACTTGCTCATAATAAAGGATGGATACAAAATGCAGGCAACCTATTTTATAATATTCGATTTGGTTATGGATTAATGAATGCTGAAACATTTGTTAATTTATCTAGAATTTGGAAACCGGTCGGTTTACAAAAAAAAATGTCTATCAGTCCATTACAAGTAATCGATTTCCCTATCAAAATGAATAAAACCAATAATAAGTTACTAATTGAATTCGATAATTACGAAACAGAAATCATATATTTAGAGCATGTTCAATTAGAGCTTTCCCTAGAATATTCAGTGCGGGGTGTACTAGAAATCTACTTAGAATCACCTCATGGTACAAGTATTCAATTGTTAAGTAGTCGCAAGTATGACGTTTCAAAATCAGGATTTGATAACTGGAAATTTACTTCGGTGGGAACTTGGTCGGAGAATCCCGTTGGGGCGTGGAAATTAATCATTTTTGATATAAAGCTGAATAATACAAAACATAATGGACTTTTAAAAAATGTAACGTTAATTTTATATGGCACTGACATTCAACCAAAATCGTATTAAAAATAATGTTAGTTTTTCGTAATCGGTATTGAGTCTATAAAAAAACAAGGTATAGTAGTAATCATATCTAAAACCAAAGATTATCTAATGTTATAGAGTAACGAAACAGAGGTATGTAATTTAAATTGGTTATACAATACACTTACACAGCTTTATTTTACCGTAATTGTTATCGTTTAGTCAACAATAGTCACGATTATGACATATTCCATACAAATAAAATAAAAAATTGTTGTGTAAGTGTATTGTATAACCCATTTAAATTGCATACCCCATGCATTTTCTGATGAAAATTTTTCCTCTGTTTTGTTACTCTTATAACATTTCTTACTCTTTGCTAAAACGCATGTTTTATGTTTTGCGCATCTGCTTAATGTAGGAGTATAAATTCGGGTCGGGTTAGCTTTATATTTGAAAACTAAAATGATTTATTTTAAACATACGTAATTTCATTTAAATTTACATAAACCCATATTTCGTAAGAAAATTAAAATGATTAAAATTGCGAATCCTATGGATAATAATAAAATAAATTTTAATTCGTGGACTACAATAAGTAAAATAAAATTTCTTACTTTTTCGATTTTAAAAACACATTATTTGAATAATTTCAGATTATTCGAGATTCAGCGCAGATAATATTTCGAAATGCTTTCTTTTCCTTAATCTGATATTTAAAATGTTTATTTAGATTAAAACAAACCTAAGAAATTAAATCCTAAAGTACATCTGTGTAAGTAGTTTCCGCCATATTTGTATGAGAAATTTTGAAATTTTAGGAATTTATGACTAGCAACGTAACATATAATGGTAATTGTAGTTTAAATTGTTTGTTTGGATGATGGACATAGCGTCTGACAAAAGTCTGCCAAATGTATTAGTTGGAAATTCCATCCAAGCAACAACCAAATCGACAATGTCTGTTTGTCAATATTCTGCTAGTAATGTAAGTTTTGTTTTAATCCGCTTTGACCACGCCGAAGTCTATCCGTACATATAGCATCGATCACTGTAGATTCTTCGTTTAACTTGTTTTTTTATAGTATCAGCCCACAAATAACAGCACCCGAAATGACATGGTGAGATAACATATTATTTTATTATATGAATAATTATAAATATAATTAATTTAACATGCATATATTATGTAGTTTTATTTCATGTAGATTGTGGCGAGTAAACTATCATTCTTTAATAATATTTTAAAGGCGCGGAATTAGTCGTTTTGGTTAGGGTATCATTTATTGAATATTTCGATTCAGGGCGCCTTACTCAGCGAGTAAGGCACTCAGCATATCAACGTTTCAACTTGTTTTTTACATTATCATGTATAAGTTGAGAAATGAGTACTTATCACGCAATCATCACATGAGATATGATGATATTTTTAATAAGTTTGTTTTAATAGTTATGAGTTTCCTAATTTCCTTAGTTTATTACAGAAGTTAAATGCGATATCCGCTTCAAAAATGGCAGGCTAGAATCAATTCGAGGATTAAAAATTTCGAGTCCGGAGAGCTGTGTTAAAATGAATTACATTATTGCAACAGCAGCCGAAATATTATATTTTTTTCAATAAATTTTTTTTATTAATTAAACTAAAGTTTTTTTATTTATTTATTATTTTATTATTATTATCAAAGTGCTTCACTTACATTCGCTTCGAATTACTCGCGGCAGTGAATTGTACGAACAACGTGTCAATAACTCCTCCTGTTATATATGTGGATAATATTTTATCGGCTTTAAAAGGATTTGGAAACGGTTGTGGTCTTGACAATATACCCTCTTCTATTCTGAAAGAGCACGCTGACATTTTAGCAATTCCATTATGTTACCTATTCAATTACTCCTTAAGCGCCGGGGTGTTTCCCGAAAAATGGGAAATTTCAAAAATTACACCAATATTTAAATCGGGCAAACGAGACGACGTTACATGCTACAGAGGAATATCAACTACATCATCAATTCCAAAATTGTTTGAATTAGTTGTATGCAACAACTTTAAACCCACAATTGCACATCATATATCAATCAGCCAACATGGGTTTATGCCTGGCCGATCCACATCAACTAATCTGGTTGAATTCGCCAGTAAAATAATTAATGAGATAGAAAACCATCATCAAGTTAATGTAGCGTACACAGATTTCAGTAAAGCATTTGATTCCATCTGCCATCAAAAAGCACTCCGGAGTTTATTCGCATTTGGGTTTTCACTCGATTACATAAATTGGTTCAAGTCTTAAACCGGCGACAATTTGTAATAATGAGAAATGAAGTTTTAAAGTTACGTCTGGTGTTCCCCAAGGATCTCACATCGGGCCGTGGATATTTATTGTTTTCATAGATCAAATAACCGAGATAATCAAAAACTCAAACGTGCTGATATTTGCTGATGACGTGAAATTTTTTCGAACTGTTAAGCTAGATATGAAGAAACTTCAAGAAGACATCGATAGATTAAGTGAGTGGTGTGATCGAAACTCGCTTTACTTAAATATTAAGAAATGCAAAATCAAATCCATTAATTACTTCATACAAAGTCAACAACGAATTATTGCAAAGAGTCAATGAGATCATTGATTTACGTTTTACATTTGTCGAAAATGCCAGTTTCAATAGGCATATTGAAAATTGTATTGCGAAAGCGAATGTCATGTTTGGATTTGTTAAAAGATGAACAGGTGAATTTAAAGATATTCAAACCTTATGTTCACTCTATTTCGCTTAAGTTCGATCTCAACTGGCATACATATTAAAAGAATTGAAAGTATTCAAAATAAGTTTCTGATTTTGAAGAAAAGTGACTGTGATTACGATCACAATTTACTTTTCCATGAAAATGTGGCTCGGTTACCTCCGTACTCAACAAGATGTACGGGTTACAAAATATGCACGCTTGAAAATAGACGACTTCTATAATAGGCGCGGTTTTTATTTGTAACGTTTTGCTTGGTCACAATGATTTAGCTTAATGGAAAACATATCAATTCATGCGTCTTGCAGAACATTTCGAAACCATGAGTTTTTAGCACTAGGACACCATCCACAAACTATGGAGAAAATAATCCCATTAATAGGTTGTCTAAATCATTCAACATCGTCGACGACCTATATAACTTTAATTTATCAAAAGACAATTTCAAAAATTTGCTGAAGAATTATTTTTTAAAGTTTTAATTGTTAAATCAAAATTTGATTTATATTTTTGTGTTTTAAAGTTCTTCGAATTTTCATTTTTTTAATATATTTGTTTTAAATTAAATTACCTGAAATCATACATGTACGAGTAAATCACAGAATAAATTTCTTTAAATAAAAAAAATGAAGAAACTCCACCAACTTCAAGCCAAGCGTTCGAAATCCTTGAGAATGTGGATGAAATGAACAATAATATGGTAGGATTATTGAACAAACCTAAAAAAACGAGACAGACTACTTTGGACAAATGTTTAGATTTTAGTTTAATTGTTTAAAATCTTAATGTGATAATGCAACGGAAGTCATTGATTAGCATTTAAGTGTAAAGAAACACGTACATTATATTTACAAATTATTATTATTTAAAATTTTTATTACTTAATTATTTTTTCTAAATAAATAAGTACGTTTGTACATGAAATATTATACATTTTGTTGATTTAATTCATTAGCTTAGTTCACTCCAAACTCCAAATTAATTCATATCGTAATGTAGAAAATAATTCATATGTTATATGTAGATACGAGTATGTAATGCAACAATCTATTTGTTGAAATTCTGCTATTGAAAATCTGTAGACGGAAAAAATCCCGTAAAGCGGATACATATTTGGCTCTCATAGAGTTCCGCCTTAGAGGATTCTTGCAGTTTCTATTGAGTTTGCTTTTCATAAGGTAAAAGAGTAATTTGGTTTTTGCTGTTTTTTGTTTCTGTCTTTGGATTAAATTAGAAGTTTCAAAAATTTAAATTACAAACTTTTAAAGTACAAATTGTACAAAAATAAGCAACAAAAATATCGTATCTGCCAAAAATACGCCATTGAATTTTGGTGAATAAAAATATTCTTCGTGAAATGTAAACTTACTTTTTGTATAGACAGGGTACTTGGTAACTTTGTTACTAACATTAAAAAATTAAAATTACGTTTAATTAGTTAATTTCGGAAGGCTATTGGTTAATTTTAACTATTTTGTTGTAGTTCATGGTTTAGTTAGTTATTTAATTAATAGGTAAAATTAAATATTTAATTATATTAACTAATTAGGTATTAACGATTCTAGAGATGTGTTGCTTTTCATTTTTAACTTTCATCTTACAGGTTCCTGAGTATCTGTTTTACTTAATTCTAATTATAGAATAAAGTTTAAATTATTATAATAGCCGTTTTCGGAAATAGTCCATGGTAACTTTTGGACAACTTGCTGACAATAAATTACCAAATCTATTTCCGAACATGTAGAGTAACTTTAGCGTAATTTAGCTTTAGTTGATTTTTGTTTCTGTCTTTGTATTAAATTAGAAGTAACAGAAAAATTAAATTACAAATTTTTAAAGTACAAATTGTACAAAAAGAAGCGACAAAAATATCGTATCTACCAAAAATACGCCAATGAATTTGGCTGAAAATAAATATTCACACGCGAAATGTAAACTTACTTTTTGTATAGCCAGGGAAACTTGAGTAACTTTAGTGTTGTTACCAACATTAAGAAAATTAAAAAAAAATAATAATATCCAAAAGTTCCCATGGGCTATTTCTGAAAACGGCTAATATTCCGATTAATCATCATTTTTAATTGCTTTAGTTTAGAAAATAATACCTCTATTATGCTTCTCACCTCACCGAGTGACTTCAAACAAATCTAGTCACATTTACATATACCCCGTTTACACCAGTAGAATAAAAGTATGTAGCAAAAAAGTATGTTGGTGTAAACTCAAACTAAAATACTTTAATACTTTATCACGTACTATTTTGCTATTAAAGTATAGCTCAAAACAGAACAAGAGCGAAGGCGGCGAGCGAAATCGCTTGTCATATTACAAAACACCGAAAACATGCATACAAACACAACCATCGACGTTGGCGACGACGATTTTTTCGTCGAAACAAATTTAGAGTCTATTTCTATTTTTATCGCTGACGAAACAATGTTGCCAACTGTTTTTTATATTATTTAAGTTGGTAATCCTATAACTGTCATATTATTAATCATTTCTTTCAATCGATTTCCGTCTATTTCATTTCTATGCTTCGTCGAAAAAATCTGTTATGGTTTCTTATAAGTTTAGTGGCCTAACACACCAACGTCATGTGCCAAAAACACATAAGATAAACAATTTTTATAGTTTGTCGTGTTTGGTTGTTTGTTTGTTTATTAGTTTTTTGCGGTCAGATCTTTCAATCCATATGACCTATTGTTCCTGTTTCTCCAATATACGCTTACAGAGGCTTCTCAGGGGAAGGGCTGAAGCATCGGATGAGTTAAGATGTTTTGTGATTGACTTATGGAATTTTTATTTCTAAAAATTGTAAGTCTTTTCATTAAATTTTATTTTGCGGTCCTATAGTTGTATCTCTGTGTTAATGATATAATAAACATTTTCATATAATTAAATTTTATAGTATAATAATAATTATTACAAACCAAACTACTTTTATAATTAAATTCAAATTATTACTAATAACTACTGTCTATTTTACATATATTATTATAAAGCATTTTAAATTTAGTTCATTCAAGCTTAGTTAGAAATTTATTTCTTATTTTGAAACTTATAAATACTAGCACAAGTGAAAAATTTAGTTATATTAATTATTTCATTGAATTTTAGTATTATAATTCAGAATTAATTTTAATTCAGATATTCTGATATCAATGTAAATAAATTCAAATATATATAAATTTAGGTGATTAAAAGAATATTTTAAATTTAAATTAATAAATGGTACTGTGAAAATTGCAATTGATTACATTTGTAATAGTCTTAACTAAAATAATTTGAATGGCTTAGTACTGTTAGATTGTCTTGTTCTTATGTTTTTGTTAATACGTTAGTTATACTTAAGTTTAGGAAAGTATTAGTATGAGATTGATTAATGATATAACATAACATTTATATCATTAAATTTGGTTAGCATTCGTGCTGATTCTACTTAATATATTATTTACATGATGTGACGGTTCCAGTGATTATAAGTTTATAGTCTATACTTAATACCTTTTAGAAAATTTACTAAAATTTTGTATTCATTCTCATTCTGTCTTTTTAAAATATCAGTTAATGAATTTGTTCTAAGTATAGGATATTTGTCTCTTTCTTTATTGAATTTTATACAGTTGCTACTAATGTGATCATTATCTTCAACTACGTTACAATGTGTGCAGTTTGGCGTTTCTTCTAGTTTTATAGTGTGCCTATATTTTTTATTGAAAGAATGACCAGTTCTTAATCTTGAAATCTGTTTTATTTCACTAGATGACATATTTGAGTTTTTAAACCATAATGATTTAGAAGGTCGATTAAACATTCTTTTATAGTACCTTCCTATATTCTGAGTCATTTCATTGAAAACTACAGTCCATTCAAAATCTAAAGCTTTATTAATAGCGTTCATCGTGTCTGTTAAAGTTGGTTCATTGTCTAGTGTATGTATAGGTCTAGTTAATGCAGTTTTTGCCAACATATCTGCAATCGAATTACCTTCAATATCCACATGTCCTGGAATCCATTGTATTGTGACGTTTCTATTTATATTATGACCAGCCAAGTCAATAATGTGGTTTTCAAAATGCTTTTCTGTTTGGTGATTTAAGGCAAAGATTATAGATTTACAGGTGCACTGAGAATCAGTTAAAATTACTATTTCTTTTTTATTAACTAGTTGTGCTAGAGTTATGGCAATTTTTATGGCTATTGTTTCGACAGTTTTAATGTCTGTGAAGTTTTGTAATTTAATTGAATATCTATTGTTGTTTTCTGGTACATAAATTCCTATTCCCGCATTATCATTTATTATAGAACCATCTGTATAGATGTGGCCGTAGTTAGAATATTTTATTATCTTGTGCAAGTTGTTCAAGTTCAATTATATTATTTCTTTGTTAAATTGTTAATGGAAGGTATTATGTTTAGATTTTGTGGTTGCGTATTTTTGTAATGAATTGGTTTTATTTTATCAAATAGAGGGTATCTATTATATAAAGAGTTGAGTTTCGTAAGTGAGTTTTGTGCTTTAATTTCTCTTCCTATATTAGTGTTTTTAAAAAGATGTTTTGCTATAAACTTTAAGGTTTTTAATTTATTGTCTTGGATAGTTGTCATTTCTAAAGATTCTGCTAAGACTACTGGTATAGGTGTAGTCCTTGTTAGACCTAGGCAAGTCCTAATACTATTATTTTTAATCGTCTGACATATTTTATGTGCAGTTTTATTGTTATCGTCCGTAATAATATATGAGTATTCTAATTTAGATTTCACTATAGCTTTATAAATATTAATTAACGTTTTAGGATGAGTACCTCCTTGTGCATGTGTTAAAACTTTTAGTATATTTATTGACTTTTGAACGTTTGTTTCAACATGATTATAATGTTTATTTAGTAGTAGCCTATTATTAAATGTAATTCCGAGTATTTTAGTCTCAAATTTAAGTAAAATTGGGGTATTATTAATTTTAAGTTCTTTTGTTTTTGTTATTCCTGTTTGTAAATAATCGAAGAAAGTGAGATTTAGAAGGGTTTATCGAAAGTTTTAACATACCAAATTTTTGGTTTAATTTTATCAAAAATCTGTTTGCTTTGCATTCTAATTCTTCATGATTGGTTCCCGTGATTACTATACTAAAATCGTCTGCAAATTGAAATATTTTTATTTCGTTCCTGTTATTAAGCTCATGAATTGTATGGGTGTAAATATTAAAAAGAGTTGGGCTTAAACAACTACCTTGCGGGATGCCAGAATTTGTAATTTGCGATACTGTTCTTTCTGAATTATTAATAGTGATAACCCTGTTTGTGAGGAAGTAGTATTTCTGATATTAATACTGTTTTATCTACATTATCAGAAGCTTTAGTAATGTCAATACTTGTTAAAATAATTTTCCTGCTATAGCTTTTTTCTTTTTCAATAAATTGTTAATTGTGTCATATAATCCATGATACTTATATTTTTCCTAAAACCAAAGTTATTAATGTGAAATATATTTTTTTCGTTTAAATGAATGTTGATTCTATTTAGAATTAATCTACTAAATATTTTAGATAAAACCGGAAGTAAACAAATTGGTAGGTAATTCTGTATATCTCTATCATCTAAACCTTTCTTTTTGATTGCAATAGTTTTAGAAATCAACCATTTCTCGGGATAATTTTTCGATTCCCAAATTCTATTAAAGTGTTTTGTTAATAATTTGACAAAATCAAAATTATTCTTAACAATCAGTTTAATTAAGTTGTAGCTAATTTTGTCTGGTCCAGGCGCTGTGTTTTTAGTATTATTTATGATTTCAAATACTTCTTTTTCCTTAAATTCATTATTATTAACTTCTATTGCTGTGATGGGGAAAGGTGGCGAAGGACATTCATAGGAATTAGGAAAATTGATATTAAGAAAATCAGTTGCTTTGTTAACATCTAAAATTTGATAAAAGTTGATTGTCTCTTATTTTTAATCTTATTGACACTCCTCCAAATGTTAGCATTATTAGTTTTATTATCAATGTTATTTAAGAAATTAATCCAACTTTTTTTCTTTTCCCGTTTTATTTCAAGTTTCAATTTTTGGGTACATTTCCTTAACTCAGTTGCCGTAAATAAAGTTTTAAACCTATTGTATATTTTTTGTTTCTCTACTTTTATATTCCACAGCTTTTGAATGTATTCATTCCACCATGGCTTAGGTCTATAGTTAGATTTGTAAATTACGGTTTTCGTGTTTTTCTTAACAATATCTGTCAATAGTTTCTCAATGTCCTCACATGGTTGATGCATCATGGAATTTACTTCGTTTATAATTTTAGTCCAACACGTAATTTGCTTTATTTGCCATGTGTTTGTTTTGTATGATATATTGATTGGAAAGTGATCACTGCCTAAGCTTTCCATTTTGCAGTTCCAATTTAAACTGCCAATTAAGTTTCTTGTACAAATAGTAATGTCTACTGTGGAAACCGTATGTCTGTATGTGTCTTGCCCAGTAGGAGATCCGTTGTTTAGTATATGAAGGTCTGTGTCAGTAATTATTTCCGCAATTTTAGTGCCAAGAGTATCTGTTTTAAAATTGTCCCAAAGTCCGTAATGTGGGTTAATGTCACCTGCAATTATAGTCTTATTGTTATTATTTACTTCAATTAATTGTTCAAATTCTCTTACTATTTCCTCCATATTCCTATTAGAGCTATTGTAAAATGAAATTAAGTTTAGGTCTATATTTTTGTAATTTATATTGATTTTTAAAATTTCTAGTCTGTTATATGGAATAATTTCATTTACTGTTTTCCAAGAAATTTTTTTATTTATTAAAAAACCCACACCTCCATAACCGTCTTGTCTATCTTTTGTAATTAAATCAAAGTTATTAAATAATATTTTCTCTTGAGTTCTAGTCCATGTTTCCGTAAGTAACACCACATCAATTTTATTTATATTTAAATATTGTTCTAATAGATTCTTATTACTTTTAAGACTACGAATATTTATTTGCAAAATTTTCACACTACTCATATAATAATTAATTATTATCATTTAAACCTGCATTAAGTGTATCCTCAATTTCCATTATGATGAGGTCCATCTCAGCAGGATTTTTATTTAGGTCTGGTTGATTATCAAATTGTTTCTTAATATTGTCTAATAATCCATCTCTTTTAATTAATTGTAGTTTTAGATGCTCTACTAGGTTCCTCAAAACCTTTATCTCTTTTCTTGTCTTTTCAGGCGCGTCAGTCCAAGCATTATTTCCTTGTGAGTAAGGGAAATCAGTTTGATTTGGAATTTGTTCCCTTAATCCAAATAACTTCTCCTTAGTTTCTCTATATGAACTTTTATTGATGGTCATGTATTCAGTAATTTTCTTTTGTCTATAGCGCTCTTGACAATCTCTATGATTAGTTAAGTGTCCTGCTCCACAAAATTTGCATCTATCAATGTTGTCACAAATATGTCTATCTTCCAAGATTTTAGCACATTTAAGGCATCTCTTATTTTCTGTTGACCTACATTTATTAATAGTATGTCCGTAATTTAGACATCCTTTACAATGAAGAGGATTCGGTATGTAGTGCTGGACTTTTAATAGGATATTATCGTACATTACTACGTTATAAGGGATGGTAGAAGCTCTAAAGGTAATTTTTACTAATTGTAAGTTGTAAGATTTTTCCATCTTGGGATCCCATTTCGTCATACGTTCGATTTTTGTAATGGGTATCTTCGACTGTATATTATCTGCTATATCTTTTTCCGTAAGGTCTACCGGTATATCTCGAATAACACCAATTGTATTTATAAAATTGTTTGGGATAAATGTTTCATAGCCATCCGTTTTTCTAAAAATCTCTGAATCAAGACACTTGTTTGCATCATGAAAAGTACTAAATATTATTCTAACCATGTTCCTACTTATCTTCTCAACTAATTCAACATTGTTAAATTTAGCTGGAGCTCGGCCTTCTGAGGCTGTATTTTGGTCCAAAAATAATGACAGGAGAGAAGAATTACCGGAGCGCAATAGTGTTGCATAAATGTGTTTGTTTATAGTAAACACGTGTAGCTTGTTCGGACGTAGCGCCACACCATTTCACACTCAAAAAATCATAGAAATAGATTATATAGAATGAATGTAATGAGCTGTCAAGTGAGTCAAATTCGGAGGGTAAAAGAGAAAGCATATAAATTAACGGTCGTTTTTAGAATTTTTTTCGACCTAATGGAATGAAGTTAGGAAGTTAAAATTAAAAAATTATTTAAATTTAAATAAATTTTTATTTCTGTAATAAAAGTACATTAATTATTTTTATTTAAATATAATATTATGTATATCAAAATTAGTAATTATAAAACCACTACGCTTATTTATTTCACATTCCTTTAAAATGTAATAAAGAAACAAACTTGTTTCTTTTTGTTAAATTATATGACCTTTGGTTACAAAAATAATTCAACCGGATGTCATAATATTTTTCTATGATAGAATGCTCTAACAAATTAACGTGTTCTTGAGAATGACTATATTGATCTTCATCATTGAAAATATTTAACACTTATTAGGTTGTGAAGAACGTTATAACTATATTATTTGTTTAAACAATTTAGAACTAGATTATAGTTGAATTATGTTTTTGTACTCCGTAATAGCCAATTCCCGTTTTAATACTGCTTCGGAATATTTACATATTTTTAATACTGACGGCGAAGGAGTTAAAAGACCACCCCTATTTTGTAAATTGATTAACGATTTATAAGAATTACATTGTTGTATTAATTTGCAACAGTCCTCACAATTCAATTTTCTAAATAAATATCGGATTATAAATCCCCCATTAATTGAAAATTCACTTAGTATAATTGGGTATCCAAAAAAATTTTCGTCATACATATTAGATTCGTCTACTTTAGAAATTTCTTGGCCAATTGAAATATCATCTGATGAGGCTTCAACCATTGCTTTTTCAATTCTCCATATTTTGGTAAACTAAAAACAAATGTTTACATTATTTCTGTATAAAATTGTATTTACAATACATATTACAAAATAAAAATAAATTATTTAAAGAAAATCACATAGCACATGAAACAATCAACACCATTTTTCCGAACCGAAAAATGCGACACTGGTAAAAACATTTGTTTACAAAATGATAAAAACCAAAGCCAACGAACAAAATTGTGTTCTTATTTTTTCTGATTTATAACT
Organism: Nephrotoma guestfalica; assembly: GCA_963691935.1. Classification (NCBI taxonomy): domain Eukaryota; kingdom Metazoa; phylum Arthropoda; class Insecta; order Diptera; family Tipulidae; genus Nephrotoma; species Nephrotoma guestfalica. Next base: position 96,088,945 of record OY829915.1, read on the forward strand.
TAAATTAAGGATAAGTTTACCAAAAATCACTTTGTTCTTAACATAATTTACATTTTATTTTATATAAACACTTACTGATGGCACGAAATTCCTTTATGAAATTTGTTAGGCGTATTTTTGTAGTTTTTCTCAAAACACTTCATTTTATTAAAAGATTCTAATTTTTATTATCAAATGATGTACTGCACACTATCCACTAACTATTTTATAATATTTTAATTATTTTTTTGATTATTTTAATTAATATTTTTAAGATTTTTAAGAGCACAAAATTAAACGCGTAATTTAAAACAAAAACCCAAAACTTGTTTGACTGGTTATTATTTTGAGATATGAGACCGCCATATGCATTTTTTAAATAACCATCCTACTCTGACTTGCTTCGATTTAGCTTCACATGAAATAGCAAATTTTATATGCGAAAATTCTTTACATTCATTCTATAGAATATAATTCTATGCAAAAAATAAAATAAAATTAAAAAATAAATGCCAAAAACCATATGCTTCAACGATTTTGCTTTAACGATAAGCCCGAATTACTGAAATATTCAAATTTATACTGAAATGTTCAAATTTATACTGAAAAGTTAAATTCCCCATCTCAATACCATAAGAAAATGTCTCAAAATAGGAGTGGAAGCACCAAAAAATTGAACCGATTCCGCCCGGTTCGATAAATTTTGATGCTTATGATCACAAAACCAACACAAATACTTGTATAAAAAATTACAGCACACATATTCAAAATAATGTATTATTATACGTCGTATACGTATACACAAATTTGTGGTTTCGTCTCTCAATTTCCGCAGGAAATAGGGTAGCTGGAAGAGCTTGCCTAGTAAGCTTGGTCGTGCACTCCCAATGTGCATATCCACACTAGGGTAACCTGTATCCGTTAACCATCGTTTTATCCCCCTTTTTATACAAAGTCGGTTTTATTGCGGTGCAAACAAAAACGGTTTTATTGGTAAAGGAGAATGAAACGACGAATTTTCAAGGATTCAAGTTGCCCTAGTGGATATGCACAATCAATAAACAAAGTGAATTAAAAATCTTATGATATATTATGTACATAAATGATAACTTTAAAAACTGTTTCTGTATTAAGATTTATTTTATTTTCAACTTAAATGAATTGATATAATTTTAATTTCATCATATGGTTTATCTGTCTTTGGATTGGTTTTACAATGAGAAATATTTTGAATGACTTCCATGCCTTTAACTGCTCGACCAAATATCGTATGTTTATTATCAAGCCATGGTGTTGGTATAACAGTTATAAAAAATTGGCTTCCATTAGTATTTGGACCCGCATTTGCCATGCTCACAGTATATGGTCGGTCATGTTTTAGCGTTGAACAAAATTCATCTTTAAAATCTGTGCCCCATATTGATGTCCCGCCAGTGCCACTTCCCGTGGGATCACCCGTTTGTACCATAAAACCTTTGATAACACGATGGAATATATGCCCATTGTAATATCCATTTTTACTGTGAACACAGAAATTTTCAACGGATTTCGGACATTCTTTTGGGAACAATTTCAAATGTATATCGCCCAGTGTTGTGTGTATGACCGCATTTTCATAGATTTTTTGAGTTCCTTTTATAAAAAACAAAAAATTAATGTAGTACAATAATTTTGTTTACAAAATAAATTTAAAATGTGGAGTTACCTTCTTTACTTATGGAAAAGATATTTAAAAAGATATATATTAAAAAGTGCATGTAGGTCAGAGAAAAAATTGTAAAACAAAAAATAACTTTTTACCTTGTCCTTCTGGGACTGCAATTATATCTTCCTTCGAAGGTTTCTCGTTGAAAACGTCACGATCAACATCTTGCAGATCAGATGGTAAGCGTCTGCTAAATAAATAGAACCGCTGTTTTCTGAAAATAAACATATTTATGAATTTTAAAATTACTAAATTCTTTTAACACAAAAGCTACATACTTGTAGGCTGTGCAAAATAAAGTTGAATCTGATGTATAGGATTGTAATGTTGGATTATCCGATGCTTCTTGTTCTAGTGTAATAGCTGCTTTAGATTTTCTTGCCCGTCCTTGGAACAAACCCAAATGGAGCGGGCGTAGATTATCACTTTTACCAATTATTTTAACACAACGATTTGTTTCAATATTAACTAGCTTGATTCCAAGCATTGTTGGATAAAGTAAGAAATACCCACTAAAATCAAATACAATATTTGAATACATTAATGCATCGGCTTTTTCCAATTCACGTTCATTTGCCATTCTGCGTCCAAATTCCATATTAGGCAAGGAATCCGGTGTTTGTTGTCGTTCCGTATATCTAGCTAAGGTTTCATCAAAAACACGGATTAGTTTTCCCGTTAAAAATTTAAATACGCGGACTTTACGGTCGGTCGATAGTGTAGCAAATTTATGACCATCTTGGGTAAAAGCCACACCCGTCACAACAGTTTTACACTTGGCAAACTCAAATAAATCCGTATCAAGTTTTGATTCGAATTTCACAGTTTTCGCAGGAAATTTGTAATCATGCCGTGAATTCATCCAGTACTCCAATATACCAGCTTTATCAATGGAAATCGCTGTTTCGAACACGGGGTTATAAGTAATTGAAGTAACTGGTTTAGTGTGTAATTTTTCAAATACAAAAATAGGTACATTCGATCCTTGCCCGTCATAAACAAATATTTTTCCTGAATCTTGATCAGATATGGCGAGTGCTGTGATGGCTTCACCAGCTGTATGGACCCATTCCGCACAAAGTGGAGTATAATCAAATTTCAACATATTAATCATATCGAAATTCACTACATCAAATATTTTGGCACTCTTATCAACCGAAGTGGTGCACAAGTAGGTTCCATTTGAATTCACAGTCAGTGATGAAATTGCAGAAAGGTTACTACGGAAATGCTTGACAAATTCAATTCCTTCTTCCATTTTTTTCCAAAATTTTATGTGGCCATCCATTGAAGCTGTTATGATAAAATCGGTTTTCGTGACAACTAAATGTGTTATTAAATCGCGATGCATGTAGGACTTCTCGTAACATTCAGTGTTGGGAAGATTTTCAAGGTAAAGCTTCTCGTGTGGTAAACCTAAAAATTAGTTAAGCAGTTTGTAAAATATATTAGCATCGTTGTAAATTTAGTACCTCTTTTCTTTTTGGGAGCGGTCTGTTCATTTGGCATTGGCCCAATCCAACCTTCTTCATCTTCAGATGTTGGCTTTTTACGTTTGTTCGACTCTGAATCGGACATGTCTGATGTATATTATTATGGTTATGACCAAACAACAACAAAAATTAATGATAATGACATTTCAGAGACGGATTCTCTATTTTTGTTTGTACATAATAGCTGTATTTTGTTGAGAATTAATTATTTCGAATTATTTTGGAATTATTTAATTCTCAACAAAACAGCAAAAATTTTTTTTTCTGTTACTAATATAATCAAAGTGTTTATCTTAATTATAACACAAAATATAATATATAAAGTTTAAGAAAATATCGGCCACAATACCAATAAAAATGTTGCTTGTCATAAATGTCATTAAATTTACAACACCAACTTAAAAACAATAAAAAACAAAAAAATGTTTTCTGGTGGCAAATACGATAAGTAACTTTTGGAATTAGAATTAAATAATTCCAAAAAAAATTTGCAATTAGTTTATTCTACTGGGAATTATCAAATGCAATTGTTGTTGTAAATTCTCAACAAAATACAGCTAATGGGTCTATTTTTAAATTCAACCGCAGCATAAACAAAAGAGAGAAAAATAACCTAACAAGAATGAATTATTTAATCCAAAACGCGGCTAGCGACGCATCCAGTATATTACTTTTTGGAACTAACATTACGATCGTGAAGTACAACAACTGCAAAACAACATAAAGTAAACAGATTGTCTTTCTCTCATTTCCTTTAATTTATATATATGAATAATAATTATGTGACATGGTATCGTTGTTGTTTCAATTTACTCATACATTTTTATGTAAGACTTGAAGGACAAAGTTATGAAATAGGAAGGAATGAACAATTTTTTATTTTTTTTAATTTGTTTAATAGACCAACAGTAAAATTATGAGAAATTATGTTATTGTTTTGTTATGTAGAGAAGGGAATTGAAGGAAAACGAACAAATACTATGTAAAGCAAACTTCTGTTGAATTTTTTTGTAAACATTACGCATGAACCCCTGCGTCTGTGTTGCTAATCTTATTGATACAAAGTGCATTGATGTCAGAAAACCTTGTACAAAAATGGAGAGGTGAAAATGTTGTGGCCAACACCAGACTTTGTTTGGTACTTGTCTGTTAACTCTCTCCAATTATTTTTATTTATTTTTTACACAAATGAAAGCAAATCATTTGTTGTAACATTCTGGTCTGTTAAATTATTTAATTAAAATTTATTTTACTTGCTGTTTTAATTTTTAAGAATTCTGTAAACCACTCTCTGTAGTTTATTGATCCTATCACTGGAGCAAATACTCAAAGAATTGAACGTCCGTGGAAGGCAGCAATGGAACACAAGGAAGCATGTTGGATTCGTACCTGTGTGAGTACATGTGGCGTAAACGTACAACAGTTCGGCAATTGAATGTATTTGATGTGATTCTCGCTGATGCTTTTTTGGTCACCTGTTTAACCTGTGACAATTAGTGTGCAAACAATTAAATATAACACACTTCATGTTGTTTTATATTATAATAAATGATTTTGCATTCATTTCTGTAAAATATAAAAAAAAATAGTTCGGGTGAATTAACAGACAAGTACCCTTTGTTTTACTACGAATATATATATCTCGGATCTCGGATACATCCACTTGATTTTTAAAGCGGGAAATTAAAGTTCCCGGACTTTTGGTAAAACTGTTTTGATAATACAAAATTATTTTTCCTGGTTAAATTTCAGACAATGAACAAGATCAACCCTTGTTGAAAATTTTATCTTCAAATTTATTTAAATCTTTTAATTCCTTGCTGTTTTTTTGTAAATGTAAAATTTTTCAACATCGTTGCAAAAATTGATAAAGCTTCAAATGAAGCTGCCATTTCCCTTCACAGATGTCCATCAAATTTCGCAAGGATCTCCTAATTAACGGAAAGAATCTCCTAATAGGATCTCCTAATTAGCGGAACTTAAAGGTCAATAACCCTGCACTGATACGTAAATCTATATAAATGGAAATCAATTACCACATGTATGAAAGATCGTCAATTGAGAACGGCTTGATTTGTTTTTGTTGTATTCGTAATTGTCAGGACAAGGTTTGTATGAAAGAAAATTTTGGAAAAATCTACCTGAAATGATGCTGTATAAGATAGCAGAAAATTTCCAGCAGAAAAAATGTGTTTTTGCTATTCACCGCTACAGGCAGCACTATCACAAAAAAGAAATTTTTCAGCTGATATTTTTTGAAACAAGCAGAAAATTTTTGAAATTTTTAAGCAAATTAATAATTCTGACCAGCAGAAAGTTTGATGAAAAATCAAATAATTAAAGAAAAAGAAGAGAACATATAGGTTTAAACGCTTTGAAACGAAAAAATTAAATTTTCTTTAAAGAACGATTTGCGGTTGTATAAGGACTCTTAAAATATATTAAAATTATTATAATCATCATAATACAAATACAGGGCAACACAAAAAAAATCGCCTACGTTGATAGCACTCCATTAATTTTCATTTTAATCATTTTAATGTGAAAGGTTTTCAGATTTTCAACAAAAGTGTTAGAAAAACCTCCCTGTAACTACCCTGAGCTTATGTTTTTATGGTAGCTGAGATCATAATCTATATACATGAGCAACATAAGAATCATAGCTGGCGTCAGTAGCGTTCCATAAATTTTAGAGTTCATTTTAATGTGAAATATTTTCAGTTTTTTAACAAAAGTGTTAGAAAAACCACCCTGTAACTACCTTGGGCTTATGTTTTTATGGTAGCTGAGATCATAATCTATATACATGAGTATCATAAGATTCATAACTGGCGTCAGTAGCGTTCCATAATTTTTTGAAGTCATTTTAATGTGAAATGTTTTCAGTTTTTTAACAAAAGTGTTAGAAAAACCCCCCTGTAACTACCCTGGGCTTATGTTTTTATAGTAGCTGAGATCATAATCTATATACATGAGCAACATAAGATTCATAACGGGCGTCAGTAGCGTACCATAATTTTTTGAAGCCATTTTAATGTGAAATGTTTTCAGTTTTTTAACAAAAGTGTTAGAAAAACCCCCATGTAACTACCCTGGGCTTATGTTTTCATGGTAGCTGAGTTCATAATCTATATACATGAGTAACATAAGATTCATAACTGGCGTCAGTAGCGTTCCATAATTTTTTGAAGTCATTTTAATGTGAAATGTTTTCAGTTTTTTAACAAAAGTGTTAGAAAAACCCCCATGTAACTACCCTGGGCTTATGTTTTTATGGTAGCTGAGATCATAATCGATATACATGAGCAACATAAGATTCATAACTGGCGTCAGTAGCGTTCCATAAATTTTAGAAGTCATTTTAATGTGAAATGTTTTCAGTTTATTAACAAAAGTGTTAGAAAAACCCCCCTGTAACTACCCTGGGCTTATGTTTTTATGGTAGCTGAGATCATAATCTATATACATGAGCAACATAAGTATCATAGCTGGCGTCAGTAGCGTTCCATAAATTTTAGAGTTCATTTTAATGTGAAATGTTTTCAGTTTTTTAACAAAAGTGTTACAAAAACCCCCCTGTAACTACCCTGGGCTTATGTTTTTATGGTAGCTGAGATCATAATCTATATACATGAGTAACATAAGAATCATAACTGGGGTCAGTAGCGTTCCATAAATTTTAGAAGTCATTTTAATGTGAAATGTTTTCAGTTTTTTAACAAAAGTGTTAGAAAAACCCCCCTGTAACTACCCTGGGCTTATGTTTTTATGGTAGCTGATATCATAATCTATATACATGAGCAACATAAGTATCATATCTGGCGTCAGTAGCGTTCCATAAATTTTAGAGTTCATTTTAATGTGAAATGTTTTCAGTTTTTTAACAAAAGTGTTGGAAAAACCCCCCTGTACCTACCTTGGGCTTATATTTTTATGGTAGCTGAGATCATAATCTATATACATAAGTAACATAAGAATCATAACGGGCATCAGTAGCGTTCCATGTATGTTAGAAGTCATTTTAATGTGAAATGTTTTCAGTTTTTTAACAAAAGTGTTACAAAAACCCTCTGTAACTACTCTGGGTTTATGTTTTTATGGTAGCTGAGATCATAATCTATATACATGAGTAACATAAGATTCATAACGGGCGTCAGTAGCATTCCATAATTTTTTGAAGTCATTTTAATGTGAAATGTTTTCAGTTTTTTAACAAAAGTGTTAGAAAAACCCCCCTGTAACTACCCTGGGCTTATGTTTTTATGGTAGCTGAGATCATAATCTATATACATGAGCAACATAAGTATCATAGCTGGCGTCAGTAGCGTTCCATAAATTTTAGAATTCATTTTAATGTGAAATGTTTTCAGTTTATTAACAAAAGTGTTAGAAAAACCCCATTTAACTACCTTGCGTATTCGTTGATGAGGTGCTACTGACGCCAGTTAAGAATCTTATGTTGCTCATGTATATAAATTATGATGTCAGCTAGCATAAAATCATAAGCCCAGGGTAGTTACATGGGGGTTTTTCTAACACTTTTGTTAAAAAACTGAAAACATTTCGCATTAAAATGACTTCTAAAATTTATGGAACGCTACTGACGCCAGTTATGATTCTTATATTGCTCATGTATATAGAATATGATTTTAGCTACGATAAAAACATAAGCCCTGGGTAGTTACAGGTGGGTTTTTCCAACACTTTTGTTAAAAAACTGAAAACATTTCACATTAAAATGACTTCAAGAAATTATGGAACGCTACTGACGCCAGTTATGAATCTTATGTTGCTCATGTATATAGATTATGATCTCAGCTACCATAAAAACATAAGCCCAGGGTAGTTACAGGGGGGTTTTTCTAACACTTTTGTTAAAAAACTGAAAACATTTCACATTAAAATGACTTCAAAAAATTATGGAACGCTACTGACGCCAGTTATGAATCTTATGTTACTCATGTATATAGATTATGAACTCAGCTACCATAAAAACATAAGCCCAGGGTAGTTACAGGGGGGTTTTTCTAACACTTTTGTTAATAAACTGAAAACATTTCACATTAAAATGACTTCTAAAATTTATGGAACGCTACTGACGCCAGTTATGAATCTTATGTTGCTCATGTATATCGATTATGATCTCAGCTACCATAAAAACATAAGCCCAGGGTAGTTACATGGGGGTTTTTCTAACACTTTTGTTAAAAAACTGAAAACATTTCACATTAAAATGACTTCAAAAAATTATGGAACGCTACTGACGCCAGTTATGAATCTTATGTTACTCATGTATATAGATTATGAACTCAGCTACCATGAAAACATAAGCCCAGGGTAGTTACATGGGGGTTTTTCTAACACTTTTGTTAAAAAACTGAAAACATTTCACATTAAAATGGCTTCAAAAAATTATGGTACGCTACTGACGCCCGTTATGAATCTTATGTTGCTCATGTATATAGATTATGATCTCAGCTACTATAAAAACATAAGCCCAGGGTAGTTACAGGGGGGTTTTTCTAACACTTTTGTTAAAAACTGAAAACATTTCACATTAAAATGACTTCAAAAAATTATGGAACGCTACTGACGCCAGTTATGAATCTTATGTTACTCATGTATATAGATTATGAACTCAGCTACCATAAAAACATAAGCCCAGGGTAGTTACAGGGGGGTTTTTCTAACACTTTTGTTAAAAAACTGAAAACATTTCACATTAAAATGACTTCAAAAAATTATGGAACGCTACTGACGCCCGTTATGAATCTTATGTTGCTCATGTATATAGATTATGATCTCAGCTACTATAAAAACATAAGCCCAGGGTAGTTACAGGGGGGTTTTTCTAACACTTTTGTTAAAAAACTGAAAACATTTCACATTAAAATGACTTCAAAAAATTATGGAACGCTACTGACGCCCGTTATGAATCTTATGTCACTCATGTATATAGATTATGAACTCAGCTACCATAAAAACATAAGCCCAGGGTAGTTACAGGGGGTTTTTCTAATACTTCTGTTAAAAAACTGAAAACATTTCACATTAAAATGACTTCAAAAAATTATGGAACGCTACTGACGCCAGTTATGAATCTTATGTCACTCATGTATATAGATTATGATCTCAGCTACCATAAAAACATAAGCCCAGGGTAGTTATAGGGGGGTTTTTGTAACACTTTTGTTAAAAAACTGAAACATTTCACATTAAAATGACTTCTAAAATTTATTGAACGCTACTGACGCCAGTTATGAATCTTATGTTGCTCATGTATATCGATTATGATCTCAGCTATTATAAAAACATAAGCCCAGGGTAGTTACATGGGGGTTCTTCTAACACTTTTGTTAAAAAACTGAAAACATTTCACATTAAAATGACTTCAAAAAATAATGGAACGCTACTGACGCTAGTTATGAATCTTATGTTACTCATGTATATAGATTATGATCTCAGCTACCATAAAAACATAAGCCCAGGGTAGTTACAGGAGGGTTTTTGTAACACTTTTGTTCAAAAACTGAAAACATTTCACATTAAAATGACTTCAAAAAATTATGGAACGCTACTGACGTCAGTTATGAATCTTATGTTACTCATGTATATAGATTATGAACTCAGCTACCATAAAAACATAAGCCCAGGGTAGTTACAGGGGGGTTTTTCTAACACTTTTGTTAAAAAACTGAAAACATTTCACATTAAAATGACTTCAAAAAATTATGGAACGCTACTGACGCCAGTTATGAATCTTATGATACTCATGTATATCGATTATGAACTCAGCTACCATAAAAACATAAGCCCAGGGTAGTTACAGGGGGTTTTTCTAATACTTTTGTTAAAAACTGAAAACATTTCACATTAAAATGACTTCAAAAAATTATGGAACGCTACTGACGCCAGTTATGAATCTTATGTTGCTCATGTCTATAGATTATGATCTCAGCTACTATAAAAACATAAGCCCAGGGTAGTTACAGGGGGGTTTTTCTAACACTTTTGTTAAATAACTGAAAACTACTATGAATCTTATGTTACTCATGTATATAGATTATGAACTCAGCTACCATAAAAACATAAGCCCAGGGTAGTTACAGGGGGGGGTTTTTGTAACACTTTTGTTAAAAAACTGAAAACATTTCACACACATATAATAACTAAAATTTTATGAAGTGGTATAAAGGTAGGCGATTCGTTTTTTGTGTTTCTCTATTTGCTTTATGATGATTATGGTAATTTTAGTATTTTTAAGAGTCCTTATACATACGCAAAACCTTAAAACATATATTTTCGCTTCTTTTTCATAAATTATTTGATTTTTCACAAAACTTTATGCAGAGAATTATGAAAGTATTATTTTCTGCTTGAAAATTTCAAAAAATTTCTGCTGGTTTCAAAAAATATCAGCAGAAAAATTTCTTTTTTATGATAGTGATGCCTCTAGCGGTGAATAGCAAAAATACATTTTTTCTGCTGGAAATTTTCTGCTATCTTATACAGCATCCTGAAATGTCGGAATTTTGGATAGTATTTTTGTATGAAAAAATGGCAAAGAAGGCGTCGATGTTCAGTTTTATAGTTCTGCTAAATTGAAATCGATAGTTCAGTGTGTTATCGGTGGTGATCATATCTTTGGTGCGCAACGCAAGCCAACTACATGAGCATCGAGTCAATGAGTCAGATGCACTGTTGTAATATCGTGGCGATCGCCTAATGATTGACCGGGTAGTAACAGCTGCGTGATTTCAATCCATTTTGGGTTGCAGTCCGGTTGACCGTATTGGCGCTCGTAAGTCACCGCAATGGCGCATATTCGTGCATGTCTTCGGGCTTCCAACATACGTCGCTGTCAAAATGATAAGTCGGCCGACATTGTTTACATTTCTATCTACATTCATGGCATTGTGCAGATGAATGTATTCTTCTGTACACAATTTTTGCTGATTTAAACGTGTGTATGTCAGACGTTCTGTTTCGATTTTGATATACATACCAACGGTGAACTGATGAAACAATCTGCGGCATTTCCATATGTCATTGTTCTCGTTTCGACGAATCATCAAACGATAGGCATACAAATTCATCGAGTTGACCTTTTTGTTTGTTTCTCGAATTATAAATGAATAATGAACTTTTGTTAGGAATCGAATTGAGAAACAGTTAACAAAATTGCTACGTTCGGGTTAATGGATTAACCATCTTGATCATAAAGTAATATTCATCCTCTCCTCGGAAAAATATCAGTGGATATTGTAAAGCATCATAAGAACGATGGGTTTCGCTGTGAAAATTCGCTTATAAATTAAGAATTTGTCTTCAATTTTACAGGTTCAAGGACAAATTCACCATAATGCAGGAGCATTGTTGCCGCCAATGAATGCTGACCACAAAATAGTGATCAGAGCAGACAAAAGACCAGCTGACGAACACAATCGTTCATTTCGAATGTCAAGTTTAGATAAATAAATTTTAATTAAATAATTTAACAGACCAGAATGTTACAACAAATGATTTTGCATTCATTTGTGCCAAAAATAAATAAAAATAATTGGAGAGAATTAACAGACAAGTACCAAACAAAGTCTGGTGTTGGCCACAACATTTTCACCTCTCCATTTTTGTACAAGGTTTTCTGACATCAATGCACTTTGTATCAATAAGATTAGCAACACAGACGCAGGGGTTCATGCGTAATGTTTACAAAAAATTCAACAGAAGTTTGCTTTACATAGTATAAAGGTTAGGGGCATGAGACTAAGTAACCCGTATTATGGAATTTTACTGGAAAATAATAAAATCTCATTTTCATCCCAAGCTTTTCTTAATTGCTGAATTTAAAAAAATCCTCGAATTACCTTACATTTAATTGTTTAACGATATTCTAGAAAGTTAAATAACAATCGTTAAATAATCCAAATATATTCATTTACTAAATTTGGTTATGAAATGACCAGTTCAATTTGGTTTGAATTTATTCCGCAACTTAAAACATAAAATCAACGATTCTATATCCTGCCAATCTGATTAGATTTTTCAATTCGAATTAAAATTAGTAAACAATTTCCATATTTCAGAACATCGCTTGAATAAGTGAAGTAATCGCACCTAAACCCACCAAGTTGAAATCATTCATTCGACAAAGTACTCGTAATGTGCAATAATTTAAGGGCGAAATTTACAGATATTAAACTTTCGTTACATAATTCAATCGTTCAACCGCTAAGAAGATTTATTTAGTTTGGACGTATTCCAGTTCATATTTAAATCGTTAAAAAGGGCTACCTGCATTTTTCATATTATTAATGTATATTACATATTATAATTTGTTTGTCGTATTAAGAATCAGCTATGTATTATCATTAGAATATTTTGAAGTACACGATCAATGTAAAATAATAAAGAACATAATAGGAATTTAAAATTTCGTTTTTCTGTTCATAATGTTTAAAGGGCGAGAGGAAAAATAATTTTGTGGAAACAACAACACATTATGTATTCTACTTTTACGTCATTTTCAAAAGAAAAAATATTTGAAAGAGTGTACGTCCTAAATAAAAGTTTATTATATCACATACATTCATAGGAAAAAATAAAAAATTACATTCATTGATCTAAACACCAAAAATATTTTTTTATACATATTTGTTCGTCTTCCTTCAATTCCCTTCTCTACATAACAAAACAATACATAATTTCACTATTTCGTTTCGTCACTTCGTCGACACGTGTTTACGAATAAAAAAAACCAATTGCCGACCTTCAATTTTACGTGAACAACAACAAAAACTCAAAACGATCTTTATTATGGTTCAAAGGATAGACACGCGCGCTGGTGTCAATGAAGAGATTTACACTGCATAATCATCTTTGTCTTTTTTATTTATGACCGCAGACATTGCGTTGTGAAAAGCTACTCTGGCTTTTGACGGAGTAAACGAAAACCGCCCAAATCGACAAAGGAACTATAGTGGGAACTATAGATGGAATACAAAGAATATAAAAAAATAACAAAAGAGAGCGAAAGAGAGGATTTAAATGTATTCGACTATACTCAGAATAACGAATATAAAAAGAATAACAGAAATTGCGTTTAATTTTTTTTCATTTTTGCTGTCACTTAAAAAGAATAACCGAGCGAAAATTTTCGTCCAAGAATAAAAAACTTAATAACTACAACAAAACCCAAGCAAACTTTAGTGCGTTGAATGTAATATGCATATTTACTTTTTTATATAAGGGAATTTTAAATTATTCGTGTGTTTTATCTTTTCTAATTATAAAATATTCATGTATACATATGCTAATATGAATATAATATCAGAAATAATTTGCAATACACTGTAGAATTGTATTTTTCTAAACCTAACCTAAAAAAATAATTAATCGAATTGTGGTGATTTAAACTGCATAAAAACAATTTTTATAATTTTAAAAACATATATTTGTTGATATCAATACGTTTATACTCAAAAATATTGTAGTTTCATTCATAATTGTACGAAATATATCACAAAAATTTATGAATGAACTTAATATTTCAAGTCATCTATGGCCGTAACGTCAAATTGGAATAATAAATTTTTGTCTTCGATTCTTACGTTATTTTTTTTTATTCTTTTTATTCTATCTATAGTTCAGCCTAAAGAATTGAAACGTCATAGTAGTGGTGTACACATAGGTGTACGTGTTTTACTTTGTTTTGTGTTTTTGACGTTCACAAAAACAAATTGGACCCATTTTCTTATCATCTGTCATTTATTCTACAGCTCGCGAGCAGTGGAAAAATTCTCACGATGTATTTTTCTCAATCGATCACCGGTTCCACAAGAGGCCTCTTTGAAGCAGAAGACATACATGTGGAAATAAAAATCATCACACTCGCTCCCGAACTCAAAACCAATCAAATTTCGTGAAATGCTTTATGCCCAGCCTACTAGTTCCACACTCGAGTTGAAATATTATTAACTTTGTTGTTGTTTTAATACATTCTGTGCGATACTGTTGCATTTCTGCCGCACTCACTCCCGCAGGTATGTACCCAGTCTTAAGCACTGCTTCTGGCAATAGTCAAGAAAAAGGGGGTACCAAAAAATTCGTTCGAATTATTTTGTTTGCTTATAATTAAAAATAGAAATAAAAGTTATTAATTTAAAACTGTAATACTTAGGCTAATATAGTTTATTTTAAATTATATTTATTAAATTTATATATATTATATTATATTATATTTATATTATATATTATATTTATTATAATTATATTTATTTTATTTATATTATATATTATATTTTAAATTATATATTAAATTAAATTATAAATTAGATTTTAAATTAATTGCTTTTATTTCTATTTTTAATTATAAGCAAACAAAACAATCCGAACGAATTTGTTGGTACCCCCTTTTCTTTACTATAGCCCTGCTTTTTGCTTCAAGTTAAAGCTCTATTTATATTAGCCGTTCCGTTCAGTTCCTGCACGTATCGTGTCAGACAAAAAAAACATTGTTACATATGTTTCCTATAGGAGATTTATATTATCCGTTCCGTTCAGTTCCTACACGTATCGTGTCAGACAAATATTGTTGAAAAGAATGTGACAGAAATGATGTCTGAAGGCGAAAAAATACGAAGAATATCGAAGAAAGTGGAGTTTATATATATTCCAACAACAACAATCAACATAAAATTAATTGCTACTAAAACATTTTTGGATTTATTGTTATCTTTTACTGTCTTTTAGTCTATACGTAACCAAAGAAACGAATCTATGCATCATGTCCCCCACTCTAAGCAAACATTAATTTTTTTGATTTTTTTTTGGTTATAGAGCTATTCCATTCAAAATTACAAGATTTTGTACAAAATTAAAAAGAGACAAGGACAAAATATCTACATGAGAATGACTGAGACACAGTTTTTTTTAATAGTAGGACACGTAAGAGAATTTTTTGACTGCGATACAAAAATAACTAAAAATTATTTAAATAAAGTGAAATGTCGTAATTTTTAATAGTGACGATGTATTTTACACCATATAAATTTAAAAAAAAAAAATAAAATTATTTTTACAATGGCGGAAGTACTCTTGTTTTATCTAATTTCTTTAATTTGGACGAATACGTAAAAAGTACTCTGCTATAAAATATGCGATCGGAAAATTTTGACAAGTTCCTCTTTAACCTAAAAAAATCCAAAAATTTAGGATGGTGTAAAGGTGAGGTCATTATTTTGTCAATTGTTAATCGTGCCAAGAAAATACACGAAAAGATGGACGTCAAAATGTAAAAGTTTACTTTAAATAATTTAATATCAATAAATAATTCTAATTTTATTAAATACAATGGCCCAAGATGTATGTTTTTTTTCCTTATTGGGTTTGGCTGAATATTTCCGCACGTCTAATCCTCCAAACATACAAAAATGTCTGCAATTATTGTTTGGCACTCTCGTTCGAGTCATATATATATATATATATATATATATATATATATATATATATATATATATATATATATATATATATATATATATATATATATATAAATATATATATATATATATATATATATATATATATATATATATATATATATGTATTTATATATATATATATATATATATATATATATATATATATATATATATATATATATATATATATATATATATATATATATATATATATATATATATATATATATATATATATATATATATATTAATATTGGCAAGCAAAAGTGTTTTTTGATAATCGAAATTTCTGTTATTCGATATGTCAGTTTTGACATCTTTCGCACTTTTAATATTGTGCCTACATAAAACGTTGTATTTTCCGTTCTGTAAAAGATATTGTTTTATTTTTTACTACGTTAGAAAGATGAATATTCATGGTTAACAAATAAATTAAAAAAATTTCAAAGTATCGTTATTTTCGAAGTTATGGCAAGATATATGTGCGCACGGCTTTTTACAGCTAGAAGGCGCAGCTACCAAAATCTTAATACTATTTATACAGGGTTTGAAAGGTAGAGGTTCAGCCTTTTAAACAAATTATAAATAATATTTGCACTGCATCTAGTTTGGCTGCTATATGAAAGTTGAAAAAGTACAAAATTTTCATTTTTTTCGTTGTGAATGTGAATCAAATTAAGGGAAAAGGGCGACATATATGTTATTCCTAAGAATAACTTTGATCACAATTAAGTAGAGCTTCAAATGAGTCTAAAAGCAAAACTTTATGTTACATAATTTGAGCACCAGAGGATTTCAAATTTAAAATTCACATTCAATTTTCTCTTTTAGTAAAACAAATAAGTAAGTTAAATGCAATTTTAATGTGTTTTAAGTTTTAGCATACAACCAGCAAGAGACATCATACGCAAAACGAATGTTCCTCATAACTTTGTTACCAGAGAATTGGTCAGTGGCTAAAATTATGGATACATTTAATACTTCGAAATATATGGCAGAAATTGATTGATTGATTGATTGATTTTGAATGTACGACCAAGTTCTTAGGCTTGAGTTCCCGGATGACGCCGGGTCCACCGTACACCCTTTTTTACACATAACAAAACCGAAGGATTGGATAGGTTAGTTAAGTGGGACAGAATCGGCCCGGTTACAGACACCTAGGTATAGCCGATAGTTAGTAACACAAACACAACACAATTCTAATCTACTAGATGAAGGATAAAGGCTTAATAGGTTAATGGATAACGATAGTATTGGTCTTCAACAATTGCTTCTTTAAAACGGCAACCTAAGAAAAAATATTATTATTTCACATGCATCTGGAATTTTCCTGAAATTTAAAATTAATAATAAATAATAAAATTATAATTAATACTTAATAAGTAATTATTAATTTAATACTTAATCGGCTTAATACTTTTCGGCTTCCTAACCAAAATTGGTTGACTCGACCCGTTACAGACACCTATGTAAAGTCGTTAGTAATAAAATGACAACACAATTCTAAACTACACAATCAGCAATTACAATGAAGCATTAATTCACAAGCATCTGTAAATTTCCTGAAATTTAATTCTAAATTCATATTTTCCGGCTTCCTAAATAATTGAAACATTTATTAATTTAATCATTCTGCAACTCCGCAACTTACAGTAGAATTTCCTGAAACCAAAGTTATTTGAACTATATTCAAAATAACTCTAAAATTCAATAGTATTTAACCGTTGAATTGGGCCAACACGAAATAGCAAAAAAAAAAAAAACCAGATTAACTAGATTAACTACCGGATTGCATTCAAATATCCCTTAACATATCCATCCATTAAAATATCCTAAATAATTTAGAATTCGCAAAAATTTCGTATGTTTACTAAAATTTTTTTATAAAACTGACGAATTTTTCCCGACGCCCATCCTTTTTCACAAGGAAACAAATACTTTTATCACTACTTTTGCACTAGTCCTGGAACTTCTTCTACGTTTGCTGGGGATGTATCACATACAATTAATGTCAGACATGACACATGCGACTCGTCTATGACTTGTCACCTCGTATTAGACTTGTCATAAACGATTCATCTCAGACTGGTAACAAACGTAAATTAGTAATTAGTGTGTCGTCAATGGCTTTCCTGCTGGAAGGTAATATTTAAGTAAAGGCAACAAGATAAAATTTGAAAAAATTATTCTAAAATGAATGATAAATAAGTTTATTTTATAATTTTTATAATTAAATATAAATCGTACCAGTATCTTAAAAGAGGGATAATATGTACTCGTATATTAAATATATTTGAATGAGATTTACTGAGAACCGAATAATTTTAATATAATAGCTCGGCACAGTACATGTAGATTAATATTTAGGGTTGATTTGAAATTGGGAATTAATAATTATAATTCTTGTACTAAAACAGTCAAGATTGGCAACGTTGCATTTTATGACAAACATCCAGTCGTTGGTGTATTGAAGTATACAAACCTTCTCTTTCTTTTGAATAATTATATTAATTATATCAAATATTTCTAGCTTTTCAGTTACATAGATATAACGAAGTTGCCGATAAACAATTCTTTATGTTAAGATTGTTAAAATCCCAAATCCAATGCAAATAATATTTCTTTTTATAAAGCAAAAATATCGCTAATAAGCTGTGAGAAAATACTAGTAACCCATTGAGTGTCACAAAAAGGCAATTTTGCGGTAAATAATAGGATTCGTTACCAACTCCAACATAGTTGCAATTAATCTTGCAAAAATGATGGATTATGAAGGAAATACAATATAGAAAACAGCTAATCATAAATTACCTACACTATATTCTCAATGCACAGAAGAAATACGGAAACGGAAAATTCTATCGCTAATCAAACCAAAATAAAAATATAACAATTTATTACACCAACGCTGAATAATATGATGAAGGAACATCACCAAAATAGCTCTCTCGGAAGATCTCCGAAATCAAAGCGTGGAAGAAACCACCTCTACAAACAATCGTAGTAAAATGTACCAAGAGAATTATGCAATGTCAATCCAGGAGCTAAAATTACCTCGAAACGATCCCAACAGACGGCATGAATCTTCCCACCATGAAACCACTACCATCCACCAAGCGACCTCCTGCCAACACCACCATTCAACAAAAACCACGCTTCACAAAGCCGTGACGAATCCATGACAGATCACAAACGAACCATGGCAACCCTACAGCCCAAAAACTTCAGCGTACGACCGATCATACCAAAACTCCCAAAATGATTCAGCCCCCGCCAAATCGACGGCAAACTCCAACAAAAACACCCGAAGCATTCTGCAAAGAAACCAATTTGGACATACAAATCCAACATTCAGGCAATGATTCAATACAAAACTGCAAATCCGCCCTCATACACTAACAAATGAGAACTACCTCAAGTCCTAAACAAATCAACTCAAAACAGTCAAAAATACCTTATAAATCCAGGTAACGACAGAACACACATGAACACAACTCTCCGCAAGTTGAGAAACACAACGTTCAACGAACAACCACCACAAACCGCAGACACCGCCTCTCCACAACGACGGCAAAAAATCTCACAAAGTTAACAAAAGTCTAAATTATTATACATATAACAAATCAACAAATTATGAACAATTAAAGTCTAATCGACTTTCCCAATTCACAAATTGAATCATCCACATTCAAGAACATTTAGTGCAAATCCAAAGAAATTCGCCCATTTAGACAACGTAATACGAAGTCTTAGTGTAATCCACTACAAAAATATAAATACAACCGTGAGAGAGCAGAGAATATTATACGATCATTTTGTTTATATTTTGCGCATCCCATATACCATATTTTCACTTATATGTATATCCTTAAATAAAAAAATTAAAAGAAATCAGGATTTCAGTACAACATGCAATAAAGACTTGATATCCAAATTTTAAATTAGCTTTTTGGTCGTGATTTGTTCAACTTTTCCAAGAAAATACCATCTACTCATATAACGAAATTCAACAAAATCACTGTGTACATAAAAAACTATAAACAATACGTATGCGAGAGAAAAAACAAAATTATAAAAATTAGAGACCACGACAGTATTTTTCATAGAAACAGATTACATAGAATGAATGCTAGCAACTGTTGTCACAAACTGTTTCATACCACAACAACACAAATAACTCATCCATACGATTCATTGATTATTATGTAATAAAATATAATGTATAATGTAAAATAAAGTAATAAAAATAACACTTAGCATGCTTAAGCTTTGTAATCAAAAAAATCCTACAAATTGAATATTAACATACAATGCGTACGATGCATTCAAACAACGGTGTCGAAAAACATATAAACGAAATTGTTATATACATATCCCACACCATTGCAAGCGCACCGCACACAAATTAATATATTAACACAATACGTATAACTTCTCACTTTACTTATTACTTCTTTACACACAAATTATTATTAATATTATTATTTATTTATTTCATAAGACATATATTAATAAATAATATTATGATTAATATTATAATTAATAAATTATTAACACATATTTAAACTATTTATTTATTTATTTAAAGGAGAGACAAAAATGACGTCTTTCCTTTACGACGTTCAATCGCCGACCACTTCGAAATATATGGCAGAAATGTCGAAAAATCTCATCAAAGACCACGGACATGGTAGCTTCTCAGGACCTAGAAAAACTAGATCTGGAGTCCCTCCTGAAACAATTACATTAATAGAAGAATTCTACAGAATTATGGACATCCGTCGTCAGCTTCCTGGAACCCACGACTTCGTTAGTGTTTCTGATCTTGATGGAGGTCGCATTAAAAAACAGAAAATGCTAGTTTTATGCAACTTATCCAAGGCATACTAACATTTTTTGGAACAAAATCCAAATCAAAATATTGGATTTTCTAAATTTGCCGAGCTTCGCTCAAAAGAATGCATATTAGCTGGAAAACCAGGAACACATAATGTTTGTGTGTGCATAATTCATTCATTCAATAACAATTTATTATGTGCGATATGAAAATTTTTAAATTGCGATCCTGCCATTATCAATGAAAACCAGTTATTAAAGAACATATCCTGTGAAAATTTAACGTGGGATTGTTGTGAAGGTAAGATTATTAGTTATATTATGCAATTCGAAAATATTTAAAATGGGTCTAAATGGACGTTATACTTTTATCTTTGTTTACAAGTAAATATGGAGAATGTAACAGTCTGGTGTATAAATTAATAGAACAACTGAAAGATGCTGCAAAATCTGGAGTAATAGATGAAGTGACATACAATAATTGGATTTCCGTTCAAAATATATACAAACTGATAAAGATCACGTTTTCAGTTGACGAAATTGCCGATATTTTAACAGAATCTTCAAAATTAGGCCTAGCAGCACTTCGCAAACATGACTACATAATTAAAGAACAGTCATGATATCAAAAGTCAGTAAAAAGTAATTTACAAGAAGGAGAATATGTAATGATTTTGGATTTTTCGGAAAATTTTAAATTTTCACTCAGAATGAAGTACAAGCAGCACATTATTTTACACCGCAAGCAACATTATTTCCGATCGTAGCCTACTATAAATCAGCAACAAGTTCAATAAGCATACTCTCCTTCGCAGTAATTTCAGAAGATACGCATGTTACTATAGCAGTGTACGCTTTTCAAACGAAATTTATAAAATTTGTACAATGAACGAGGCTGAATGAATGGGCTGAATATCCAAATCCGGCGAAATTACATTATTTTTCTGATGGAGGTGTATCCCAATTTAAAAATAAGAAAAATTTTGTAAACATCAATTATCACAAGGCGGATTTTGACGTTGACTGCGAATGGAATTTCTTTGCCCCTAGCCATGGAAAGAGACCACCAGATGGTACAGGAGGCACCATTAACCATTAGAACCGCTAGATTAGCATCATTGAGAACTGTTCACGACAGTCTGTTCAATAACCCAGAAGAATTTTTTAAATGGTGTAAATTTAGAAGTAACACCAAGTCCGTGCACTTTGACTATGTATCTATATAAGAATACACATCAACTAAAAAGTTACTAAATAAGAGATTTCGTAATATTAGCACAATTAAAAATACTAGACAAATTTTTCAGGTAACGCCAAATGCCGATTTAAACTTTGTTAATACTAAAATGTTTTCCAATTCAATAGTTGTAAAAAAAATTGTTTATGAGGAAAAATTCTTTCTGTAATATTTAAATGTGTTTCTTAATTTGTGCGTGTGGACTCATTTGAAGTATTGTGTTATTGTGTTTTAAAATCATAAAATTAGTGCAGGACCGAGAAATTCTCTTTCCTTCTAACTTTAAACAAACTTGTAATGTATAATAAAACTGAACAAAAAATAACGTTTTAATTTTAATATTCGCGGCGGATCTAATTTTACGATTTCGTATTTTACGAAATCGAACAAAAGTTCATAATAGCCCCCCAGATAGTATAAATTGATGATGTCTGACACGATACGTGTAGGAACTGAACGGAACGGAAAATATAAATCGGCCTGTATACCTCATTTACATGTGAATGTGACCATAGACTAGATTATATAGAATGAATATAAGCAACTGTCAAGCGTCACAAATTCGGAGAAAAAAAGAGAAAGCGTATAAATCAACATCATCATCAATCGTATTTAGATTTTTTTTCGATCGAATGCAATGAAGTTAGGAAGTTGAAATTAAAAACTACACAAATTCAAAATTATTTTTATTCCTACAAATAAGTACATTAATTGTTTTTATTTAAATAAAATATTATGTAGATTCTGAAGTTGTGTGTATTCAAATAATTATAAGTTACAATTAAAACTAAATTAAATTTGTTTTACCACCGTCATGTTTAGTATTTAATTTGCTGTTTATGAATATACTCATTTCCGCACCTCCCAAGAGGATGAGTATTCGGTGCGTTTTTTTAAATGTGGTATCCCCCGTAGGCATAATCCACAGCATATGAAGGATGGTGGTGAACAGAATAACTTATCTGGGGTGAAAGATGTGCTTTTAATTGTATATTTTTACAAACTAAAACAACTACGCTGTATTTATTTTACATTCCTTTGAAATGTAATAAAGAAATAAACCGATTTCTTTTTGTTAATTTAGATGACCTATGGTTACAAAAATAATTCAATCGGATATCGTAGTATTTTTCTATGCTAATGAGCTAACAAATTAATGATTTCTTGGGAATGACTATATTGATTTTCAGTATTGAAAATATTTACACTAATTAGGTTCTGAAGAACGTTTTAACTTACTTCTTTAAACAATTTTGAACTAGATTGTAGTTGCGTTATGTTTCCGTAGTCTGCAACAGCTAATTCCCGTTTTAATACAGCTTCGGAATATTTACAAATTTTTAATACTGACGGCGAAGGAGTAAACAGACCACCCGTATTTTGTAAATTGATTAGCGATGTATAAGAGTTCCATTGTTGTATTAATTTCTAACAGTCCTCACAATTCAATTTTCTAAATAAATATCGGTCTATAAATCACCCTATGTATTCAATAACGTTAATTGGAAATTTACTTAGTATAATTGGGTATCCAAGAAAACCATCATCAAACATACTAGGTTCGTCTATTTCAGAAATTTCGCGACCAATTGGAATATCATCTGATGATTCAACCATTGCTTTTTCAATTCGTCATGTTTTGGTAAACTATGGATTATGGATTACATTAGAAAATAAAATATTTCTAATTATTTTTGTGTATTAACACATATTTTAGCAAGATAAATTGTTGATCTAAAATATAATGTACATATTTACTGAAATAATATTCCCAACAATGAATTACTTGACACCATTGCAAACTAGTTCTTGGTAAATATAAAGCAATATTTTAGTGTTTTTTTTATTATGAAGCCTGAAAAGCTAATCTGGAGTCTGAAAGAGTATGTATATTAATTCTGGATAACAGGCATAACTCTGAAAAACCTAATACCTAAGTAAAATGATATGTAGTAATTGGATCGTCCTAAGTTTTCAACTTCCTAAAAAACATAAATATTTGCCAATTAAATGTCCTAAACGTCTAAAATTTTTGTCCTTGCTTTTGAGTAAACTGTGGCTTAATACCCAAATACAAATAATGATTAAGGAATACTGCGCGTACTACTTAGTATTTGGAATAATTTTAATTTTACTGTGGAATACCTTTCTTTCAATATTCTCTTGAACATTAATTTAAATACGTATGCAAGACTATTAATCAGGAATGTAACACTGCATATCTCAAATACATCATACATACTCGTATACCTCAAATTTTATCAACAAATTTGTTATAATTTTATGAATGAAATTACACATTTTTCATTCCTTTACTAAGTATGTGGAAGTCATACAAATTTTGGGGGTCCCGGTCGAAATTGCATATTTTAAAGCAGCATTTTTAAAAACTACAATTTCTCAAAATTGCATATTTCAAAACGACATACGTACAAAACGACATTTTTCATAACGACATTTATCGTTTATTTAGATTCTCTTTAAAACTAATTTTATGTATAGTAAAATGATATTTCCTGTGTATTCTTTGTTTTATTAAAATTGGTTTTATGTTTTTTCCTTAATAATTAGGTTTTTAATATTAATATTTAGGTTGTTTAACAAAGTTAAACCTTTAAAGATCTCATCGGTAATTTTTTGAAGGGGCACCATTTTTTCATATTTTTTAAAACAGAACAACCAATTAATGAAAGAATGGGAATTTAACTAAAACTATTTTATTTTTTAATTTAACGTTGTTCGGTTAAGGGAAATTGGTAAAAACTGAATAATTTTGGGATGCGGCATTAATAACAATTGATTATTATAAGTTTGAATAATCAGCTGCTGAAATATTCGATAGATTTTAGTAGGTATTTCCGTTGCACCTCGCCCACTGTTTCTAAGTAACATCAAATTAACTATATATTACAACCCGTTTTTAACATAATATATATACCAGGTGTCATATGTATAAATATAAACCTGAGCTTCGATGTAGTAGACACGATATTTTGATGTAAACGTATGGTATACATACCATATTATAAAGGTGCGATAAACATAAAATTGTTGTAATTTCTTAAAAATGTACTTTCTTGGGCAGGACCATAAATAGGTAAAACCCTCAAACAAAAACTGTTGTGGCGAAGTACGTTAATAACGCTACATATCTTGAAACTAATCTCCTTAACTCGAATTTTTCGATAAACCCGATAAATTAAGAAAATACTTGCATGAGATGTATTCCAATATGGAGTAATCCGCTACGGCCATGCAATTGTAGTAACTAACTAGAACTTCGGTGCTCTATATAAAAATTTAGGTGAAGGAGAATATTATATGCATACTAAATCTTCAAATAATTTGTAATTCCAATGAAGGTAAATCCTTTATTATAACATACCTACTAAAGTTTTTATATAAAACATGTAGAAGAAATTTGTCATAATCAATTCCCTTTCATAAATCTTATTCAAAACCATTGATAAATTCAACTCTACCTCAAGCAATAGACAAGCTACTTTTCATTTGGCTTTATCCTAGAATTTCATCCAAGAAATGGAATGAAATAATCATGAAAAGATAATTCTAGATTCATAATCGATTAAAATATTTCATTCTATCTTGCGCAGCTTTAAAAATGTCGTTTTGAAAAATGCAGTTTTGAAAAAGGCCATTTTGAAAAATGCCGTTTTGTACCTATGCCGTTTTGAAGTATGCAGTTTTGAAAAATGCCATTTTGGAAAATGCAATGCTGAAAAATGACGTTTTGTACCTATGCCGTTTTGAAACATGCAGTTTTGAAAAATGCATTTTGTACCTATGCGGTTTTTAAATATGCCGTTTTGAAAAATGTAATTTTAAATTATGCAATTCTGAACGTATCCCAAATTTTGGTTGTCCATGTATTTGGCAAATGTTTCCGCTTATTTTCACAGAATATTAAGTTAATTTTACATACTGAGGACATTGATCGAAATCAAATTTTTCTTGAAATTTTTTGCATAAGATATTTCTAAGAACCAAAGCTACGATGGAATCGGATCTTATGTAGATTGAACGGGCGACAGAAAAACTCATGTTTATGTATTCTACAAAAATGTTTATGAATTTTCAGGAAGTACATAATTAAATTGCTTGTAACAGGACAAAGTTCAGACTTCGGCACTTTGACTGGAATGCAGGCTGCATCCCAGTGCCGACCCATCTTCCATATCAATGTACAGGATAACATGGAGGCATCGCGCAGATGGTATACTTTAATTGTTGTGAGAATGAAAATTACAATGCTTACTTACAAACTGGGTGTTTTTCATGAAAAATTTAACAAGTAGAAAAAGTTGTTTGACAATATTTGGATAGGTGTGCTTTTGAAGATAATCTGATTAATCTTTTACAAATCCTTAATAAGAGAGCAGCCACATATAACGTGAAAGAATTTTATGTGTGTGTGTCGCATATATGTGCTCAACAAATGTTTTGCTTTGATAAATGAAAATATAAATTAGATTATGAAACATTAGATCTGCCAATATATACATAAGTCATACAGGGGTTTAACCAAACATAATTCGATGTAATTCACTGGTTCTAAGAAACCTGAAAAAATTTTAGAAAATCCAAATCTCACCAAAATGTTATCTTCTTAATAAGGGATACGCTTGAATAAATCCAAATAAATAGTTTGCTAATCATTATTATTATTATAAGGGTATTTACGAATTTTCAGAAGATGTTGCTACTGTTTTATGTGGTAGTGGTTCTTACACAGACATTTTTAATTATTAATACAACCACTCATCATTATTCTAATTGATTGGTTTTGGATCACGAAAAGAGCCAAATGAATTCTTAAAAATGCTTCACAATGTTGAGTAGGAATCATCAGTTTTGCAATAAACTTTTTTATCGACCGAGCGCTTAATGGAATGCATTAGAGATAACCGATTCGGTTACTTCTATTTTTCAGAACCGAATTTACTGATGTGAAATTACTTATAAGATTCTAAAGATACGCATTATTGCGTTAGTATGTACAATCTCGTCTGCAAGCCCCCACACTACGCGATTCATTTGGAGTTACCCAGGAGCACCACAGAGGATGTATGAATCACGGATTTCGACTCCCAAGATCAGACACACACTTTTATACATAAACATATATAGGAAGACACCACGAAAGACATACTTGTGCCCCAAATTAAAACACCTTTTTTTGCTTTTTGAAATTTTTTATTTTTTTATTTTGTTTTTAGATTTTTATTTTATCAAACATAATTAAATTAGGCGTTTATAATTTTCAGTTTTCAATTTTGTTGATTGTCATTATAGCTATTTTGCTTTTCTTGGATAACCCACTTACTGTGTTTTCTTAATAAAACAAGTAGCATGAAATCTAATATTTGTAAGTTATGGAAGTAACAAGAATTTTTTTGATCAAAGCAAAATTTAAAATCAGGCACATTATTTGTATTTAGCTGTTATACAATTTTGTTATATAAATTGTTTAATATTCATAAGATGTGGTTTGATTTTAAAAATATTTGCAAAAATATTTATATGCATTTTTGAAATTGTGAAAAATAATTCTGTTGGCTGGTGCAATGAACCGAATTACTCAATTCTACGTATAACAATTATACGTATTACACGTCTAATTTTTAAGAAATATAAAATATTCGTTTTTCATTTTAATAGATTCATCTTGTTTTATCAAAATATTTTTGCAAATTAAACAGTTAGTTCATTTTAGGATTTTGTAAGCAACATAACCTATAAAATATTTAATTGAGGAATCATCTAAACTTTCATGTCCGACATCACAGGACGCTCGCATTATAAACGAGTCCAATTCCTCAGTGGTGTTACTTCTGTCGTCATGATCAATAAAGCTTAACTCGGGCGATGCTATGTCCATTGAGGTTAAGTAGCTTGTATCGGTAATATTATCCGGAAACTCCGTTAATAATAATTCGTCTTGATCCGCTTCGCAGTTGGTGAGTGTTGAATTTTATAAAAATTTCATTGTCATAATTTTCCCAGAGATGTGGTTGAACTCATGAACATACGGGTTATTACTGTTACCACCGCGTTGCCTAATTAAACCAAAGAAAATTTCAATAGGATCTTGATTTAGTCTTGATGTTAAAATGTATTCCAAATTCCATTTATCGTTTAAAAGTGATAAAATCGCCCTTATTGTTTGACGAATGCCAATTAAACAATATACATTTTTTTACTGCAGATCTTAACATCCATAAAATATTCCAACATTGCTTCTAAATTAGAATGCACTTGATTATTTAACTTTAAAGCACACTCATGCACTGCTATACTATTCGGAACCGTTTTTTAAATATATTAACAAATTTTAAATATAAATCAAATTCAAATATATTAACCCCTTTTGAAAATCGTGTTTTAAGTTATGTTAAACAGTCAAAATCTTTTTTAAAAGCTAATCCAAATATTGTGGTAACTCGAGCGGACAAAGGTAACGTAACTGTCATAACATCGCGAAGTGATTATGTTACAAAAATGGAAAGTTTACTTATCGATAACAGAACATATGTAGAATTACTAAAAGATAATTCAGTTCCGATTCAGAAATCAATAAAAAATATGGTTAAAGATTGGAAAACCTCCGGTAATGTGGATGAAAAAACTAGAAAAATGTTAACTAAATATAATTCGGTGATTCCAAAATTATATGGTTTACCTAAAATTCACAAACCTGGTATTCCATATAGACCAATTATTAGCTCAATTAATGGTCCAACACATTGTTTATCGTCATTTTTGGGTAATATTTTAAAATTTAGTGTTGGTAATCTTGGTGGTTGGTTCTAATATTATAAATTCGAAAGATTTTAAACAAAAAATTCAGAATGTCACGCTTCCACGAAATTACCTTTTAAAGGGTGTTTTTTTAAGAGGTTGCCGATTTTTTTTTTGAATAAAACACATATAAAATTATGAAATGACCAAAATTTTTTTTTATTTGGTAGATAATTTTTTGGCATTTAACATTTAAACACAATTTCTGGCATATGGCTACCACGACTATTTTTCACAAATGTCATTCTGGAGGTCCAATTTTCCAGCACTTTTTCAAGCATTTGAGGGCGTATGTCAGCAATGACACGTTGAATATTGGTTTCCAAAGCGTCAATCGATTGAGGTTTATCCACATAAACCAATGACTTCACGTATCCCCACAAAAAGTAATCGAGTGGCGTCAAATCGCACGAACGCGGAGGCTAGTTTCTTTGGATGTTACGTCTTTATTCACTAATGTTGATAATAAACGTGTTACCAACATTGTGAAAGAAAACTGGAGGAGTATAAAACAAAATTCAAAAACTAAATTGACTAAAGTTCAATTTATATCGGCATTACAAATTGTTTTGACTAATTCTGATTTTTCTTTTGGCAATAATATTTATAAACAAACTTTTGGTTCTCCTATGGGTTCTCCAATTAGTCCCATAATCGCAAATTTAATGATGGAATTTTTGGAAAAAATTGGTTTAGATTCTTTGGATTTTCAATCTTTGTTTTATTTTCGTTATGTAAACGATATTATTACAGCAATTCCAGAAGACAAAATTGAAATTTTTCTGGAGGTTTTTAACTCTTTAGATAATAGAATCAAATTTACTGTTGAAAAAGAAATTGATGACAAAATTCCATTTTTAGATTTACTTTTGATTCATGAACCGGATGGAAAAATTTCTTTTGACTGGTACCACAAAAATACTTGGTGTGGTCGTTATCTAAATTTTACCTCTTGGCCTCCTATTTCTTACAAAATTGATACAATAAAAATTTTGACTCAAAAAATTGTAAAATTGTCCGATACTAAATTTCATTACAATAATTTTAAACTTTTGGAAAACACTTTGATAAATAATCATTATCCTAAAAAATTAATAACTAAAATGATTAATTGGAAACAGAGAAATTATTACCAAAATTATAGAATAAATCCTGAAATTGAAAGTACAAATTATTTATCATTACCGTACATAAAAAATCTTTTCGAAAAATTAAACATTTATTTAAAAATTATAATTTCAAAATTATTAGTCGTTCAGCTACCAATTTAAATGATATTTTGTTTTCAAAATTAAAAGATCCGATCCCATTAAAGAAAGAGTCCAATTTGGTCTATCAAATAAAATGTAATGATTGTAACGTAATTTACACGGGACAAACAAAACAGTTTTTACGAGAACGATTTTTTCAACATATACGTGGTGCCACGGGAAATTCGAATCAAATAAGTGCACTTTCGGAACATATTAGAAATACCAACCATAACATTATTTTGGAAGACGTTAACATTTTAGAAAACAACCAAATTTCAGGAAAAGATCTATTTTGGAAATGCTACATATAAAATCCTGTTCAAATTCAATTAACAAAATTAACGATTACGCTTATATTGGCAATTCATACGATCTATTTTTATAATTTGATTTTTTTCTTTTACACATTTCCAATATCAGTTAATATGGAAACAATTATTTTCAATTTAAGTTTATTAAAGTCAAATTTTATTTTGTAAAGTGTTTTTTCTGTAGATACGAAATTTGTTGCCTAGCTAAACTAAAAAATATATTTTTCTAATAGCTAACGATATCTACAGAAAAATAGCTACATTTTAGATAGCCTTGATTTCGTTTTTATTTTGTATATAAAATATTTTTTTGTAAAATTGTTTTATTATTCTTTTGAGAATGGAACCGAAAAGGTTCCGAAAGCTAAAGAAATAATAAAGTTAGTTTTTAAAAATTGAGCTAAATACTGTTAACTTTAATTTATAATATAAAAGCTCATTAAACAATTTTAAATTCTAATTACCTTTATTTGGTCAATACAATAAAATATATTATCTAAGTGTTTGTAATCCGGGGATGTACAACTACTATTTCCTACAACTCTCTGCTTAAAACAAAAGTTATTCAAAGGAAAATCTTTTAATACGACTTACAAATGCATAACTATAATAATAACAGTTAATAATATTGTAATTAGCTATGCATTATCTTAAATTTTATAATAAATAACTATTCGAGTGGATATCATTTCTTTGATATATGTACTTCATTTAAAACTTGTACAATTAAAACATTTATCATAATTATTTAAAAATAAATAATTATGATAAATGTTTTACACGTTTCGGAAAATTTTTAACCTATTGTTATGAACTATCTTGGATGATTTACTAATTTTAATGGAAGAATCTTCTGGAGATATTGTTTTGTCTATCTCGAATGGACCAAGCCACAGGGGACATGTGGAGAATTTTTATTATTTTTTTTTAAATTAAATTTTTAATAATAAAAGCTAAATTTATGTATTGCTGATAATCATCATTTCTGTGGATTTCTTAATGGATGATGTTGCCGTGTAGTTGCTGTTAAAGAAACGGACGATTGGAATCTAAATCTAACCGAACTACGTGATTAGATGAGCGATTATTTCAGCATATGGCGTATGAAGCAATAACAGAAAAGGAATTTATAATTTGAATGTGCTTGTGCCTTGCATTCTTTAGAATGAGCTTGAAAGCTCAAATAAGAGTGTGAAGTTACTTCCAAAATTTTAATGTGTATACAAATAAATAAATAAATAAATAAATAAAATATATACATAATTTACCTTGGATGTTCTCGTTTTTTAGTAATACGTAATTATCCTTTTGAAATTGAACAGGGTCAATGGTGTGATCATAATAGGACTTAGATTTTAATTTTTTTCTATTAAGTTCTTTTTTTCAATTGTAAAGGAGGTTTGTAGACGATATTTAAGGTCATGATAATAATCATCAAAAGTATAAACAGGATCAGGATCTTTGGAAATTGACGAAGGAATATGGTTTTAAAACCGAATACTAGCTCATAGGGCATAAATCCAGTTGAACTCTGGGGTGTAGTGTTATACGAAAATGTAAAGTAAGGTAACCATAAATCCCAATTCAAAACATCAGTTTGAGAAAAGTTGCGGAAGTACTCACCAAGAGTTCTGTGAAATCTTTCTAGAGCTCCATTACTCTGGCAGTAGGCTGTTGTCGCAATTTTTTGATTTTCAGTAATTTGCAAACTTGTGTGAATAAGTTCTCATGAAGTTGGTACCCTGGTCAGTTAAGATCCCATCAGATATACCATACACACATATAAATTGTTCAACAAATGTCTGAGCTACAATATTTGCATCTTGCGAAGGGATAGGAAAGGCAAGGGAGTATTTTGTGAGGTCATCTTCCGGAGTAAGTAAATATTTATTATTTTTATATGAAGATGCATAGGGCCAGCGATGTCTAGAAAATTTTTTGGAGAAGAATTTGGAAGGATTTGGAGGATGTTGTTGTTATTTTTAGAGCTTCTTTAGTAGGTCTGCTATGTTTATCAATTTGGCAAAGCTTGCAATTTAATATAAATTGTTTAATTTTCGAGTGCATGTTTGGGAAATTATAATATTGCCGCATTCGAGTAAAAGTGCGATATACGCCTTGGTGTCCACCAAGAGGTGATGTATGAAATTCGCTAATCAGTTGATTAACTTCAGATTCGTCTGTAATATATTTAATTTTAGTATTTTCCTGATTTATGAAAGTGTCATTATCTTTGTTTTCAAATGCAATTTCCTGAGAGATATTTTTATTTTCAAGTTCACGACGATCATTTGACTCTCGGTTGCCCGAAAGTGAATTTAACTTATCGACAATGTCATAATTTGCATTAGGTTTAGATGACACCAATCGGGTAATTATATTACAATTATTAACGGATGAGATTGGCTCAGTAGGCGATTTTATTCGACTTAGAGTGTCTGCGTTTTGTATAAGTCTGCCAGGCCTGTGTTCAATTGTAAAATCATAATCTTCAAGGCAAATTTGCCAACGAATTTCACGAGATTTCGGCGATTCTAAATTATGCAACCATATAAGTGCTCTGTGATAAGTTATAAGACGGAATTTATGGCTATTTAAGTATGGTCGAAAATGCGATATTGACCAAATTACTGCCAACAATTCTTTATTAGTAGAGGAATAATTAGATGCCGCTTTATTTAGGATGCGACTAGCGTACGCGATTGGAAGTTCAGAATCATTAACTTCTTGAGACAAAACTAAACCAATGGCAATATCGCTAGCATCACCAGTCAAAATAAATGGCTTACTAAAATTAGGCATTTGAAGAATAGGATGGGTAGTAAGCGATTTCTTAAGCGATTCGAAAGACTCTTGACACTCTGAAGTCCATGTGAAAAGGGCGTTTTTCTTTAAGAGATTGGCCATAGATCAAAATCTATTCCTGATCTGTTCCTGAAAATTGGGGGATAAATTTGCGGTAATATCTGGCTAAACCTAAAAATGATTTCATTTCCGTTGGATTATGAGGTACAGGAAAATTTTTAATGGCTGAATTTTTAATCTCGTCAGGTATAATACCGTTTGGTGTTACAATATGACCAAGATACCTAATTTCTTGTTTTAAAAATAGACACTTGCTAGGGTTTAATTTTAAATTGAACCGGCGAATTCGTTTGAACACTTCCTTAAGGTTGTTATTTTGCTCATTTAGTGAGGCGCCATAAACAACAATGTCATCAAAGTGTGCGAGACATTTAATATTATTTAATCCACAAAAAGCCGTATTTATCATGCGCTGGAATGTGGCAGGTGCTCCTTTTAACCCGAATGATATACACACGAATTCATAATGGCCTTCTTCGTCCGTGCTAAAAGCAGTTTTGGGCCGATCATGAGTTACCAATTTAATCTGGTGGTAACCACTCTGTAAGTCTAGGGTTGAAAAACATTGAGCCTTGCATAATTTGTTTAGGAAATCGGAAATGTTAGGCAAAGAGTAGGCATCATTAATAGTAATTTGATTAAGTTTTCGATAATCCACAACAACTCTCCATTTTATTTCTCGCGTTTCGGATTTTTTGGCACAACTAAAAGAGGGGAATTCCTGGAACTCATACTGTCTTGGACTATTCCTTGAGAGATCATGTCGTTAACTTGCCTTTGAATCTCCTCTTTAGTTGAATGAGGTTGTCTAAAGGGACGAACATGAATGGGCAGTGGATTTGCTCGTACTAAGTATGTTACCATCTACATATCTACATCGATCTTTTAAAGCTTCATTTTCTTCTGAATTTAGGTGATTACAATCGATAGTAGACTATAAAAAAAATAATTATTAAATGTAATAAATGTACATAAACTTCAAATTTGAAATAATAAATTTTTTTGAACTCAATAAATGAATTTGTTTTACTTTGGCTGCTTTATGATATTATACATTATTAAGGTATTTTTGATTTTATCGTGGTTTTTTCTTATTTTGCTTTATAAGATTGCGAAAAAAGCCAAATTCAGATAAAGAAAAGACCAATGAAGACTAAGCATAAGTTTCAGATTTGTAGCTAAATTCCAAAGTAAACATATTTAAACTTAAAGGCCACACCGCTTTCTATGTCATCAAATTTATGTCTATAGTTTATTATTTGAACATGACCATAAAAATAATACACGAAAATAAACAGAAAAAAAGAAATATTTATACGAGTGCTAAAAGTGTACACATTTTGTACGTGTTTACATATTTAACACAATTTAAAATGCATAATTTTATAATAATATTATGAATTAATACTTACCAATAGCTTTTTATTAAATTTTAAAATATATTATTAAAATATTTTTCTTGTTGTTTGTTTACAAATTTTTTTTATCAATATGACACTTAAATACAAAAATTATCAAAACAATCTTTATAATTTTAGTGCTGCCTACAATAGTCAAAGAAGGAACTGACGACATAAATTGACGTCATATAGCAAAATTTTTAAAACAGTGTGGCCTGTAGTATTCTAGGTGCGCACTGATCATTTCCACCATGTAATCAGAAATCTTCTTATTTTTCCTATATTGATAGTTGTTGTAGTTTAATATTTGGTTGTTATTTAAATGATTATTTATCCTGTTAAGAATTAATTTATTAAATAATTTTGAAACAGTTGGTAGCAAACATCAAGGTCTATAGTTAAATATATCTCTGTCGTTAAGTACTCGTTTTTTATAGCAACGGTTTTAGCTAGTTTCCAGTTATCCGGATACGATTCATACCATCCATCCCATATTTTATTGAAATATTTTGTTAGTATTTCAATAAAACCCGGATTATCCTCAGTATCTGTTTAATTAGTTTGTAACTTATTTTGTCTGCTCCAGGTGCTGTGTTTTTTGAGTTTTTTATTATTTCGAAAATTTCTGCTACTATGAATTCCGTTTTTATAATTGAATTTATAGCATTAGTGAAGGGAGGGCAGGGAAACTCAACAGAGTTTGGGAAGTTATGATTTAGGAATAATACAAAATGCTTTGTTATTATCTTCTAAAACTTTGAGGGTTGATTGTTTTTTATTTTTTGTTCCGTTAATATTATTCCACAAATCTAGATTGTCGGAGTTGTGGTTAATCGTGGAAAGAAAGGTAACCCGACTTTCCTTCTTTTCTCGTTTTTTTTCTAATTTTAATTTCTGTATATGTTTTGTTAGTTTATTGTACTTCGATTTATAATTTACTGTTCTGGCTCATTTATTGTATCGTTTATTTGTTTCCTAATCATAGTCCAGTTTGTTATTTGTATCATGACTCGTTCATTTATTTCATAGGTTATTTTTATTGGCAAATGATCAGTACCAAGATGGTCCATAGTAGATTGCCACGTTAGTCTAACGATAATGTTTGCAGTGCACAGAGTGATGTCGATTGCTGATTCTGTATGTCTGTGTTTGTCTTGCCTTGTAGGAGATCCATCATTTAATAAAAAAAGGTTAGTGTCTGTTATAAAGTCCGCAATTTTCGTTCCGAGAGCATCAGTTTTGTATCTGTCCCAAAGTCCGTGATGAGCATTGATGTCTCCAGCTCTTAACGTTTTGTTGTTATTGTTGTTTTCGAATAATTATTCCAATTCAGTAGATATTTCATCCATATCTCTATTCGAACTGTTATAGAATGTAATTAAGTCTAAGTTCATGTTTTTAAAGTATTTATATATTTATATAATATATATATATATATATATATATATATATATATATATATATATATATATATATATATATATATATATATATATATATATATATATATATATATATATATATATATATATATATATATATATATATATATATATATATATATATATAATAATATATTTATATTTTTATATATTTATTTTTAACTTTTCAAGTCTATGGTACGTATTGCTATTGTCTATTATTTTCCATGATATGTTTTTTTAGTAAGAAAACCCACTCCTCCGTACCCATCGGGTCGGTCTTTTGTGATTAAATAAAGTTGTTTATTTATCTTTCTAAACTATTTGTCCACGTTAAGTAGTACTACATCTATTTTATTTATTAACATGTATTGTTCCTATAAGTTCTTATTGCTTTTAAGGCTGTGTATATTAATATGTAAAAATTTGACACTATTCATCAAATTCATACAATTTAATCTGTACTTAGAATTTAAGCGATGTCCATAAGAATTATATCTACATCTGCTGGGTGATGAGTAGTATCTTTAATATTGATCAGTTTTTCATTGATATTTATGAAAATTTTGTCTCTGGATTGTAATTTTTTTTAGATGATTTACTAAATCTCTTAAAATCTGAATCTCTCAGTTTAAATTTTCAGAATGAAATTCTGAGCGCCTAGGTACTTGTCTTTTACCGAACAATTTTTCCTTCGTTTCTCTATGAGTGGTCTTATTATTGGTCATAAATTCTGTAATCTATCTCTGTCTCTGACGTTCTTGGCATTCTCTATAATTAGTAATATGACCATCCCCACAAAATTTACATCGTGGTTTTAAATCACATAGTTGATTGCCGTCCAAAACTTTCGCGCACGTTATACATCTTGTCCGTAGCGTTACATCTTTTAACTGTATGACCATAATTAAGGTATTTTCTACAATGTAGCGGATTTAGAATATAAAGTTGTACTTTAAGAAGTATATTATCATACATCACTACATTATATGATATGTAGGAGGATCGAAAAGTTAACTTGACCAACTCCTTGTTGATTGCCTTTTCAGTTGTTGTGTCCCATTTTGCCATTCATTCTATTTTGACGATTTGAATATTCGAAATTAAATTTTTTTGAATTTCTTTTTCGGTTAAATCAACTGGCACATTTCTAATCACACCTGTCGTATGGATACAATTGTTTGGTATATAAGTTTCGTACTTGACAAACTGTTTGAATGATTCGTATCTTTAACAATTGTTTGCGTCATAAATATGTATGTTGGTTTGTTATATATATGTTTATGTTTTTCGGGAGCACGTGTGCTATATTAGCAAACGTATTTGGTCCTGTTTCAGCTTCGTTTGTCATTTTGTTAGTTTCGCTCGAATTAATTTTAATTTTTTTTGTGATATTTTCTGAAGCGTCTTGTTATCGTTTTGGATTTTTAGTCGATCCATCTGATACATTTCTTATCCGGTTTTCCTGTATTTCAACATCTGAGTCAGGTAATGGGTATTCTTTATGATTCAAGTAGGGAAACCT
Organism: Nephrotoma guestfalica; assembly: GCA_963691935.1. Taxonomy (NCBI): domain Eukaryota; kingdom Metazoa; phylum Arthropoda; class Insecta; order Diptera; family Tipulidae; genus Nephrotoma; species Nephrotoma guestfalica. Next base: position 96,126,274 of record OY829915.1, read on the forward strand.
ACTTTCCTCATCTGTGTAATTAATTTCATCGTCTACTTAATTCACTATTTTCCAACACCACTTAAAACTTTTAAAACTTACCGAAAGATATAATGAATTTTAATCCAAAAGTAAATGTAGATAAATACAAATTTATATTATACGAGTATATCGTATGTATTTTCATTAAATTCTGTATAAAATAATTTTTTCTTTCAATGTAATACATTTTTTTATACTGATTAAATTTTGTGTAATTTTTTTATGTTGGTAGAATTTGTATAGCAGTTTTGGTTGCAATCATTTATTTTTATTTAAACGAAAAAAACATATCTAGTTTTTATTCGCTAAAATTTGCGCATCGTTCTATGCGCAAATAAAAATATATCATTACAACCAAAACTGCACTTCGTTGAAATAAAAATATATGATGTAGGCAACTACACAAATTTTGTGCATGCAACCAACATAAAAACTAAAAAAATTTATACAACATTTTATCAGTACATGTACATAGAGAAAAAGTAAAAACTCGATTAGTTAAGTACGAGTAGATAGGCAATTTTATTTAAACATACACAATTTTTTTATATTTAATTTAATTTATTTATTTGAAAACCACAATGACCTTAGAAAATGATGTATATGTACATTATAATTTCATTTACATTTAATTAGAAGGGTATATTTGTTCAAACCTAATAAAAAATGGAATTCATATCAAGATACATTTATTGAAATTAAAATTAAATTCTTTTTGCTTTTTATCAGATATATCGAAAAAGTTTAATCTAGCTAACATCCTTTTCCGTAAAATTACAATATATGATCTGACATATTTCAATATTCATGGCTATACCAATAAACGAACTACACTACATACCATATATACGAGTACATATGTATAATACAATTTTCTTATAACTTTTAATATAAAAATGATTGATTATTAACAAAATTATTTTTTTCCGATCGTAGGAAAAATATATCTTTCCGTTGTTTTTTCGAAACGATAAGTTCATGATTCCAATATGTTGTATTTGTTGCTAAGCAACAAGTAATAATAATAGGAGAATATTGTTTCTGGCCTAGGCCGGGAATATATTCCCGTATGGATTTTTAATTGTTTAGAAGAAATAAAAGTACACTTATAAGGTCAAACGCATTTATTTATTTTAATTTAACAGTATACATAATAATCAATTTTTATTTGATAAATCTATGCCAAACTAATTATGTGTTAGGTATAGGAGTTTAATTTTACTTATTTGTAATAATAACGGTTATCGTACAATTAGTACAATTATTGAACATTGGTGGATTAGTAGTATCGCATCCCAGCATTGTTGTTGATATATTGCTATTAAAATCATTAACATTATTTGCATCGGCTGTTTCATTATCCGTTGTATCGAAAATCTTATGAGCAACTTCAATTTTATTGATAATGGATTCATCGATATACCCTTGACTTGACAAGTTTTGAAAAAAAAAACAAAAAGGTATTTATGCCTTATGATGTCGTGTGGCTAACTAAGCAATCATTTTAAATTATTTTCGATTTTTTGCTTTGTTTTGATTTCTTAATATGATAATTAATGAATAATACTAAAAAATATTTTGGGTTTATATTTGTTTTAAAGTCCGATCGGAGAAAAAATAGTATGTACAATTCAGAGGAAAAGTGCATTCCCGGACTTCCGTGGTTGCCAATTTCCACTATCGTCCGGGAATGCAGTACTTTTCCTCCTAATTATACAATATACTATTATTTAACATAAATTAAATTTTAAACACAACAAAAAATTCAACCTCCAAAGCGAAATTGATATATTACGAGTACACTTGTTGTGTTTTTATTCTCAGCCGGGTTTTTTATTAGCGCTCGATAGATGTATCCGGAGTACCCAATTTTCTATGTCAAAACTTATATTTATTGCGCTATTTTTGCATATAATTAAATTATTTAACTCTAAACTAAGATTATTCATTCAATTTTTTAGTTAAAAATCGATAAAAAAATATCTTGGTCTACCTATTTACCGGGAGCCGCTATCCATTTCAAAGGGAAATTTTAAATTTACAGATTTTGACGTAATGTCAATTTTTGTTTGTTTTATGATTCCGAGAAAAACATACGAAATTTTTTTTAGTAAGAAGTGTATATAATATATAAAATAATTTCCGTAATTTGCCTTTTTATTAATCTTATGATGTATCAAGCTAGCTTTTTATAGAGACATTTATAATTTTATTAGTAAATTAATTTCAAATATTTCGACCTGTTGGTTATCATCAGTGGAAAAAGGTGTGTATAAAAGCGACACCAATGAATAATAGCTGCAGTTTTAGTAGAAATTTTCCTTCGGCTTCGGATAGTGCACGAATAATAAAACACGGCTGCTGGCTTCAAATATTGTTACAGAAAATTTCCGACGCCCTTTATACAATTTTTTCGAAACACTTCGACTTCTGTTGTACCTCTAGAGATCTTCCTTTACGCTTTTTGGGATGGTACAGTCACACCAAATCACGTTTTCGAAAATCACCATATCTATATGATGAAGCTACTACTGCGACTTGATCGTTGTGCAATCTTCGTCGTAGATCGGCTACTTTAATTTACGGTCACTTACTATGTGGCTAGTGCGTCGTTTGGACTCTCTTCCTGGACGCTCTGCTACTGGTTAACCCGTCCTCTGTCCCATCTTATTCCAGCATTCCACCAACTTTACTCCAGCGCATGCCATCTTAACACCTCTCTTCGTCGCGGCCTTCTAAATCGCTTTTCCTCTCTCTCTGTCTTTAGCGACCGACAGTGGAGCCGGACTCATTCTTAATCATCGTTCTGAAATATTGGTACTGTACTTGTACTTGTCGATCCTGAACTAGGCATTTGCCTATGGTTCTGGTTGATTCTTAAACACTCTGTTTGTTTTCGTATTTTAACTCGACGGTCCTTTCGCCAGTTTTCTTGTACTCGGGAATCAGGTTGCCTTACAAAACGTTTATTTCTTATAGCTGGCAACAGTTTCGGCTGTAATGACCTCTTAAACATCTCATGAATTCGAATGTTATATTCTGATTTTGTCATTGCTCGCACTGCAACATCGTCCAAATTTAGTCTTCGTTTTCCTACGTGATTTCGCAGTTCCAACTCTGTCCAGTATATTCTGTTGTGCATCCTCTGGATCCATAGTGATGAACTGCCTCTTGACCCATGACTCCTCGAATGAAGTTTTGGCCGGCAGTAGGGGTGACATAATGTCCTCTATAATCCGTGGGCCATGCTAATCGGTGTATCAGGAATGCCGCTTCAAGCTGGCATCAACTTCTTTGTCGCTCTCGATAGCAAAGTAAGGAGAGCACTTGCTCTGTTATTCGGGAGACCCGGGTTCGATTCCTGGTGGGCCAAAAAGTAAGGACTGGGCGTTTTAATGTGTTATGTGTTACATTGCACATATCTCAAGCCGTAGTTGTCGGGTTTTAGCTCGAACTGTTCACCTAGGTCGTTCCATCTGTTTTCAACTTCATGTACTTTCGCCACGAGTTAATTAAATCTTTCAGTTCATCTATTTGGTGGTCTTGGGCCGTAAAGTGTGCTTGAGTTCTTCGTTAAGCTCGGTTAATTTGATATCTAGTTGGTTCAATCGGGCTTCTGGTTCGGCTCGAATTTTTCTCCAAGCTTTTGTTGTTTATTTCCTCTATTAATTTGATAAATTGTGTATTGTTAAAAAAATTGCTTTATTTTATTTGAAATAATTAAATTAATTATTTTTTATTATTGTCAGTTGTCTGCTTTTAGCTAACAATTTTTATGTTTTGTTTATTAATATTCTTGTTTTAATTTTTAGTTTGAATTTATTTGTTGTTATTGAACACAAATTGTGTTCGAAACCTTAAAAAAACAATAAAATAAATAAGTTATGTACCAGTTAATCTTTTTTATTTATTATCCCAATAGAAAAACTGTCTTAAACATATGAAATATGGACAACTTATTTACGAATAAAATACAATTTTTTTTATCACTTTAGAAGCGTGTGTGTGTCCTACCGAGTATTTAATTATTAAATAGATGAATTAAACGTGTTTTATTATTTATTTTGATTTTTATTAACTTTTTATTTTCTATACAAAATAATTCTACAAGTATTCTTGAATGAAAAACAATAATGTTCATAATGTATGTTTCTTTTTTACTTGCAAACATGATTACAAAAATATACCAAAAATTTTATGTTTGAAGTGCCAAAATTTAATATGTTACAAATACATTGAGAAATCCTCACAGTATTATTCCTCCTTACACGTTTCTGGTGTATTTATAAACTCGCCTTCAAAATTTGATAGAACGCGCTGTAAGAAGCCCACAATGAACTTTAGACTTAGAATTTAAGTAAAATTGAATTTTTTTAACCCAGTTGAAATTCTTAAAATTTCATTTTTCATTTCGAAATTAAATCAGTTGACAAGAACGAGTGGTCAACGGAGTTGTTGGTCAACAAGTGGCGTCATCTAGTAATGACCTTAATAGACTTCTTTTTTCTATAGATAAAAAATGGCAAAAGCGAAAAGTTTATAATAAACAAATTGAAAATGCTCGATTATAGCTATTACATGGAGAAAAACATAAAACATTGCTGAGCATGTGACAAAGACAACAACTAAATATCACATTAGAACAACTGAGGCACAACATTTTTATTTTATGGTTTTAAAAGTAGGGGAAATTTTGACATCAACAAAAAGAAACTATAAATTATTTAAAAAAAATTAAAAATGGTAATTTTTAATGCTTTGCAATGAATTTTACGTCCCAAAATTACTATACAATTTAGTATTATTTTTGTGATGAACAGAATCATGTAAAATGACATGATGCTTTAATTTTCGAAAATTTATAAAAACGACTCTGCTATAAAATATGTAAGGAAGCAAATTGGACATCAACTAAACATAACCTTTAAATTGTTTAATTAAAATGAAAATTCCCGAGTTTGACGAATTTTTTTACGATGAACAGAATCATGTTACTTGTTACTTTCTTTAATTTTCGAAAATGCCATAAAAGTGTAAGGGGAAATTTTTGTACAGAACCTAAAAAATAAAATATGCATGCGCACATTAAATTATCTTTATTTAAAATTATTTCCTTCTCATTTATATGAATTTGTTAAATTTCTTTTTCAAAAATAAATTTTTTGTTTCCAAGCTAGGGCTGTTTTTTACTTTTGGTTGACATAAAAAATGCTAAACTTGATATTTTTTTACCAACAATTACGGCAATACCACAACAATTTGCTCATAAAAAAATCGGATACGCCATTCTCCCAAATAGTCGGCCTATAGTCTTGTCTCGTTCTAGTTTATTACTGATTTTTTTTTTATATCGAAGGCATATAACTAAGCTTTAAGTTTAAAAATATCCGAGTTGCACATGTGCAAATACGTGGAGATGAAGGAGGAGGAAAATTTACAAAACTTACATAATCAGATAACCGTTTAATCTGCAAGGGTCTACTTTGGTTAAGTTATTGAAATATTAAGAGATAGAACTCTTTATTCTTCCACTCTTAAATAAAACAACTTAGGTTAATATTTTTTCATAAAGGTTTTAAATTTTTTGTGATACTTTTATTTTTATAATTTTTCAATTATAATTAATAAATTTTTCAAATATTTTTTTTGTTTTTAAATTGCAAGTTTTATTATTTTCATTTAAATTTATTTAGAGATTTTTTACTACAATTTTTAATTTAAAATTTTTCTTTGTTTATTTTTTTAGTTTATTTATTTTAATAATTTTAACTACTTTTCTCATTTCACAATGTTTTAAAACTTGAATTTTTTCAGAAAAGTTATTATTTTTATTGTGTTATTTTAATTTTATTTATTTTAATGTATATATATTTTTTATTTATAAGTTTTAAGGCTACTTTCATTTTAGTGTCTGTTTTAATTTTAATTAAATTAAATATTTAAAAAAATGTGTTTGTTGTTTTATTATTACCTATATTACATTTTATTACAATTTTCTACGTAGATACAGGGATGACCTATGATGAAGATCAATAAAAAATTCTTGAAGAATAGTTAGTTAGATTATATTATATGAATACATAGGCCTATTATTTTCTCAATCAATTTATTAAGTCTATAAATGATTTTAATGAAAACCATCAGAAATTTATATAAACAAAATATATTTTACAAAATTATAATTTCGAAAATGATCGCATCATTTTATAAATTATCTTTGTATGTGATCGTCTAAAAGCTAAATAAATTTCGATTTCTAAAACTATCAAAACTATTTAATAAAAATTTAATTTGAATCTAATGTGGCCACGATTTTTTGCAATGCCTTTCGCAATATCACGTCCATTTGTATTTCAACAAATTTTTATAATTAGTTACGAGTATAACTTTTTACAAAACCAATAACTTTAAATTAATAATTTTAAAATTTATGGACGGAAATTTATTCTTGAAGATGAATATTTTTAATGTGGCGAAGTAATAATACGAGTATCTAATATAAAATGATTTAATTATTATGGTTTTCAGATTAAATAAACCACAGTTAAAATATATTTAGTGGAAAATGAACAAAAAGCTATATGTACATTCTTTAATACATTGCTCGTCAAAAAATTCTAGACACAAGCATTATTATTGTACAACAACGCCAGATTCCACGTTGCAAATGTTGTCAATAATTATTTGGATTAGGTGGGAATTGATATAACTGTTTGGCCCGCTCGCAGCCCTGACCCTAATCCCATTGAACACGTATGGAATATGCTAGGGTGTCGTTTAAGGCAAAGAGAAGTCGTTCCAGAAGCCTTAGATCATCTTCAATCAGCTCTGCAGGAAGAATGGGAAATGATATCTCAGGGTGTTTTCTAAACACCGACTTATTAGAGACTTATTGTCTTATTTGGCGCCATCTTGAATAAGCCGGTCATGTCATTCCAATTCATTGTATCGACTTATTTGTGACGTAATAACAAACAACAAAACACAAGTTATATTATATGGAAGAAAACAAATTTCTTGAAATGTTGGTCGTTGCCACCTCATTTGAAACTAAAAACTGCATGTATTAAATCATCGAGGAATAAATATATAAGAGAATCAAGTAGTGCAAATTTTATAAGCCAATTTCTCCGAGGTAAATCTTTTTTATAGTTTTGACATATTTATATACACAAATTTAATTGTTTGCTATATTTAATCCATATATTATATATATTTAATCCATAAACATATCGGCACAGTTATTCTATAGTTCATTGTTCTTGTTAGGCTTATACAGATTGCCAATAGTAAAATAGATTAACCTCGGAATGTCTACATGAGTCCTCTTATGTATATTTTGCTTTATGATTAGATTTAGTCAAGACACATTTTTGGAGACAATTGTGTAGACGTACTTATTCAAATACGTTTCCTCGCGAGGTGACTTATTTTAATAAATCGGCGTCCACAAATAAGTCAGAGTTTGGAAAACAGCCTCAGGAGTACATTGCAAACATGGTGCACAATATGCCAAAAAGAATGCTAGATGTAATCAGAACTCGTGGAGGAAATACTCGATATTAGGGATGAAGATATATCAATATCCGCTTTTCGGTAATTTTGTTATTTTATTTGTTTTGGTCAAAGAATGGCTGCATACGAGTAGAGACACGATGAAGTAATTCTTCAGAATAGTAATACTCAGCCCTACATAGGCCAGTCAAAACATACTTGAAAATGCAGTCCTAACTCACCTGCCATATTCTCCAAACATTGCTTTTCAGATTACCACCTGAGCGGCTGCTAACTCATCTTCTGTCTGAACAACGCTACATTTCCTATGAAGATCGGCGAGCGCCGGATTTTAACTAACTAAAAAATGTAATACAAAATAGACTTATCCCATTGCATACTATTGGGATCGTGATGTATGATCTTTTTCTGAGGTTGGTATTATATTTACCTCATTCATTTGTTGATTTTGTATATAATCCACCTTCTATAACATCCTCCAAACTAAATTTCACCAAAATAGGGAAATAAATTTCCAAGTTCTATCAGCACGCACTCCATAAATCATGTTCTTCTAACTCCAATCCTGGTTGTACTCACAGAACAAGAGTCCTTTAAAAATCGAGCTCGGCTCAGCAAGTCGACCTTGGAGAATTTCGTAGAAAATTTATGTAACATTTTCCCGACCATATCCCCAGAAGCTCAACTAAAATAAAAATTAATATGCCACGCTCACCTTACAATCAAATTTAGCTTTAATTATAATGACCAAATTCTAAAATATACAACCAAATGCGTGTTGAATTCAAAAGTTTGTCAAAATTCCAGAAAATATGTCATTCATAATTAATTTTTTAAACTCAATCACATCTTAGGAACCAAATTTAATTGGTTAAGAAATGCATGACGTTCAGCAAGATTTTGTTTGGGATTTTGAAATCCGGTAATTTGACGGTAACCGATTTTGAAGGAACATTTTTCGGAATTTTTCTAATGATTGTAACTAGATCGTTACGGACGGAAGTAGGTAATTTTTTGCGTAAACCAAACTAAATTCGTAGCTGCAATTAAATTCGTTGTTGTGATATTGTTAGACAACACTAAATCACCGATTTGAAATTAAATTGTAATTACTGTCGTCGATATCGGTGAATAAATTCCTTATTATAATTAACAGCCAAATTTTCAGTTTCGAGTCCTGTAGTTCTTAATGTCTCAACATATTCTCTATCTCTATCTAATGAATATTGCATTTTAATTCCCATTCAGTAATGTTAAAAATTTTAACCATCCTTATTAAGAACGATTTGGTTCCGTCATGATTATTTATGAAGTTGAAACCTCTGAATGGTGTATGAAGTTTAAACAAACCCTCTATAACAGGGTTCGCAAGTACTTTGTGCCAAAAAACATTTTTTTTAAATAGCCTACTTCACGTGCCAACCAATTACATAAAATAAAATAATTTTTTTTTTAAAATAGAAAATCAATAGTTTTAATTTTAATTCACAAATGTGTTATTTAACAATTTAAAATAAAATTAATAGGAACTTCACAGAAAAATTTAAATCTTTAAAAATATAAATAGATCTGTAATTAAATTTTAAATTATGGAACATTTATCGTTGCAATAGAAAGTGAGAATAGGATTTTATTAATCATCAGTAAAATATTTAAGTAATTGGTCCAGCGGTAGATATATTTTGTATATGTATATATTTGGATGCTAAGTGGTCTACGATTGGAGTATACTTTGTTACGTTTAATGCAACACAAGCCTTAGAATAGTCTCTGGTCATCCATCCTATTCCTTGTTTTTGTTAAAACGACATTCATTTGTGGAAATAGCAATTCACAGTAATAAGAAGATGGAAACAACCTTAATACAGCTATTGTCAACTTTCTTAGAGATGTGAAATTGTTTCGAATGCTTTACGATACTTGCAATACCTCATCGTCAATATTGAACGATTTATTATCACTTCCTTAAACCATTTTCAATAATGGTTCTTAAATTTTCAATTTTTTCACACCAAATTAGGCTACACTGAAATTCACGTTATTCAGTATCGTACTCACTAAATTCATCCAGGCAAAGTCGTGAAAATTATCTTCAGAAATGAACTTAATCAAGCGAACGAATTTAATCAAGTTTTTAAATTTTTTGACGTTGAGTTGCGAAACATTCCTGTGTTTCTATTAATTCCTCGCTAAATTAAGCAAATAATTCTTGTGACTCTACTTTACCAAACATTTCAATATCTGACACAAACGTTTTGTTTATTCTTAATAAACACATTAAAACACTTGTTTATTATTTCGCACAAAACTAGTTTTGTACGAAATAATAAACAAGTGTTTTAATGTGTTTATTAAGTGTTAATGTGTTTCGCCAAGTACCAACGGCGCATAGTGTTAAAAGTATTTTGTTTATTATATTTGTAACATTACATAATAAGTATTACGTACAGATTTTTTTATTTGTATGAATAATTTTGTGGCTTGCCGGCGGCAATTTTCAACGTGCCATGTTTGGCACGCGTGCCACGCAGTTGCGATCAGTGCCTTATAATGATTACAATGGATGCATCGTTGATTGTGACAAAATGACAAATCTGACTGTGTTTGCAAAACTTTATTTAAACATTGTTCGTTGCAGCAAAATTTTTAGTACCCAAAGTTTAGGTAAAAGAAACAGTAATAATATGGATTAATAATCGTCATAATTTTGAAGAGCACTGTGCGCTAACAATTTATCAGTTTAAAATATTAACAAAATTTAGTCCCATCTAACTAAAATGGCAACCCTGACCAAAATTGTTTTAATTTAATCTGAAAATTCCTTAACAACAGAATTAGTTGTATATAAAAATATGTAGAGACAATTATAAAACCAAAGATATGTGTCTAATTTGTGTGTAATTTTTGAATTTAATATGGACGCGATCGCGAATTTTTTGGGCTAATCATTTTTTAACTTTATTAAAATATATATATTTTTGGTTTGTATTTAAATGTTAAGCTAGTGAAAAGGATATACTTATTTATTTACATATTTGGTTAAACCGATAATCATTCTTTTTCAATTTATAATTTTAATTTAACAAACTATTTTTAAGTTTTTCGATATAAGTATACAATTTTTAATTTTTTGTTGCTCTATTTTATTCAAGTTTTAAAAACTATTTGTTTTTTGTTTGGGATGTTTGCGCTGCGCCAAATAATATAAAGTAATAACCAACAATTGTTATTATTTGCATTATTTATTGTACTACATTTTGTTTTTAATGTTTTTGTTATGTAAATGGGCTGACAAAAGAAAAAATATTTAAAAAATAATTAACATTGTTAATGTTTCATGTAATAATGCTTATAGATAATGCATAGCTTAAAGCTTCATGTATTTTTTAAATTCACCGTTACACTAATCTTTTTTCTGCAAATTAGTCTAGGAAAAACATATTTGGTGCTACTGTATACAAGGTATAATGATTTCCAAATTTTATATTTAACGGATTTAAATTAACATAATAGCTATTTTAAAAGACGAATATAAAATACGAATTAAACAAATGTAAACGAACAAAATTAATTTCATTATACGCAAATTTGATAAATTTTGTTGTTAAATTAAATTTAATTATAAGAAATCAATTTATAGCTGTTTATGTATATTTTTTTCATTACGATATATGTATTATTATAAAAGACATTTAATTTTTCATAGATTTTTATATGCACCAGTGACTTGTATTTTAAAATGATATTTAAAAAATTTACTGAACACCAAATAAATTTTTGTTTGGTTTTATTTTGTTACTAAAATTGAATTTAAACCAAATTGTCAATCAAAATATTACAAATGAAAGAAATAATCGAAAAAAAGTTGTTTGAAAAGGCACATATATATAATATATATAAATTTATTTATTAAATTTTTTGTGAAAATTGTTAACGATTTTTATATATATATAAATATTTTTTTTAGTTTTATAAATATAATTTTTTTTAGCAGTTAAATTTTAGTTAAAATAAATCTTTATATATTGTTTTAAATATAAATTAAGGTAGATTTTTCTGGTTCTGGATTAGTTTCAAAACAAATAATTTGACAAAAAAAAAACATAGTGAAAATTAAAGCTTTTTGTTGTTATTGTAAATTTAACCATTTAGTTTTAAAATGTGAAATCTTGTTGATAAAATTTTAACATTTATCCATATAAAACACATAACAATATAAACCCAAATTAAGAGGCACCGGATCGTATTTCATTATAACGAAGAAATAAAACTAGAAATCTATTTTTAGTAGATACTCTTTACTTTGGAGTGATGACAGGGTCTACTCGATATAGAGTCATAAAAGCACCAACTATATTGTTTTGATTTACTCATTAAAGAGGAACTGGGTTCAATGCCGAGAATTTTTCAATTTATATCTTAAAGAGGAATACATATTCAGACATTCCAATAGTAATTTCACATTTAAAAAGAGTTGTTTAGTTATCTTCAAAGTTTGCAGTGATTAGTGCAAATGTTACCCTATTACTTCTACTTGACTAAAAGATATGTAGTGTCCGTTCTTTTCGTCGAAACGCCAAACAAACTTGTATTTGTGGTTATGATTTTCTATAAAATATAATATATAGTTATTACTTAAAAATATAATCAATACACACAATTTTTAATAAACCGGTAGTGAAATCTTAAATAACATTATTATGTACATATATGTAAAACTGAAGTGTTTATCAAAAAATTACGCAACTCATTTTAAGTTGAAACTATCCCCATTGTACAAGCATATAAGATAATTAAAAAAAATACACATATTTAATTTATAATTTAATAACATTACTACAAAAAAAATCATGGTGGTTTGTTTGGTGTTTCGCATAAATATACTGTTGTGTTTAGCAGTGAAGTAGTTCTAATGTATTCAAAGTTATCAAAGTCAAGTATTTTGCGTAATCTGAATAACGGCGTGAGTTTTTAGAAAAATGGTATAACTAAAAATTAATTTTGATAATTTTTTAGACTATGTAGGCGTACGGGAGATACCACTTTAAGAAAACCTACCAACCACTCTTTCTCTTGGGAGGTGTGGAAATGAATACACTAAATAACCAAATGGATTAATAAATATTAAGCTAAGTTATTCAAAACAAAAAACTTCCTCGGTATTTCTTTTATTAATTTAATATGATTTAATATTCATAACCGCGACCAACATTAATGAAGAACACAAAAATCGGTTGTTACAGAATTGCCCAGAATTTAATTTTATTTTGTTGAATTGAGTATTTTTAATTTGAAATAATTTATATTTTGAAAATTTATTGCATTTAAAATTAAATGAATGGATGATGGTTCTAGTCTATTAAGGCCTCACTAAAAATGGTAGGCCTCATTCATTTTAAAGGTTGGATGTAAAATATCTCACTTAAAAAATGAAGATATTCTCAATGTTTCGTGAGGCAAAATTTTCTTTAATTCTGAATCAAAAAATAGCAAAATGAAACGATGATAACCACAGCAAAAAAACGTTTGATTGTGGTATTTATATACATATTCAAGAATTCATTTATAGATTAACATATTCATATATAATGGTTCTTGCTTTACAAGAATAAATACTTTTGTACTAACGATTTTAAATGTAAATTTTCGTTATATGTTTTTTCTACATGATTTTGTCTGATTGAATCAATACTGTTTTTGTTAAAATGTTGATCCAAATAGTTTTGTTGTTTATTTTTCTCGATTGAGGTGAAAAATTGTAAATTAATTGTTAAAAAGTTATTTTCTTTAATATTTTTTTTACAAATAATTTAATTAATTATTTTATATTATTGTAGGTTTGCTGCTTTTTGTTAATAATTTTATGTACTTTAATTTTATACTTCTTCTTCTTTTTAATTTTTAGTTTCGATTTATTCTTATGAACACATAATTTGTGTTCAAACATCGAAAACATAAAAATATTAAAATACTAAATAAATAAGGGCTATATACCGTAAATCGATTTTATTCAACAGTTAATAAAACCTAACAAAAAAAAAATTTACATAGCTACTTAGTTACTTGTTTCAATAATACAAGAAATCTAGCTGTTCGGGACGAGTAATAAGGTTTATCGGATGACGAACTAGGAATAAGGGGAATACAAAAAATAACGTAAGAGAGCGAAAGAGAGGATTTACATTTATTCGACCGAAAAAACCAACGAAATTCGAACGAAAAACTTGCGTTTAATTATTGTCCATTTCTGCTGTCAGTTAAAAAGTATAAAGGCGGAATTCCATTACTGCGGCCTTTTTTACGCAGAAAACCAGGAAGAGATAAAATCAAAAATCCGTATGCGTGTGAGTGGCGAAAAACTAAAATTTTGTATACTTAAATTTTTTGTTATTGTTGCGTTTTGGTTGCCATAAATATAAATAAAAAATACAAAACGAAGTATTTTTTATGGCAACCAAAATGAAAAATACTCCCCACCCTCAGCAAATTTTAGTTTAGTAATATTTTTATGGTGAGCACTTGGCTCAGACATTTTATATATATGTCTGGTGGAGTGTGATAAAAATCGCGTTTTCATGATAAATTTATATTAATGTTCACATTAAAATATTTTACAATTTTTAATTTTTATTATTTACTCTGTATTACATAATTTTAATGCATGTGGTATTATTTAGGTTATTATACGCGGTCAAACATTCCCCTAATTTTTTTATTAGGTTATTAGGTTTTTTTTGTTAGGAAAACGTTTTTATAGTTTTTAATTATTGAAAGGAAATAATTAAAATACATAATAAAATGATGCCTACAAATAATATTTAGAATTTTTAGTAATTTAGAGATAGAAATAAAATTGATTTAACAATAATTTTCATTTTTTAACTAATTTATACGTTATAATTTCGTAGTTGTCAAATATTCCCCTTCAAATTTCGCCATAAAATAAAAATAATCTGTATTTGTCGGATTTTTGATTTTATCTCTTTCTGTTTTTCTGCAAAAAAAAAGCCTCAGTAATGGAATTCCGCCTTAAACGAGCGAAAATTTTCGTGCAGTGGCACTATTCTGGTAATACCCCGGGAATAAAGAACTGGGGAAAGAATTTATATGTAATTTCTGTTGAAATATTTTTTTTCCGTCCTACTGAGGAGAAATGTTTGATGTAAATATTTATAAATTGGGAATAATTTTACCATACTTAAATTGGCAGGGAAAATTATTCCCGAATTAATTATGTTTTCAAGAAAATTAACATTAACTTTTTACCTCGGTATGCGAGAATTTTTTTTAAAAATAAAAATTACATATAAATTCTTTTCCCAGTTTCCTATTCCCAGGGAATTACCAGAATAGTGCCACAGGGATAAACCTTAATAAATACAACAACAAAACTCAAACAAATTTTAGTGCGATGAATGTAACATGAATGTTTATTTTTTATATAAAGGCATTTTGAATAATTCCTGGATTTTATCTTTTCTATTTATAAAATATTCATGTATACATGAAATACATACTAATATGAATATAATATCAAAAATAATTTTCAATACACTGTAGAATAAAAAAACCTAAAAAAATTATTTATCGAATTGTGGTGACACACATAAAAAATGTTTATAATTTTAATAACGTATATTTGTTGATATAAATACGTTTATACTCAAAACTATTGTAGTTTCATTCAAAATTTTAGGAAATACATATATCTAAAAAATATATGAAACATATATGAATGAACTTAATATTTCAAGATATCTATGACCATAACGTCAAATTGGAATAATAAATTTTTATCTTCGTTTCTTACGTTATTTTTTTTATTCTATTTATGGTCCAGCCATAACGTTTATTTTCCGAGTTAAAAATATAATTTTATGCCACCAGTGTTACAAGTATTACTGTGTAGTGGTTATTTTGTTGTAAAATATATAAATAATGCAAATTTTTAGAAACTATACTCCTTTTAATTTCAACTTTTTGTTAGGTTTTAGTAAATTTTATACTACCAATAGCGTAGTAATTGTTCGTAGAAAAACGATTCTATCTTGTTCAAAGGAGTGGAAACTTCCCTTCTCGCAAAATAGAATGCCACCAAAACAACTTCCACACTTTGATTCTTTCGTCGTGATTCCGTCACTTCAAAAAATCAATCGACGTTCACATTTGATATTTTTGCGCGTTTCTTTGTTTATGTATGTGTGTAAATCATTTTGCTTTGTGGCCTATTCATATAGTAAAAAAGTTATTTTTTGTTGCGCAAACTTATGTTTCCACAATATTAACAATTCGAAGCAAAATTAACTTAAAATTCAAAAACGATAAATAAACAATATGGTCTTGAAATATCTTATCTTTGTAGTAGTGCGCGAATCAGTAAAACCAAATAAAATTTTGTTCAAAAAACAATTACAAAATTCGCCCCCGTAAAATGCATTTCTTGGTGAAGAGGAAGGAAACGAGGAAGAATCGTGAAACGGCTGATTCCGCCATTCTACACTTTGATTCTTTCATCGTGATTCTTTCCTCGTTTCTTCCCGTTCACCTACAAACTAGTTTTACGGAGGGAACATTTTGTAATTTTTTTATCAACAAAATTTTTTTTGATTCTACTGATTCACGCACAACTACAAAGATAATATATTTCAAGGCCATATTGTTTACTTAAAATGTTTTTTAAACCTAGATAGCAGTTTACACAAACAAAAATTAATTTTGTTTACTATACCAATACGCAAAAAAACAAGTAATTTTAAACTACATAAACAAAGAAACGCGCAAAGAAATCAAATGTGGACGTCGATTGAATTTTTGAAGTCATGAAATCACGGCGAAGGAATCCAAGTGTGGGGAGGCTCAGTGTAAAATTTAAAGACCTACTTTTTTAAACATATTTGGAGACAATTAACTATGTATGACACAAGTGTTAGTAGTATAGTATTTTTGGAACAGGACGCGAAGTAGAGTGAGGATATTAAACCAAAATAAATTGAACATACTCTTCAGATTTAAACGAGAGAATGATTTATATTCTCACTAGTACAGAATGACGCATTTCTGCGACTTTAAGAAACTTCATTGATGGAAGTCAATTGGATGGATAGTCTATTGGTTCACTGCAATTTCAAAGTGTTGAGGTAACTCACTAATTACGTAGTTTAAAAATCAAGCATTTTTCTCGTCCTAACATAATTCCAAGTTTTGTTTTACGAAATTGTGCTGAATCGCTCACTTTTCCACGATAACAATCATTTTTAATAAATTTTTGTCAGTGTGTTGTTTTCCTAATGGTTGGAAAAATTCTCAAGTTTCCAGTTTTTTAAAGGCAACAGATCTAATATTGGGAATTATAAACCAAATTAAATTTCTAATCATTCCTGAACAACACTGTTTTTTCCAGGGCCATTCTTCTGCTTCTAATCTGGTTGAATTTGTTAATTATACATTCAAATTTTTGAAGGTGGACAGCAGGTTGATCGATTTTAACAACGGGCTTGATAGAATTTCTACACAATTCTATTTTCTAAACCACGTTTTGCTGTTCACTGATATTATTAGGGATTAGCTCGTATCTCTCCGAACGACGATAAGCTGTACAACTTGGAAGTGATGTTTCACATCATATTGTGAAGAGTTGGTTTTATTATCCAAAAGTTCATATTTGATTGAGAAATTGAACGTTATTTCGTAAATTCGAGGCTAAAAAAAAATACACACGGTCTTCTTTGCACTGAGGAATATTTAAACTATGCAGGACGCTGTAAAATTCCACCGTTTTTCTGGACATATTGATTCGGCAAATCTTCTGTCAACACTGTATATTTCTGCTAATAATTTGAAAGTAAATTGTGAATGATTTGAATTTTCACCTTTGTGAAAATAATTCATAGAACTAATTACGGTTGTCACAATCCACTGGAGATTTCGAAATGTAATTTCAATAAATTTAACCCAACGTTTGATTTTAATATTAAGTGAATTTAAACGACGAATGAAATACAACCTGAAAATTTACACGAATTAAAAATATTTTCAAACACACCAAATTAAATCTGTTAAAATTAACCTTAGTTGATGTGGGATGACCCATAATGCATAATTTCTATAATATTTTAAGAGCAGTGATTAATCTGCTCGATAATCTATTAGTTGTTGAATACAATTTTATCTAGACCAATTTTGGCCATTTTTCGTACTTTTTGGATTTGTTTATTGAAATATTTTGGTACATTTGAATTTTATTATTAATCTTATTATTAATTATTATTATTATTAATATTTTATTATTTTATTAACTTTTAGATTAACTTGGGCCTTGAACATATCTTCTATTGTGGTATTCTACGCTCAATTTTTAAGTTTTGCTATTGAAACCTCCCCTTAAATGAAAACTGTAAACAACTTTAGTTTCAATTATTAGTTTTGGTCTATGAGAGAAGTAATTGAACTTAGTTTGAAGAAAGAATGTTCGTAAGGGAGAATGGTTCGAACTGATGTTAATTATCTAGTTAGTCTTTCAATTGGCACTTGCACAATACACAATGTCCACAATAAAGGCGCATTAAACGACCGTTTGACCAATTTAAATTTGTTTAAAACTATGTGTAGTTCGTGCGCTGGCATACAACGCGCGAAGTACAACTTATTACATATTTTGCGCCTGAATAAGTTGCGTTCAATAACAGTCACAGGATTTTAGGAAAACTTTCAAAGCTTCATTTACTATGTATAATTTATTGGGAGTATTTCGATTTAAAAGATAAATTACTAAATTTTATATTCTAGTTGTTTTTACAAACCATCTGTTGGTACATTTATGAACCACATATGATTAATTTAATTGAAGTTTTAAATCCAACATTCTTCCTTACAGGATTTTTTATGGTGGATTCTTTAGTTTTTATAAAAAAATTATTTATGGAGTGCTCTATTGCTTATATTTACTGAGATAAAATGTATTTAACGAGAGTTGTTTGAGATAGTACCTTACTTTACATTTTTCTTATTTAATCCTAAAGTAAGAGGCATGGTCAACAATTTTCTTACTTTTAGGCATTAAAATTACAATCGCTTAAATATATATGTACTTGTAATATTAAAACCTATTTTTTATAAAATTGATAAAATCTGATAAAACTTCTATTAACAAAAAACTATTAAATTAAATCTCAAACAATCATTTGAATTTAAATAGTTTAAATTTCAAGAATGATCAAATTTCATTAATAAAAATACTTTTAATTTTAAATATTATGAAATTTTGGGTTATTCTGGGCGATAGCCACATACGGTTTCAAAATTTAGAATATTGTGATGTACTAACTCTTTTGTTATCTAGAGTAAGGTGAAGTAAGGATAATTAGAGCACAATTTTTTTGGGAAGGCCGTTTGAGAAGCTATTGTAAAATTTAATACCAACAAATTAATAAAATTTTAAAAATTAACAGTTTTGTTAGCGACTCGATATTACATTATATTATTTCCTTTTTATCTAAAAATGTAAATAAATCAACTATATAATTAAAGGCTTGGGGTTCGTATTATTTTGAGGAAACAACAAAAGATGAATAAACTCTTAAATTGTTTAATCAAAAAACAAATTTATTATTTTTTTTAATTATGCTTTAATATTAAAAACTAGAAATGGGAATTGTTCGTTAAACAAAATTACAAATGGTAAATTACAAATCCTATGGTGACTACCATACAAAAATGTAAGAAAAAAATGTCTTCTCACTCTCTCGTAGTATATCTCAGTAAATATTGAAAAATGAGTTCCTTCTCCAGGAACATTTTTTTAGCCGAAATTAATTCCCGAAACATCTTATACTTATAGTTCAAATGTCATTGGTGTTTGGCATCTATCAAACTGTAAAATTCCACTTCCTAACATTTAAATTTAAGAATATTATATTGTTTCAAAAGTTACCTTAATTAAATTGTTTAATTAAAGACGTCGTTAATATTTCTTTCTCCATAAAATCACAGAGTTTTTTTTTTGTATATGACCGAAATGTGTATGAACCAAAACAAATGAATTATACATACATGTATTATTTATAATTATTATAAAAAACGTAAAAAAAAACTAAAATTAATTCTATATAATTAAATTACTTTCATATAAGAATTAAAATTTCTTTTTTATTAATTTCATTTTATTAAATATTTTATGTTTTATTTTATTTTTACATCTAATGTTAACCATCAATTGTGTGTTTTGTTTTTTTTTAAATTTGATTTTTGTTTTTAAAAATTTAACTTTTTTTATAAAGATTTTTCTCGGTTATCTATAGAGAAGATAAATGACTTTTTTATATCATTCTTTTTTACAAATTAAAAAAGTTTATGTGTTGTATCTGTAACAAATAATAAAAAATGATTTTAGAGTCGAGTTTAATTGATATTAACTTAAGTACTCTACAAAGCTCGCATCTCACAAACAAACCTGGCAAAAAAAACTTGAATCTAACTGGTTATGATTTTTTGCGTATTTCTAAAACAAAAAATAAACAACAATTAAATTTATTTAGGATTTATTTAGGAGATTTTAACTAGGAAGGAATATGAAACTAACAATATATAGAGCCGCCTGATCTATAAAAGTAGGGGTTTATTTTCCGCAGTCAAACCCTCACTTTCTTTTACCACGAATTTATAAGTGATTGTTTCACCAGTTGATACTTAATTCCCCTTATTGGATTTTCATTGAGAAACGCACATATCAAAATTCAATACAAAAATGACTTCTTATCGATCTCCCTTTTTAATAATGCATCGATTTTCTGTTTTCTATCTATAGGGAAGGGTTATGCTCTCTTCCGGTCGAATCCATAAAAAGTCTCTTCTAGAACTTACAAAAGTCCGTTAAAAAGGGAAAATAAATAATTTCCTTCAGAGTTAGTTACTTTAAGGAAAAAATAAATCATGCCGTTAACATACTCACATAATATTTAAGTTTCTCAGACCTACTGAGAAAATTGCCACCATACTGTTACAAACCGCAAGAAAACTCAATTTTCCGTGCTACAGGTTCAATGTAAAACGCTAGAAATAATGTCGGAAGCTGAATATCTGGGTGTTATGTTTGGTCAAAAACAGACATGAAGGGGACCCAAACATCTTATAGATCACCAATAAAACTGTAAGGCTTGCTTCCAGCTATGTCTATATCAAAGGGTTGTAAGGACAGTGATTTCGTATGCGGCTTACGTTTGGTGGTCAAAATAGGAGGAAACAAAAACTTTCACACTTCCCAATAAAATTCAGAGGCTAATCTGTCTAAGTGCATCATGAGCTATAAAAACTTGCTCTACTACTGCTCCCGATAAACTTTTATGGCTTAGACTCTTGTACTAAAAGGGCCAGAAAAATATTAAATTAAATATAAACAGACCAATAACAGTGTCACGACCAAATAAAATCTACCAAACGAAATTGTCCAATTATCAGGCTTAATGATATAAACAACGGATTTTCAAAGAGAATTCTCGATTAGGATTTCCGATCGGAACCAAGTAGAGTACATGATATCTTATCTTATTCTGGTGTACCTATATGGTACACTGACAAATTGAAAACAACCACGAAGGCCGGAGCAGGAGTAATCGGCCCTAGAGTCACACTCCTTATACCCCTAGAAAAATCCGAAACGTATTTCAAGCAGAAATTCTCTCAATAGATAATTGCACACATGAATATATGTATAAGAAAAATATAAAAATAAAATATCATCTCGCTAGCCAAGCAGCATTGTTTGCCCTAGGTAGCCGACTCGGTTTTCTAAAGACGGTAAAATTCAATGGTCGAACTCACCATTGCGTATCCAAGAACTACTTGAATAGAAGAATGACGGACTGGATAAAATCACCTTCGAAGCACGTTGGAAAATACCGCTTGGCATGAGACAAGTTAAAATGTTTCTAGAGTGCTATAAATTAGAGTACTAAGTCAGTTATGTGAACTAGAAGGTTATCCTTAAAATTCTCCAGGAGTAAACCCCTAATGGATATATTTATTAAACTTATTCTGATAAATAAGAATATCTTAATTTCTTATTTAAGTGTCGGTATATTCCTCGGTGTTACCGTCAAGGCTTTTTAGGAGGTTTTATCGATGATTTACTATTAAATAAGTGCGAGCATTTTAAAGCTAATAATGCATCTTAGAATTGCGAGACTGAAACCGATTTGCTAATAGACACTTGTCATCATCAGTGAAAACTGTAAAGTTAAACATTTTAAATCTCAAATCTTTGGAAAACTTTAAAACGGGTTCTAGAAATATCAAATATCAAATATTACAATAAAAATGAATGTATAAATTTAATGGCGATCAATTATTTGTTTTGAACACAAATGTAGAAAGAAGAATTATTTTTCAGGTCTCAGACGTGCTCGTATATTACAATGTAAAAATAGTTAAATATCTTAAGGTTAGTAATATAATTTCGGTTGGGTGCAGCTTTCGTGGTATTCGTATGAGTTTGAACTAGGGCAGAGAAGAAGAGGGGCCTATACATTCAAGATTTATTGTTAAGAAATCTGGATCGGGCTTCTCCGAAATCTCGACAAGACCTAGAAACAAGCCTTATTAGTTGTAAATGGAGTTTAACGTTACATATCGTTACATACTAATTATTTACGAGTTGGTTTGCGGGGCTACTGGCAAGACGATAAATTCGCATAGTTTTCGATGTTATATAGATCCTTCAAGGATTTTGTGTAATTTGTACTAAAATATATGGCGTTGCCAAACATAAATTACAGTTGTGAGAATGAAATTTGACAGTAAAATCGATTCAAGGAAGTCAAAAACCACCAATTTTTACCAAATTTTATCAAAATCGTTATAAAAACCAAAACTCATCAGCCAAAAATTTTATAATAAAAATTGAACCCGGTCCTTATAGGAAGACCTCTTAAACATATTCTTCCGAAATTAGGACTCATTGCAATCCATTTTTGGCACTGGAAAACCCGTATCACCGTAATATTTATCAAAGCCGTTTGAGCCGAATTTTTTTTTAAAAAGAGTGTTGGCCCCACCGGATCATACACTATACTAATTTTCGCGAAATTAGCCTAACATCCTCTCGACAAGACGCAACATCTAGTAACATGGTGCCATCACACAAAATGTTTAAAAATTTAATATAATTTGTTTTAAAGAAACAGCTGATTTAATTAAAGCTTATTCGTATTTTATAAAAACATATTTTATCAGCATTAGAAAGTTTTTAATTGTTTAGTCATTCATGTTAAATGTTAACAATTAAATTTTATTTTCATCGATCTTTCGAGCTCAATGCTTATTTTCAAGATCTAATGACATAATTACAATTTTATAAATTAAAAAATAGGGTTTATAAAATAATATCACTAATTTTAGTAACTTACACTAAAGTAAATTATACATTTATGAGAAAGATTTATTTTGAATATAAAAGTGAATTCGGTCGAAGTTTTCTGTTCCTTTTTTTCATTATTGCACAACACATAAAATTTCTCTATAATCTAAATTTTTTTACTGTACCATATCAGTAACCACATATTGAATGAATTTTCAAAATAAATTGTATCGAGTTGGTGGTGGTTTCCTGGTGTTAAAAAATACCGGCCATCTTAACAGAAATTTTGTTAGAGTAAGTAACAATCTAATTTGACAGAAAATAACTAATTTTTTGAAAATTCTATTGTCCCAGGCACTTAGGATAGTTAAATTTAAACCAATTGAAATAGTATAAAGTTAAAAGTTAAAAAAAGAATTGGCAAGAATAAAGATTTAATTTTCTAACGTTTTTTAGGCAATTTAACTAATTGAAACACTTAGTTTACAAGTTATAATTGTTTTAGTAACGCTACTTTTGTTATTTTCAAAACAATGAAAAAAGCACTGTCTCTTGAGGGGAACAAATATACCGTTCAAGCCAAGCAATGGTTTGATAAGTGTTATAGCGACTCTGCTTCTTCGGAAGCAACCGTCACACGTTGGTTAAACGTGGCCGTACAAACACCAGGTGTTGGACGCTCTGGTCGGCCGAATTAGGCGTTATTCCAGGAAAGATAGAAAAAGTGCACAAAATAATTTTCAAAGACCGTAACGTGAAGTTGGTGAGATAGCTGACACTTTAAAGATCTCAAAAAGCAGTGTATACACTATTTTGCATTTGTCCATGAGAAACCTCTGGTCAAAATGGGTGCCGCTCTTGCCCACATTGGAGCAAAAACATTAACTATTTAGCTATTTAACCGTAATAAACAGTATTTTTTGCATCGGTATGTGACTATGGATGAAACATGAATCCACCACTATACACTTCGGAATCAAACCGTCAATCAGCTGTGTTTCCAGCAGTCGGTAAAAGGCGTCCGAAGCGACCAAAAACTCAAATGTCTGCTGGTAAGGTTTTGGCCACCGTATTTTGGGATGCGCAAGGTATTTTCTTCGTCATCTATCTGAGAAAGAAGAGACCATCAACAGCGAATATTACATGGCGTTATTGATTCGTTTGAAGGACGGAATTGCAAAAAACGGCCCCAAATGCAAAATTAAAAAGTGCTCTAACACCAAGACAATGCACCGTTACACAAGTCGTTGGCTACGATGGCAAAGCATAAATTGAAGTTCGAATTGCTTGAAGAAACAACCATGCACCGTATTCTTCGGATCTGTCTCTCTACTACCTGTTCTTAGACCTCAAAAGAATGGTCCTGGGAATTTTGACGAAACAAACGAATATTTTGAGGCCAAATACAAATCGTTTTACAAAGGCACCGAAATGTTAGAGTAGCGTTGAAATTAATGTATCACTCTTGAAGGAAACTATGTTGATGAATAAAGCCAAATTTTGCATATTTTTATTTTATTTTAGTAGTTACCTTTGGGACTTATTGACCGACGGTGAATCCGTCAACAAAAAATCAATTAGACCCAGCTAGTTTTTTGCCAAATCCGTTTATTGATGAAGCTTATCGAGAGCTAAATTTGAAGATAATTAACGCTTACCTCAAATCTATCGGTGAACTGTAAATCGATATCGATATTTTTCAATCGATAATCAAAAATTGAGCAAAAAAATTGTTTCTCCTTTAAGAAAATTCTTTCAATTGAATTCTCTTTATTGAAGTGTGTTAGGGTGTTAATGTATAATTTCCAAAAAATCATCACATTTCTGCATTGAACTAGTTGTCGATATCATAAGAACTGTTTCGTTTCCCATGACCATATCTCTCTTTTAACTCTTCATGCAATTTATTTTGTAAAGCTATTTTATTTCCGTCAATTGGGAACGTTGGTATTGGTGATCGTTTGCGTGGTGGTATCTTAGGTTTTGGTAATCTACTCGGTGATTCATCGCTCGATAATGTTGGTGTTGGAGCTTTTTCACGTACCGGAGACTCAACTTCATCGATTCGTGGTGGAATAGGTGAGCGACATGGTGATCTCCGTGGTGATTTCAATATAGATGTGGGTCTTAAACTTTCTATCGTTAGTAATTCACGCGAATTTGTTTTTGATGGAAATGTATCAAATTTATTTGGTATCGCGTAATGATCAACGATAGTTTCGTCGCTACGATTAGTTGAGCTTTGTTTTCCAAATGTTTGAAATTTTCGCCCTAAGTCCTCCGGTGAATAAGTGACGTCACGACTAAGACGACGCCCAATTGTGTCTAAACGTTCCCCGAATATACTATCCGTGCTAAACCGGCGAACATTTAAGCCGGACGAGTTGGACCGTGATCGTGTATCACGTTTTAATGTAAATAATTTGAGCTTTGGACTAGATTTTGATAGTGGTTGTTGCGATGGAGCTGTTAAATGTGATTGAGTATTTGCCCCAATTGGTGATGTTGAATCGGTGGCATCAATTTCAGCAACAGTTTGCAATGGGGTTTCCCGCTCCTCTTGCTGTACCCTGTAATATATTCAATAAAATAAATCCTTATTGCTTTTATTGAACATTTCAAAAAGTGTTACTACCTCCGTATTTCTTGTATCATTTCAAAAAATTGAGCTTTACTTCGTCTTCTTCGGCGCTGTTCATCCTCCTTCTGGAACAAATCAATTCACTTAACCACGTATCATTTTCGGAAAAATTCAAAATTTAATCTCAGGAAAACTAATACCAACCCTTTTTATGGATTTTTGAAATAAACTTGCTATTTGCCCTTGTCGCAATGTATCCACGAGTTCACGAGCGGCATGATGCGGCGACACCAGCTCAACACAATTTATAAACCTATATAATTTTTGACTAAAAAACATGATGTTTCGTGATCTCCAAACCGTTCCTTTCGGTTTAAGCCGCAGAAGTGGCAAAGTGTATTTAAAAAATAAATGTTCGAATATTAAAATTAAAATTCCAAGAACCATGCCTGCTCCAAGTAATAAAAAAACACCCGCCACGGCAGCAACTCCGAGTGGCCTCGGTTGCACAATTTCGATATCCAATTTAAAACATGGTAATGTACCATACCATTTCTCTGTTAGTATATCCAAATAGCCATTACTCGAATATTTTGCAATCAGTGATGAAATTGAATCTTTCAATGGAAATCTTTTAATATAAAAATGTGGAGTGGTTGGGAAATGAAAAAATAAAACTTTTCTTTTGTGTTTTATAAAATATCCATACTTACCCTTTACTCATTCCAATCGCATAGGAATCTTCCATATAAATTTCACCAATACAACGTAAATTACATCCCCGATCTATAGCACGATAATAGTCTAGTATTGGTTTATCAGCAAGTACTAAATCAAGTGTTCCGTTTCTGGAAAGAGGCCCAAAAGAAAATTTAATTAAAATAATGATTAGAGTTCAAAGCAATGAATTCAAACTTTTCCATAACAAATTTTTCAAACTCCCATATATGTAAATGTTGCGGTTAGTCAAATATATGTTACTAGTCAAATATACAAAATACAACTTTTGCTTTATGTAATGAGGAACCAAGCCGAAAAAGTCGAATTATTTATTTCTTATTGCACAATATCTATAAATTTGGTGAATTTAATTTATTAATTTAAATTATTTAATAGTATTAGCAGGTGGGGCGTGGTTCCCACGCCCCGCCAGGGTATTATTATTATAACAGTTTTTTTGTAGATATTTGTTATGAGTAAATAGTATAAATAAATGGCGTAATTTAATCAAACTCATATAATAAAACTAAGATGTATTTCAAGTAAAATTACGGCACTTCTTTATCTACAACATTGGAAGTTTTTCCGAAGGAGAGTTTTGTAGTGGCTTGTTTCGACCACTACTAGAAACACCACACAACTACTCCTCAATGAACAATCCTCTGTAAACGTAATCCTTTATCGACACACAATTCTTCATTTAAATAATTATTCCAAATATTATACAATAACTATTTTGTACACACAAATAATGTACACAATACTTGTACTTACATAATAGTATTATAGTACATAAGATATTGGTGGCATGAGCAAAAAGTAATTGAAAAATTATATTTTGGTTAAACAATAATTTCATTACAATGACCTCTGCAATTATATCATTTAGAGATGTATAAAAACCGGGTTGATTTTGCAAAACAAAATCATGTCAAATGCATCTACACATATATTAGCCCATTGTACCAGAGATGGTACTTCAGACGTTTATGTTTAACTAAACATATTTTATAAAGGGTGTGCACCAGAATTCAATGAGGCAGCCCAACCAAAAAATATCTAAACCAGAAAAACGAGTTTTGATTGTTTGGCTTTGAAAGAAGAACACAAAATAAATCACAACTGCCAGCGAAAAAGGGGATATGTGAAAAATGGAAAACGTCCGTAGCATTAGTTGCATATTCCTCTATTCCCAGACACTAATGTGCTTTTGTCAATCCATCTCTTTTTCCCATCAAATAATGAAACATATTTAGCTTTACAAAGTTATCTCGTTGTGCCCGAGCAAATAATTGACTTGACCCATCCCAAATATGATATAAAACAAATTTGACAAATATTGCACTTAACCCCTTTCTCGCTGGCAAAAGTGAAATTCTTTCTATTCAATTTGGATTTATGGACGGATAACATCGCCGCAGCCACCCAACACGTATAGCCAACCAAAAATAATTATTTATGTAAATAAAAAGTGATTTTTAAAGTTAGTGTTTTTTATATTTATTATTACGTATTTTAATAAATACTTCGCTACATCTGGTAAACGCGAAGACAATTTATTTATCTTATTTTCACAAATCCCCCAAATTCTATTGGTGTCCAGAAATGCGTATCCATTGCGACACCAGTTCTAAAAAGGGTTCATTTTTTCTGGTTGACCGCGATTTTCTGATTTAACCGCGTGTTAAAATAAAATTTTTTTTACAAGTGTAACAAACTTTTTTATATAGCCATAGTTTTCAGTCGGGTGAAAATGATAAATGAACTCATTTATCATCACAAAAAAAAACAAGAAAATTTTTGATCCTGGTTGTCAAAATATGTGTACATGGACAGTTTGTTCAACTTATAATCACTTGGCAATAATTAATCGTGTATGAAGGTAAACGTTAATTCATAGATTTTATGTTATATGATTATTATAGTTGGTTGCCTTTACACAGATAAATGCTACCTAAAAACATTCTTGTGAAAAATGTTTAGCACGTTCAATTATCTGCTAATCTATGTTAACGTGAATTATGTTGTACTGGTCGGGTTTTTGTATTGGCTAAGTAAAGATGTGAAGTGTTAAACTATTGTGAAAACCCTTAGGAATCAGTACATATGCAATTTTTGTTATGACATCGTCAGCAATAATTTGTCGTATAAAATCAATTTATCTTTTTTTTCGATTATGTTATTCACTATGGTTTGACATAAAATTATACGGAGTGAAGTTAGGGTCTCAAGAAATATTATGATAATTTTTATAATTTTGGTCGGGGCGAGTTCTGAGTGTGTGAACAATTTATATAAAATAAAAAACAATAAAAACCGTTCATTTTCAAAACATCAGCAGCAACACGAACAACTTAACCGTAACCTGAGTTAGCCACGTCAAGATACTTGGCGCTGCTACCAGCATTCTGGGAAACAAATCCAAAAGGTTGGTTCATATATCAGCCGAATTATGTTCGCCTCGAATAAGATTCTCAACGACCAAGAGAAGAGAACCCCGGACCCTCCAGACAAAGATAAGCACGAAAATCTCAAAAAGTGCTCATTGGTATAGCTACTCCATCTCCGACGAGGGCAAATTAGAAGCTACTTTGAACAAAATTAAGATTGGTGATCAAAAACTTCGGATATACACCGATTACACCGAATCAAATCGTTGGCTGACAAAAACTTCTCAGTCAACTTAATCATGTAATCGTGGATCAAGCAACTCCCTGACTACATTAAAGCAGTGTTGATGCCACAACAAGAAAAACAAGAAGGGGATCGCGCTGAAATCGCCGACAAATTCCATGACATCATTGACCCGAGGACACAGAATTTGGGTTCAATGAACCGCGAAACGTGTATACCAAGCTCAACACGCGGGAAAGACTCGCTAAGCTCTAATATTAGTTGTCTTGAAGTAATGCTAAAACAAATATCGGTTAACAAAGCTAGAGAATATTTCACACACAAAGTGACAACTTTCTCGTTCATAATCACTATGAAGGCGAACTCCAACTCCTTCGAAAAAACCATCATCGCAACCAACCCAGGGTAGTTCAGTTAAACGAAACAACCATCAAATGCTAAGATACAAATTTCCACACAACTGATTTTGATATCACGCAAAATTTGATATCACAGCATTAAAATGCACTGCACCATGCACTTTTATTACAATACAGAAACGATCCGCAAATACCGGTTCCCAAACTAATAAAATAAATCTTAAGGTGTTAAGGTGGATCTAAGACAACCGCAGTACAGCCTCTTATTTATACGAGATTTGACAAACAAAATTACATTCTTGATTTATACCGGCGTTCATTTAAGTGTAATTCCGTGTCACAGATACTATTGCTACGGAAGAAATCGTAGTCCCGATTTAGTTTTGTCAGCAACAACTGGTACCACAATAAAAATTTATGGTACCAAATTATTTTTTAATTATATTAACTTGAAAAAGCCTATGTATAATAAAAATAATTTATTTACTAAACAATGGCGGTGGATCTAAGGTAACTGCAGTACAGCCGCTTATTTATACGGGATTCAGCAAACAAAATTACATTCTTGATTGATACCATTAAAATGGTCTATAGCCCCATCATCGGCGCGGATTTCTTAACGAAATTCGGTTTCGTTCACTAGGAATCTAAAAAATCACAAATTGATTGATCCATCTATACTGAACTTACAATCAACGCAACATCAGCACGCGTCATACATCTTCACCAATATTTTTTTGCAATCAACAATTTCTATGAAGCATTGTTAAAGAAATTTCCATCTTTAGCAGCTCCACAAAACTACACCGCTCCGTTAAGGTACAATGTAGTACACCACATCGTGACTACATGCTATTTACCATTTTCAATATCACGCAGACTTGATTCAATCCGCCACAAAACAGTTTTCCTAGAATTTCCAGCTCCACCACTAGGTAGCTGCCGACCTTCTTCTTAAGCAGTATCATGTCCATTACACATGGGGAAGAAGAATGACAACGACTGGGGACTACAGAAGACTAAACACAGTCACAATTCCTGACCGTTATTATATCCTCCACATCCAAAAATTTTCTATACAATTACATATTATAAATGCTCGGTTTCTCAAAATTCGATCTAATAAGACCATATCATCTCATTCCAATCGCACCGAACAACCTCATAAAACCGTAATTATCATACCTTATGGCTTATTTCAATTCACCCGAATGCCATTTGGATTCAGAAATACTGCACAAATATTCCAGCGCTTCAACAACGAAATATTGAAGGCACTCTCGTAACATCTTAGAAGCAACATCTACTCCATTTGGAATCACTCTTCCAAAAATTATCAAATTAGTAGATAGTTAAGCAGCTAACGACACCTGCCGAACCAGAGCATAACCAATATGAAAATATTAAACCCAATCACAAATCCACGATTATTCAATCTTTGGAATAACGTTAATACTGATCATATCGATCAGCATCACTTTACTCTATCTTTACAGAAAATTCAGAATTACCAAAGGACTCCACCAGACCATCCAAGTAAACCTGAACGATAAAGGCGTCAGGGACGACGCCAATCTTCGCCGGGAAGAGTTATTTCAGCAGCCAAGACCACCAACAAAAACAAGACCGCCAATAACAACCACACGTGCGTCCAAGTCAATGTTACTTACAACGTATCAATTTTCTAATATAAAACGTAAAGGTTGTAACTATAAAGTAATTTACGTTAATTGTAATTTCCGTTTATAAAATTCTTAATCAGCATTCTTAAATATTAAATATTAAATTTGAATTTATAAAATCAGTCTTAACTTAAGTCACAATCTTGACGTTCTCAGTCAGATTACACCTAAAGGCATTAGGTTCAATTAGATATTTCCCAGCATCACAAAATGTAAAGCCAGTTCAACAAATTGTCGGTATGGTAAATTACTACCACAGATTCATCCCAAAACTCGCAGAGATATTTGCCCCAGTTCATACACAATTGATAAGAATTCTCAAGAAACCCAAAACGCCTCAAAATTTTTGTTGGTCACAAACCGCTTCTAGAGCAGTTTTCTCTAAAGTGGAACGTAACCACAGGCATACAACACACACAGGATAAGCACAATGTCGTCGCCGACACACTTTCTCGGACGTCCGACCATGAACTTGCCTCTGCCATAACGCGCTTGTGATTAAGAACTAACATACTTATTCTCTAGTTCTACAAAACGGCGATCTACCAAGTGAAAATTAGATAAATTCCCATTAGCCGATTTGACAATATATTGTGAAATAACTACAGGCACTAATCGTCCGTACGTTTAAGAGTCATTACGTCGAACTATCTTCGACACTCTGCATAATATTTCACATCCAAGTGTACGAGCAACCTGTAGTGTGAACAAAGATGTAACCCATTGAGTGAAATCTTGTTTATCCTGCCATAAATGGAAGGGGGGATTTCTAAAACCCACCGGGTACATTTGAGCACATCCGTATAGATATTGTTGGACATCTTCCACCATCTAACGGATTCACATGCATTATAATTTGCTTTGATCGTTGCCAGAAGACTACGGTATAAACGACATCTCCGCACCAACAATTGAAAAAACACTCGTCGAAAACTACATTTCATTCATACAAAATGGGTGCGGCAAGGGTAAATATAGTTTTATTTCTCGAATACCTCTAATAACGTCAGAGATACCAAATTTAAAGGTCTACAATTTTTAGTAAGATTAAATTTTGTCATGTCAGTCAATAAGTTACAGGTACAAGTATGTAGAATCCTGTACGATATGATGTGGAATGTTATATTTTATACCACTTGTAATTAATAAGTTTGCGTACTATGAAACGTTTCACACTATAAACAGCAAAAGAGAAGAAAAGGTAAATATAAAATTTAATAACACACTAATAGGTTGGCACAACCCACAACTCATTCATAATTTGCGTTGAAAGATGGTCAACATCTCGCGGTTATCCAAAATATTGTTTAGAACCTTTACTGTCCAACAGTAAAATCGAATTACAATGGAATATTTCCTACAAACTACATACAATTAGGGTGAATTTGTATTTGGTGAAACGAATTAGTGTTATTTATGCCAATGAAATTGCGATATCAGATGTCATAAGACTGTTAAACAATAAACTAGTTATACTCGTATTGTATTTTTTTAAAGAGAAATCTATTGATCTTTCCTATAGAAAGAAAGTTATAAATCATTATATCTTAACGACATGGTATTTCAACAAATATATAAATATTAAATATTCGTTTTATCACTTTAAAAATTTTAAATCAAAAATCTTTTCAGCCCATTTTCTAATCTATAAAGCCAAAATATTCATGTTTACTCGTATGTTTATTCGTGCATATCTGAGTCATTTTACATTATTATCATCTTTCACCTCTAGCAATGACTTCTAAATCGTTTTAAATATTGAACTTTATCGTCTTGTTTATTGATAATAAATATTTGTAATATTTCAGAGTTCAGACATAAAAATTGAATAACATTTATGTAATTTTAAATATTATGCTATAAATTTATGGTAACAAACTGTTTCAATCAACATTTTCCCTATTTTTCATGCTCCTTTTGTTTGCGTTGCGGGCGGGAATGGTAGGGTATATATTAGTAAAATTCTTCTAGGAATGTAATACTATATACATTTGTAAAGGATGGTCCATGAAGAAGATCTTCTTTAATCAATTTATATTTTTTAATTAATGATATTAAATTGAGTAAATTAGTTGGTTGGCTTTATAGTCATAATAATGACATTGGGTTGCAATTCTAAAGGAGTAATAATTACTAAGGCTTAAAAGAATTTGACTTATATTTATAACTTTGAAGGCTATTAGTTTATTTAACTTAAATCCTTAATTAAAGGGCTAAATTAAAAAATAAGAAGAAATTACTAATAATATGCCGGTTATAGAGGAGAAAAGAAAAAAATTATTTAACCGACCAAACGGCACACTGGTTAAAGGATTAGAAAAAATAATAATAATTTAACTGGATTTAATTGAATTTTATTAAACCAATTAATTTCTCAATAGTTAATAAGAAATGAAGCATAACAAATTCGAATATAATAAAATATTGTAATTAATGTTAAACATATACATATATACAACAACAATAAATAATGATATTTATTAATAATATTAAGATTATTAATAAATATAATTATTTATTGTTAAAGACTGAATTATTAATCATTTTGGGACAAATCCAAATGGGGACAATCCTCCTAAAGATAAAAAAGAGTAAATGTTAACATTTTATTTAGTGGGTTATTATTTATAATAAAAAAAGTTTGGTTGATGTGAACGATTTTTAATCTAACTATTAAATAAAATTGAAATAGTTATAGATGCAAAAGTGTAAATATAGAAATAAAATTCATCCAACGGTTTCTTTTTAAATCACATGTTTCATCATATTGAAATATTGAATTTTTTTCCAAAGTCATTATAATGGACAACAAAAGCACTCCCCGTGCTCGAACAGTGCTGCATATAACTGATAATATTGCTGTTACAGCAAGTGCGTGACTCAATCCAGGAATATCTCACCATAGATCTCAGGAACGCAACGTTAGCCGCACCAATTGACTCAAGAATTGAAGACTGACGACCACCCGCTTCGATATGATTTTTCCGTTTGGGCCTTACAGCACCTCCAAATTGACGATGAATGTGCTCGAAACATCATCCTTTCGGAAGAGACGCGTTTCTAATGAAAAATATAGGCGACAGTATCTCTTTATGGCACCTTACTGGTTTCATATGTTACCAAGCAATTAAAACTTCTCACAATAGAGCGCAAATATCAATTCGAGCGTGAATTACAATTAATGTTTTAATAATTGTCAATAATTCCTTTTCTTTTGCTTAGCAATATATACTAGAGAATACGAATTAATTTGTATAGCTTGCTTCAATTTAATTGTGCAAATACCTGTCAACACAGGTATTTCCATATCTAGGGGCTTTACTTTATTTCTACTTATGTATTTTATGATATTTTGTAACCTTACATTTATAATTTTGAATGAAATAAAGATAACAATAATAATAATAATAATCTCGGCGGCTGTGGAAACAAGCAAAATTGCCGAATTTGAGGTTTGAAAAACCCACACTTAATCGAAGAGAATCCAATGTATCCTCATCGAATATACCTATAGAGCGATGAATACAGTTTTGTTTTGGCTAGAAGTTGAAAAAATTGATTGCACAACCGTTGCTTTCAGCAGAATGGCACAACATGCCACACCAAACATCAAACAATCGGAAACTATCTTTTGTGCACTAAATTCGGTAAATGTGTAATCAGCCATTTTGGTGATATCAATTTGCCTATGCGCAGCTGCTATTTGACGCCGGTAAACTCCTTGTGGAATGATATGAAAGATTGATGTAATGCCAACAATCCACAAACGATTCAGACAACAATATTGCTGGATTTATTCGCAAAATAGAGCCCGAAACAACCGAAAATGTAATGAAAACTTGGGTTCACAGGATGGGCTACCATCAAGCTAGACATGGCAGCCACTTGAACCTTATTCAAGTATTGTGTGTACTGTATTATATCAATTATTGGAAGGTTTGATCTTGCCAATAAAGCTATAGCATTTGGAAAGTTATTGATTTGTATTAATTTTATTGCATTTTGAAAAGGAAACCGATAAATGGCTCACCTCTTACTTGTTTACAGTCATATATACAAATAAAATGGAAACTACAGAAACCTCATATGGTTGAGGATATGTTATTGGTGTGTTCATTCATGTAGAAGGAAACTGGAAATTAAAAGTGACGCAGGTGTTCACTAAATATCACAAAGTAACTAATCAATTGAAAATTACTTACTTCAAAGCTAGAATACCGTCCTCAATGCTTTTGAGGGAATATTTTTTCATATGTTCCCATAAGTGTCGATCTGTTTTACGTACATAATATTCGGCGGCCGATGATAATGGTACCCCGACACGTTGTTTAATAAGCTGCAAATAGAAATGGTTTGAAAAGAAACACAAATTAATAATTTATTTTTACTTTTATGGATTTTTTATTTTTGATGCGTCAGCTGGAATTTTTATACGGAAAAAATCCAATCGGTATTGTGTATAAATGTGTCGGGTGTGCGTCGTATATGTACAGGGTGTCCGCCGGGAAGGTATACTACTTTGTTTGTTTATGATTTTTGATTAAATGAAAGAGAATGGATCTTATATTGATAAATGTTTTATTTAATGTCGGCAATTATGTATGGAATACAATATCAGATAAATGTCCGCCTCTGTTAGCCTCACAAATGCGAGCCCTTTTGAGCACATTTTTCATTACATTCTCACACACGACCGTGGAGGCCAATCAACATAACCATTTTTTGAAATAACTTGTTGTGGAAAGAGTTCTCGCAGTAATTCAATTGTAATCCTGGCTGTATGCAATGTGGCACCGTCTTTTTGATACCACATGTTAATCAAGCCCAAAGTATGCAGTTGTGGCGTTAAAAAGTTTTCAATCATATCACGATATCGCTCCCCATTCACAGTTACCGTTACGCCGTTTTGATTTCCAAAGAAGTAAGGTCCAATGATTCCTCCTGACCAAATTGCACACCAGACTGTCACTTTTAATGGATGTAAAGGTGACTGATGAATAATGTGAGGGTTTTCCATTGCCCAGAACCGACTATTCTGTTTATTCACATATCCATTTAAATGAAAATGTGCCTCGTCACTCATTATGATTTTTTCATGAAAATCGGGGTTGTCATGGGCGAGCTGTAACATCCTATTGGCATATGTACGGCGGCGTAAATGGTCTTGTGAAAGAATTTTCCACGTGTCTACTTCACGACTGTCAAGTATGAACTATCAATACTAATATACGCCTAAATGGCGGCAAAACAAAGTAGTATACTTTCCCGGCGGACACCTTGTACATACATTTATAATTCTATTTTCCTTTAATGACATTAAAAATATTTTCACAGCATTTTCATCAATCATTTATGTTTAAGATGTTTTTGTGTGTTAAAAGGATGGATGATGTGTTAATGTTTTTTTAGCCATACAAAACAATACAAAGAAAGTCACAATGCATTTTAGAAAAGGGATGATTGAAGAAAATATTTTATAAGATGTTTATTTCAAATAATTTAGTAACGAAGATTGATTGTGATGTGTTAAGTGTGCAGATCAGAATCGTTTATAATTAAGCGGTCATTTTAAAATAAACTTGTTTTTGATAAGACTTTTGAAGAGGTTTTGTTATCAAGAGCTTCTGGAGCCGAAATCAGCTTTTTTGCTAATTAAATAACTTCCTATTAAAGAAATGTTTAGGCTACATTCATTATGTATGTATAATCAATTTTGTTTTATCATCTTGTTACATACCACGAAATATTATTCGCTCGAATAAAAAATATTATCCTTATAAAGGCCGATTTATATTATCCGTTCCGTTCAGTTCCTGCACGTATCGTGTCAGACATCATCAATTTAAGGCCGATTTATACTATCCGTTCCGTGCAGTTCCAGCACGTATCGTGGCAGACATCATCAATTTATACTATCCGTTCAGACAGTTTCTTCGTATATATTCGTATTTTTTGGTTACGTCTTACGTATAAAGTCAAAGATAACTCAGAAAAATTCAAAATGTTTTAGTAGCAATTTAATTTTTGTGTATGCAAGTTTAGGAAATAAAGTTTATCACGAAATATACATGTAATTAAACAAAAAATAGGTTATGCCAAGAGAAAATGATTTCACATTTGAAATTAAACGATTTGTGCATATATATTTATATATATATATATATATATATATATATATATATATATATATATATATATATATATATATATATATATATATATATATATATATATATATATATATATATATATATATATATATATATATATATATATATATATATATATATATATATATATATATATATATATAAATTAGGGCGACCCATTTTTGTATGGAGGAAATCTCATCTCTTTTTTTCTATCGGGCTTAGAGCTAAAAATATTCGTTTCTATTAGAAATGACCTTATAGAAATGTTCAGGACTATCGGACCACGTTTAGGGATCGCTCAAATTTATTTTTTGCAAAAAAACACTACATCGATCCTGTGACATTTTCTGCCGAATCCAACGAAAAGCTAAAAAAGGTGGTTGACCTAGTAGAAAATTTGTTTTCGGGATGTTTCTTTCAAAAAAATTCGAACTTGGGAGTTCCGCCTAATTTTTAAAATAGTGCCTATCATGTTTGACTAAATTTCACTATTTGTGTCTATAGAACAAAGAATTACGAGAAAAATGAGACATTGCACGTCAACATAACTAAAAAATTAACAATTTTATAGTTGAAAAACGCATTAAAGGTCGTTTTGCCGTGCATACGTATCTGCGAGAACACATCAATTTTAGTGAATTTGTACTTATTAAGTGCATTTCTGTGGAAATAAATAAAGAGCAATTAAACTCATTTACTCTTATTTTATGTGTACGCCTAGTTCTATGATATTACATTCCGATGACTCATGATGATTAACGCATTTATTACGAAGGATGAAATTCTGTATAAAATAGGATCAGTTTAGTTTAAACAATGACTATTCTTTTAGAATTTGAACCAGCATCGTCTTTATTCGAATAATAAAATAAGTTTTATAAAATATTAATTCATTTTGAAGTTTGAAAATTTCATTAGTTTTTCAAAAAGTCTCTGCTAGCAAGCTAGCACTGTCGGAAAAGAGAAATATTATTAGAAAAATCATTAAATTGCATGACACACATCGGAATCTCAAAAAAAAAATGTTAGCTGAAACTCTATGACATTGGTCATGGTCTTAATATTGAAAAAACAGAAGATCCGTCAAAGTTGTGGTTTCTCGAGCAACAACGAAATAAATATTAATGTTTTTAACAGTCATTCATTACGATCAATGGATGAGCGCATTTTACATTGGCGATTAATGATCCATGACCTTCAACAAGTAGATCTCAAGAAACAGATTTAAACTTAATGATTTCGGACACCAGCTCACTTACATTGTCTTCTAGCGGCAGTGAATATCAAGCACCAGTAGAAAAGATACTAAAGCAAACAAAAAATTCCGTTTCATCTCAAACATCGCTACATATGAAGAACGTGATTGATAAGAATATAGTGGGTGCGTTGGATCGATCGAAAATAAGCAATTCAGGAGCTGCTTTTTAATCGCCACCACTGCAAATGCATTAGGGCATGATTTAGAATCAATTGCAGTTTCCAAAGAGATCATACGTCGCCATAAACAACGGCTCAGCAAAGAAATCATTGATGAAATATTTATGTCTTCCAGTTCTGATTCTATTCTGACGAAAAATATTAGAATATATAGCAGAGAAAACAATGGTTGACCGACTGTCCGTTATAGTATCCGGTTATGGTAACACCAAAATATTGGGAGTTCCAATGATTATACATGGGAGAGGCATAGAGCAGTGTGAAACGGTATATAAAATGATTGAAGATTGGAATATAACAGACAATATTAAAGGATTGCGCTTTGATACAACGACAAGCAAAGTCGGAACCTGCAAACTTCTTGAAGAAAGATTTGGCAGAAATTTATTGTGGTTTGCTTGCAGACATCATATATATGAATTAATTGTACCTGCTGTTTTTAGTAGCTTGTTAAAGGAAGTATCAAGTGGGCCCGATATTTAATTTTTTCAGAGATTCAAAGACAGTGTAATTCTTTTAAACATACCCAAATAAGCTCCGGTTTAGATGACGCAAATGTTCTAGAAATTGTCAGTTCACAAGAGTAGGATAATATTTTTACCTTTATTAATGATCAACTTGGAAAATACGTAATGGGCGAGATGATTATAAAGAATTTTTATGTTTATCACTTTTGTTTCTTGGAGAACCACTTACATATATTACTATAAGATCACTATAAGAGAATTCCTTTAGCAACAAAAACAAATACTAAAGCTGCTGTGCAACAGAAAAACTAGTAAATATCAAATATAAAATTCTTGTTAATTACATATGAAACGTTTTAAATCTTTTAAATCTTTTAAATCTTTTCCGTGGCCTTTAACCAAAATTTCAGCTTTTAAAAATATGAACCTTTACTTCTCTGTGACAAGCTATTATCTTAGAATCATTATTAAGGCATTAATTAATTTTCAAAGACAGTACTAGTAACATTTCTTTATCTATTTAGTTTCGTATTTATAAACTCTAACCATTGATTTAGCAAGTGGCAAACAATTATTTGAAATTTATCCATTTTGGTCGTTTAAGGGCTATAAAATGGGCAATTTTTTAGTTATGATGACGTGCAATGTCTCGTTTCGTAGATGAGTAGCTGTTCCACTTTTTTTGAAAAAAAAAATCTTCAAGAAAAAATCCAATTTTTAAAATTTTGTTACTTAATCGAATTTATTCCTTCTGCATACTAATAGCAATAACCTCGTATCTACATTAGATAAAAGGATGTATTATACCATTTTAGAATCTGCATTAAACACGTATGTTTTTAAAATAGTTGGCCACTTAGGATCTCATACATTTTTTTTTTAACTAAAGACACTCAAACTTTTATAAACAAATATTTACCAAATTTCATGCTGAAAATTGAAGTTTAGTTTTTTTTCAAAAAAATGCAACAGCTAGTCTCGTTTCGTAGATGAGTAGCTGTTCCACTTTTTTTGAAAAAAAAAAATCTTCAAGAAAAAATCCAATTTTTAAAATTTTGTTACTTAATCGAATTTATTCCTTCTGCATACTAATAGCAATAACCTCGTATCTACATTAGATAAAAGGATGTATTATACCATTTTAGAATCTGCATTAAACACGCATGTTTTTAAAATAGTTGGCCACTTAGGATCTCATACATTTTTTTTTTTAACTAAAGACACTCAAACTTTTATAAACAAATATTTACCAAATTTCATGCTGAAAATTGAAGTTTAGTTTTTTTTCAAAAAAATGCAACAGCTACTCATTCTATTTACTGCATAACTATTAGTATAGTCCATTAAGAATATTATAACATCAAAACACCGATGGATTTAATTTATTTGTCGCCGTGTTGATCGGAAACGTAAAGTAATGTAAAAAAATGGGCTTTTTTAAAAAAAAATGATATATCTTAGGTACTACTTGAGATATATTTGGTTTGTATTTTATTTTGAGTGCCCAATAGCTCTACTGTAAGGTGCTTCAGGCTTATCCATTCATTCTGGGACATCCTGTATATAAAATCGGAAACAATTTAATATCGTTATTACAGCGCCATCTATTATGAATCGAATCAAATGTTTCAAAGAAATCCTACGCACTTTAACTCGTAGAATCCGAATATGCAATAAAAAATAGGGGCGTATATTTTAATTTCAAATTTACCCCCCGCCCCACTTACAATAAGGGGAAAGGGGTATTAATTTTAGCACTAATGTATGTCCCCCCAGATGAAAATGGGGGGAGGGAGTGAATTTTTCTACTTTTTATAGTATAGATGTATTGTGAGCAAATAGTCTCTTTGGTTTTCTATGACTAGAGAAGTTGTAAACATTGTTTGTATGTATGCCGTTAAAAATAATATTTTGTCTGAAAAGCCGAAAAAAATCTTAAGCAGACCTTACACGCTCATTAATAATGTCATTACCTAAACCATCATTACTTAAAAAGTCTCCTTTCTACTAAATTTTCTTTAATTTTGAGCTTAGCACATTATACCAAATGAAATAAGGCGAGTTGTGTAATATCAAAAAATTGCGATGGAAATAGGATATTTCTAGGTAATGATGTCTTGGGTAATGACATTATTACTGATCGTGTAAAGTTCGCTATAAATTATTATTTATATACATACATTGAAACAGAATTAGATGATTTCCAGTAAAATAAATAAAATAAAATGTAATCGCTTTCAGCAAATTAAACAACATAGGTAGGTACACATTACTAACGCTACAGTTTGGTTTAATTTGTACTAGAAAATTTATGATTACCTTCTTGTTATACATACTTTACGGATTCCTTTTCAATGCTGGTTCATTTACCTACCATGTATATAATAGTTACTTGAACTGTCGCTTTGCATGTTCAATTCATAAGAGTTAGCATACTACAGCCAGTTGAATTGCAGGGAACGCATTATACACTTAGTCGAAGGTCGGTTTCCTGTCCACTCTGTTTTTTTAAACGCCAGCTTAACTGGAAAATAACTCGCTTTTTGAAATTGTGCTATTATTTGATAATTTAAATCTGGATTTCGATTGCTCGATTGAGCCACATATTGCGGGTGCTGCTCATTGACCAGTTGTCAAAATTTATTGCAGTTCATTCCCCATTCTCTTTCGGCGGCGATTTGGAGCAGCCATTGTTAAACAAAATAAAAAAAGAAAACCATCAAATTAAACTAATAACAGAGAAACCAACTAATGTTACAAACGAAAAAGAGATTAGAAAAAGAATAATATTTGTTTGCCAATATTGTCTTACTATGAAAGAATCCAGAAGAGATAGATTTTTATTATTATTTTCATTGAAAATCGTAATTTTTGATCTACGAGAAATAAAAAACGTCTTATAGTATCTAAATCGTTTAAATTTAAAGATGTATGTTGTACTTGTTGTCAAACGAGATACTATTGGAGCATATGGGAATAACTTAATGACGTTGGATAGTTTTTGGTTGATTTTATATCGCAGGTACGCAAGCCCCTTCAGGCGCTGGTCCCAAAAGTTCCAATTATTATATTTAAAAGTAGAAAAATAATGGTGAAACACAATTAAAATCACATAAACATTTCTTTACATATTAAAGGTAAAGACATCCAGTAGAACGGACAAAACTTTTTCGTATTGTTTGGATCAAGTACAATGAAAACTTCGAGAAAGATGGTTGAGAGAAAAACCTTGAACCAAACCTTGGTTACAGACCGAAGTTAATAAATTGCTATGAAAGAGACACCAACAAGTAACTTTACGGTCTATATCAAACAAGGGGAGACAATTGTCGTTTTTCTAAATTTTTTTTTATATTCAAAGATTGGTTAGAACTGGTAGAACTCAGGAGCTTTTAAACTATGATAGAAGCAATCCAAACAATGATTCTGTTCTCTGGCTATCGTAAAAGATTTCTCACAAATTTCTTCGTTATCAAAGTTTTTTCGTTTATTCGAAATGGATACACAGGGATAAATAAAGTGTAATAACATCAAATTGACCAGTCAAACTGATCTCCATATTTAATGAAGTTGAAATCATAATAATAAAATTTCTACACCCAATGAATCAACCGAGGTAATTTACTCACTTAGTCATTTACCTTCATCGGTTTCGTAATGTTGTAATGTTGTATCACACACTTATTCTGAATAACAAATACAGTCGTTGTTTTAAACTTTTTGGGTACAAAAAACCAGTCCTATTAGTCCAAATAATACGAGTATATGTATGGTTGATATGATACCATATATTATGCAATATGAAGTACAAATATTTACGCTACCTGAATTCCTCTTTATACACATTCTCAAAACCCAATTCATTCAACCTTACTTGATTTATATGTGATTTGTATAAAAAAATTGAATAATTTACAACCGATAAAAGCGTAATATTTTG
Source organism: Nephrotoma guestfalica (assembly GCA_963691935.1). NCBI lineage: Eukaryota > Metazoa > Arthropoda > Insecta > Diptera > Tipulidae > Nephrotoma > Nephrotoma guestfalica. Next base: position 96,169,131 of record OY829915.1, read on the forward strand.
AATATTTTTACGTAAAATTGAATAGCATTTATGTTTTACTATTTTTTATTTTGCAAGCACAAAAAACGAAACTAGAAAGGTTATACAACTTGGATGAACAAAGAAAAATAATAATTGAGGTCTAATTTTTATATTTTTATATATGTCATATCTTTATGTATTCAAAAGAATAAAATCCATTTTCATAGAAAGGTACAACACTAAAAACACCATCACCAATAATAAATTCTAGATCACCATTTTGTTCAACAGCAAACCACATTCGTTTTCCTCCCATTCGTCGGTGATAACACATTTTCAAATTTTCCTTCTATACAAATATATGGTTGTATCGTAAAGAGTTTTTGTGTTTCAACAATATCTTGAATTCACATTTCATTCTCTCTTTTATTAATTTTAACTGGGTGCAAAGCTCGCTTTAAACAGTCCTATTAGAGGTAATGCACTTAATGTGCGTTTCAACAATTGAAGATTGATCTTTTCTTTGAACTTATTTATTTTTATTCTCAACTGATGTTACACCCGAATCCGTAGTTATCTTTGATTTATCGGATCGTAGAACTACGGATACCGTCTGGTCTATCCTTAGAGCCGTTTTATAACTTCTGCGGGAGGATTCGTAAGGAAAAAATGAATAGGCGCATTTGTAGGGCATATTGCCGAAGTTCTAAACATGTAATCATGCAATAGCGCGATAAGTAGTGCTTATCGATTTCGTGCAAGCAGTGTGCAATAAATTATTATGGTATAACGACTCTCGATCGTAATATCCTACGACGAATGATTTACTACTACCTTTACAAGATAGAAAGATACGCTACTATGACTATCTGAATTGTAACTCTTACTCTAAATAGAGCACAAGACAACACAATCCTATAATACTAAATTAAAACATTTCAAAACAGTTCAATTATTAAACAAGTTATGAGTATGAAAGTTTGTGGTGCTCAACTGAAAATTATTTAAAAAATTTCTCGATACCCTACATAAAAAGGAAACAGTTAAATTAAAAATTACATTCTACGATACATTCTACATTGCATACATGGTACTGGCGAAGGGAACAATTATTATGTTTTATAGTTTTTATCAGAGAATACAACTCTTCGAAAGGTAACCAGAACGAAATGCATATATTTACCATTTGACCATCGCAAAAATATTTTTTTCAATATGCAATTTCCATGGAAGTCCATTTTCTATCTTAAAAGAAGTACGCCCTTCTACGGAAAGAAATATAAAAGTACACGAAATTCTATATAAAACTGAAGTAGCACACCCAAGTTAGTTATATTAAAGCTGAAAATAATTGAGAATCTAACTAATATTAAAAACGAAAAGAGACTAGAGAAGCAAATATTACCTTTTCGCCAATATTGTCTTAATATCAAAGCATTCTGAAAATAGATTTTTAATAGAATTTCGTGGAAAAATTGAAAAAAATGTAATTTTTGGTCTACGAGAAACAATAAAACATCTTATCGTATTTTAAATCTGAAAAGATATGTCAAAATTTTTGTCAAACGATATACTACTGGAGCATATAGGAATAACTAAAAGGATATCCTATTGCAGATACGTGCGCCCTTCAGGTACTGGCCCCAAAAGCTTCTTAATTATCCTTATTAAAAACTGAGGAAGAAAGGTAAAAAAATCAATGGTACAGACATCCAGGCGGACAGACCAAATTTTTTTCGCATTTTTTGTATCCAATCAAAACGTTTTGTATCCATTCAAATGATTGAGAGATAACAATGGGTCCACTCCTTGGTTACAGACCGTATAGTTAATAAATTGCTATAAAAGAGATGCCAACGGCAACAAGTATCTTAATGGTCTTTATCAAACAAGGTGAGACAACTGTCGTTTATCTGAAATTTGAATTGTAGTCAAACATTTAATCTCTATTGTCGTGTATCTGAAATTTGAATTGTAGTCAAAGATTTAATCTCTATTTGATTATTAGAGATTAATAATAGTGAAATTTGTTAGTTAGTATATTATAAATATAAAAGAGAACATGATTTCAATAAACATATTTAGAAACTTCTAGTGGACTAAATTATGGTGTTGGTTGTTTTTATAAATTTTATCTCTTACTAGAAGAGAAATAATGAAATTTTCATTAAAAACTAAAATAAACGATAATTTTCACAGTCTTAAAAACTTAATTTAAGAGAAAATAATAGTCCGTTTAAATTTTGTGGCATCGGAATTCCCATTAAATTTTGATGAGGTAACCTCTTTTCTAAATTCCTATGTGAGCTTTAACTTCAGATAATATTAGAGGAATACATGGTGAAATAAAGGTATATCGATTTTGACTCTGGCATGAAATAACGAAATTGCATTTTAGCTATGTGAGGTAGCCTCTTTTACCTTAGATTATTTTGCTTAGAGATATTAGTGCTATTCTACAATGTGATCGCAATAACCACCAACAATTATTCACACAAAAAGAGAAAAGAAAACGTTCGATTTGTGAAATTTTAACCCTTATAAGGATTATTTGAAACGAAAATAGTTGATAGTAATCTAAAACCCAAAAAAAAGTATACAAGAAAGCAAAGACGAATGACTATGGTGAGAGATTGGAACGACGCTATCAAAACATCGGAAAATAACTAAATCAAAAGTAAAGTGAGGTAATGACTGATGTTATCGATCATAGCCTAGAAATATTGAAAATCGTGTTTTTTATTTGTTTTTCAAAACTTGAAATGTATATTATATATGGAATTGTGACAGGAAAAAACATGATAAAAAAAATAAGGGTATGAAAACTCTAGATTTCATACCTATGTAAGACTATTTCTTGTGGAATTTAATATTTTAAATTAATTGTATTTTATTAACAGCTCTATAAAAGCTTCAACCCGGTAGCCCTATCATTTGTGGAAACAAATTACACAAAAATTTAACATTTTCTACTAAATCTTAGTTTATATCCGTACCATGCTTCAATTTGGGAAAAGGAATAATAATGTCATTTGGAGAAACCAAACGTGAAAGTAACAAAGTCACACTAGAAATTAGATTTTTATCGCGCGACGTACCGACATGTTTAAAAAATTTCTGTAAGGTAGCCGAATAAGATTCCGTAGGAAATCACAGTACACTAAATAGAGGTAATATATTCGCCGATTCTAATTTCATTCGTTTTCGCGCAACTAGTAGTAAATAAACAAATGAGAAAATAAGAAGTTCGACCAATGAAGCTCGAGCTTAAGTTTACCTCTATTTGAACCACCTCTATTTGAACCGTTATGATACAACCAAATCTTTGAGGTTTACTTGACTGACTGGTTCAACCTTAACAAAGCGCCAGTTTTGCAATTCGGTAATTTCACATCTCGTTTTGCAATACAGGTAAAGGATTCAATAAAATCTCTTTTCTATTCTAACGAAACACAATAAATTTAAAAATAATATTCTTTAAGTTTATGTTAGTTTTGAGGTTTAACCAATCTTCTGGGAGCAGCAGCTCTAACAGTTACAAGGAGCTAGGATCGTAAACAACAGGATCTTATAGAATGCCTTCTAATTAATTCTAAATTTTACTTTTCTTGTGATTTATAAAATGACGTTTTATCACACAACAATGCTTACAGAGTGATTGCAGAGATCTCAAAAATTAATTTTATTTGTAAGCCGAACTTTTGAACAGCCTATTGTTTTGGTACCATTCTCGAAAATCCATAAATAATAAATAAGCGATATACCATATTTTACCATGTTACTCAGTATTGAAATTGCGCAATGGCTTCAAAAATTGGTCGTTCACAAGCTTCAGGTAATAAAGATGTTTAGAAATTTGAATTTTCCAAATGTGTTGAACGATTCGATGTTGATATCAAGTCTCAAGGTATTTGAAAATAAGTTTGGAAGTTTGGTACAAGTTCAATCCTGTTTTGATTCTGTTTTAAATTTCATTTATAAAGCCAGCCTTTTATACTTCGGCTTTCGTTAATAGCCAATTTATTTTGGGGTTACTTTCAATGATTTGCAAGGTTATGTATTTTCTGATTGTTAAGTTCTAAAGGTCGATCAACTTCAAAATGAAAATAGTAACCCTTTAACTGTTTAATTTTGTTTCGAAAAATTTTTTCTCTCTGCTTAATTATGAATATTCTAAAATGTATATTTTTTAAATGATCTTTCTTCAGGAAAACAATTACAGTTGGTTCGTTGAATAATGAAAACGACATAAACAGTTAAAGGGTTAAGATAATGTACACGTAATAATAAATAGTAATACGTATTAATAATAGTGTTAATTACGACTTTTGGCACCTTTAATTTTATATTATATGACAAGTTTCTAAAAAAATCATATTATGAATTCTTTATACATATATTCTAACACACTTAAGTTTAATAATTAGTTTAGAATATTGTTCTTTGGCAAGTAACCTGTATACAGTGGGGTCGTTAATGGTTTGTGATCTACAAATAAATTGTGTGTTTTCTACTCCTTCGACCAAAATGAAATCTTATTTATTCTAAATTAAAGTGCATCATTATACATAGCATATTACAAATTGTCAGCCAATAAATCATTATTTTATTCCTTAGGCTGTTTTCCAAACACCGACTTATTTGTGAACACCGACTTTTACACAGCAATGTCTTCAAAATTGTGTCTTGGCTAAATGTAAGACATGTACCCAGCATGCAATTTTTGCAGAACACAGTGTGGAAAAAACAGTTTCAATTCCACCCTAAATTCCGTACTACAAAATATCAAAGACACAAAAATATCGATTTTAGAGAAAAATAAATTTCTTTCTGTTTCATTCGCGAAATTTTAACTTTTTTTTGTTAGTTTTGTTATTATTGTTTTGTATTCTTCCTTCAGTATAATATAGCACGTGACAGGATAACACGTACATTTATGTGTTTTTCGCGATTTTATTGTTTATTATGTTAACTTATGTTTTTTGTGTATTTAAATTAGTTAATAATCTTTAAATTACTTATATTTACTATGTATATGTATAATAATTATATTTCGTGTTTGTGATCAATAAATTTGCATGTAAAAATGGTGATAATTTTAAAATGGCGTCGTCATGATGGAGATTTCCGATCTTATCGTTTTTTTATTTGTCAAGGTTGTGTACTCGTATATTGGAATGTAAAATTGGATGGCGCTTACGGATGAATATGGATGGGTTTTATAGAATGTAATATTAAGTGTATATCTATGTCAATAAAAAATTAATATTTCTTTTATAATAAATGCAAACTTTTGTTTTATTTCGAATAAAAATTATTATTCCAATTGAAAAATATATACAAGCACGTTCCACTTTTTTCGTGCATAAAATTGCCTGAAATCTATGTATGGAAAAGACTGTGGAAAAAACGCTAAATTCCGTTCAAATTCCACCTATTTTCCCATTTGTTTTTTCTCTTTTTAGTCGGGATTCACATCCACACTGGAATTTTTGTAACACTTTTCTATGGCGAGTAGTATGGATTTCCGTGTATTATACATGTTTCTATGGAAAAAGAGTGTGGTTTTTGAGCGCGAATGTAAACGTGTGTAAATTCCGTCAGCATTGCATATTGGGTAGTTTTTATTTTCAAATCTTCTTTCATATGCAATTACGTTTTGTTTCTAAAGTAGATGGGTTACTAGATTTTATTATGAGTAAATCACTTTCCATGTCCATTTTCTAAATTTTCAAAAATCAAAATTAAAAAAATGCACATAATTCAATTGATTGGCACAAAATTCCTTATACGTCAAAACAAATTTTCAATAAAAATTCAATAGAACTTATAAACTTCTCTATAACCAGAGGATGTTTTTAAGTTTGTTTTTTTGTAGGAAATAAATTACTTTATTAAGTCTGTGTTCGAAGTGTGGTTTTAAATATGTTTTTTATTAATTTTGTGAAAATACCGAACTCATTTATAATTAACACAGTGTTTAAATACAATAATTTATGGCAGTTACGTGATAATTTAATTGGATAACAATTGTCGTGTATACTTGTTTAATTTAAAAAATGGACTCAATGATATGATATTGATCAACATTATTGTATTTTGCTACGTGATTAAGATTATTTTCAAAATGAAACTTTGCATACCGATTAAGCCCAATTTGTGCTAATTAGTGCTCACGGAAAAAAATTAGTGCTAGTGCAGGAGCCGAAAAAACGGGAAAAGATAATTTCAAATTTCGCCTGAGTCGCAAAATTGATTTCACTAACATCGGACGTAAAATAAAACAAACGAAAAGTGCAGTGTTGGTGCTTTTTATTTTGTTATATTATATAATATAAAATTGTAATTTAGTGAGTGATAATGTGAACAGGAAGGCTTTTTTTCCCAAAAAAGACTTCTTCGTAAGCCGAACACAATCTACATCAAACTTGAACCAGCTTCATGTAGAAAATTTAAATATTGCAAGTACAAGTGTAAATCAAGTGGGTAAAGTTCAACATAGTCCAAATAAAACACCTATACAAGTGATTAAAAGTGCTTCTTCGACAGAATTAGTTATGCCACCGTTTAAAATTACAAATCAAAACGGGGAAGAACAAATTAATTCATCAGCAAATGCAAAGCTAAACGAAAACAATAAGAATGAACTCAATGCGACGAACTCTAGTGACCGTGGTCAGTTTGAAAATAATCTAGTGCAAACGGGATTGATAGGTATATCACTGTTCAATCTAAAAGAAAACGTAGCCCGAGATCTGCTCAGTTTGCTGGCAGGAGCAAAGTGACACGGATTGAACTACGTGTTAACCAAATACCGCTTAACAACCGATTCTCTAGATTAGAGGTCGGGGACCTCAATACAGCGCCGAAATCGAAACCTGAGAAACCGCCTCCAATTTATTTAAGAGAAGCATCTAACAATGAACTGGCTAATACAATCGCATCATTAACAGACTCTAAATTATATATTGCCCCGCTCAAAAGGGGTAATATAAACGAAACAAAGATTCAAACCTTCGAAATCGATGGCTTCAGAGCCCTAGTTAAACATTTTGACGAAGTTGGTAAAAAATATTACACATACCAGCTAAAAAGTCAAAAAGGGCTCACTGTTGTGCTAAAAGGAATTGAAAGCTGCGTAGATGTTAGCGACATACAAGCTGCACTTGCTGCGGAATATTTCCATGTCAAATCTATTGGTAATATAGTAAACCGTGAGAAGGTACCCCAACCAATGTTCCGTTTGGAACTAGAACCAGAGAAAGAAAAGTCAAAAGGAGTTCACAAGATTTACAACCTAAAATATTTGCTACATCGCAAACTAGTAATTGAAGAACCTAGGAAGAGGTCAGGACCAGTTCAATGCATAAAGTGCCAAGAATTCGGACACACGAAAGCATACTGCACCTTAAATGATGTTTGTGTTATTTGTGGTGAACTTCACGACTCCAACAGTGTGACAAATCTCGCAATGACCCATCTGTGAAACGTTGCAGTAACTGCGGTGAAAATCATACTGCAAATTACAGGGGATGTGCAGTGTATCTGGACTTAAAACGGAAAATAAACTCTAAAATGAGAGCTGAGCAACGAATGCTCAATATGCAATTTAATCAGAGGGCCATGTTACCAAAAAATACAATAGTCACCAAACCTGCGAGTGCAAACACACAAAATGATAACTTGGAGACGTTTGACAGCAGTTTTGCTCAACCAGGTGTTTCTTATGCAAACATCCTAAAAGGTAACAAACCGAAAGCCAAAGTTCGTTTTAATGAAGAGGACCTAAACATTCATACCACGCTAAATAAATTAACCGAGACCATCCAAAGTTTCATGACGATGATGGAAAGGCAAATGAGCATGATGATGCAAAATATGAATACGCTTATGCAAATAACAGTTAAAAATCAAAAATGACAGTTCTAAAAATAGCTATTTGGAATGCGAACGGGCTTCCGCAACATAAAGCTGAGGTACACACCTTTCTTATCGAACAAAATATAGACATCATGTTAATATCTGAAACACACCTCACCAAACACAATTTTTTTAATATTACCGGCTATTCCGTTTATGACACCAAACATCCGGATGGAACATCCGCAGTCTTGATAAAAAGAAGGTTAAAGCACTACGAGCTCCAGAAATATGCTAAAGATCACATCCAAGCTACAACTATTTGTTTGGACGAATGGTCTGGGAAATTTGTAATATCCGCTGTTTACTGTCCACCGAAACATGCAATTAAAAAACAGCAATTTATCGACTACTTTAATCAGTTGGGAATCAAATTTGTAGCAGGAGGTGATTACAACGCTAAACATGTGCAATGGGGTTCGAGGTTGACGTCACCCAAGGGCAAGCAACTCTACGAAGCAATAAACGAGAAAAACCTAGATTATTTATCATCTGGACATCCCACTTATTAGCCTACCGATAGAAAGAAAATTCCTGATTTAATAGATTTCTGTGTAATACGAGGAATAGCACGCACCAATGCTCAAGTCGTTGACTGTTATAATTTATCATCAGATCACTCACCAATAATCGTAACACTAAGTACGCAAGCATTAAAAATTGAACCACCCCAACGTTTAACAAACAAACTAACGAAATGGGTTCTGTATAGAAACATAGTAAACGTAAATTGCCATCTGGATGTTCCACTGCAAACACCAGAAGATATCGATGCCGCGATAGAAAACTTAAGACAAATAATGGGAATGGCTGCAAAAAAAAGCTGCTCCGGAGTACAAAAATTCGGGAAAAAATAGTAAGCTTTCAAGTAACATTCAAAAGTTATTGGCAGATAAGCGGGCGACTCGGCGGCTATGGCAGCTGCACAAATCTCCTTTTCATAAATGGAAATTAAATAGAGCTATTAAAGCTCTAAGAGAAGCAATACGGGAAGAACACAATCCTGGAATGCAGAATTACCTAAGTGAGCTCACAGCAACAGAGAAAACAGATTACTCACTATGGAAGGCAGCAAGAAATTTAAAAAGGCCAGAGCTATTGAACCCACCGATAAGGAAACCAGATGGTCACTGGGCCAGAAATGATTTAGAAAAGGCTATCGCTTTCTCTAACCATCTACAAAAAGTGTTCACTTCAAACGAAAAAAATAATGACTGCATACTACCACAGTTTACGAGGGACGAGTCGAACTCAAATGCAGTAAAATTTAAATGGAAATGCGTCAAAACTGTTATCAAAAACAGGATAAATCCTAAGAAAGCTCCAGGCCATGCTCTAATAACTGGAAAAATGATCAAAGAATTACCAGATAGATGCATAAAATATATAACATATATTTTTAATGCAATTATGAGATGTGGATACTTTCCCCAAAAATGGAAAATATCTCAAATTATCATGATTCCTAAGCCAGGTAAAGACGACACCCTAGTCTCGTCGTACAGGCCAATAAGTCTACTTCCGATAACTTCAAAGCTTTTTGAAAAGATGCTACTAGAAGAACTAATACCTATATTAACTGTAGGTCGCATTATACCAGATCACCAATTTGGATTTAGAGAGCAGCACGCCACAATAGAACAGGTGCACAGAATTGTAAACACAATTAAGCTCTCCTTAGAAGAAAAGAAATATTGCTCGGCAGTTTTCTTGGATATTGCGCAAGCTTTCGACAAAGTATGGCATGAAGGATTAAATTACAAAATTAAAACTCTTCTGCCTAGACAATTTCATGCAATTCTTGAAAACTACATAGCCCAAAGGATGTTCCAGGTGAAACAAAGTACGGCCACTACTGATTTAACCGAGATAAAGGCAGGAGTACCGCAAGGTAGTGTATTGGGACCCGTGCTATACTTGTTGTTCACAGCTGACTTACCAATAACTGAAAACATAATCACTACAACTTTTGCTGATGACACAGCTATATTGTTTTCACACAAAAATCCTCAAACAGCATCGAGAGAATTACAAGAACATCTGCGCAAAATAGAAGATTGGTTAAAAACTTGGCGAATAAGGACGAATGAATGTAAATCAACACATGTAACATTCACCCTGAATAAACGCACATGTCCGGCAGTAAAATTAAACAATATCACAATTCCTCAACAAATAAACGTCAAATATCTCGGTCTTCATCTCGATAGAAGATTGACATGGAAAAAGCACATTGAAACAAAACGTAATCAACTAAAAATAAAATTTTCTAAAATGTACTGGTTGATCGGAAGAAAATCGAAACTCTCTCTAGACTGCAAGGTTCTACTATACAAAGCGATCCTAATCCCCATATGGACATATGATATCCAACTATGGGGCTCAACTAGTGCCTCAAATATAGAAATTGTACAAAGAACGCAAGCAAAGATACTTCGTAGCATTACAAATGCGCCCTGGTATATTCGAAACAGCAACATCCATAGAGACCTAGGAATCAAAACGGTTAAAGAGACAATAAAATCATGCAGTCTAAAATACCATCTGAAACTGGAATCACACCCTAACGAATTAGCTAGAGAACTGCTAAGGCAACCGAAATACAAACGGCTTCGCAGAGCAGATCTTCTAGATTTAATCAACTGAAATATTTAATAATTACACGCATGTTGACCTAACACACTTAAATTAAGTAATTAATAATAATTTAAAAATAATAATGCATACTAATATTAAGTACTAACATAGGCTAAGGCTTAAGTAAAAAAAAAAATATATATAGTTTTTAAGAATTTCACACTTCTTGTTAGTCTCGTGTAAAGAAAGATTCAAGAATAAAGCCTTTGGCAATAGTTACAAAAAAAAATAAAAAATAAAAAAAAAAAAAATTTCGCCTGAAAGACGGAATAAATAAAACCCGATTTCTAGAAAAAAACAGAAATAATTTAAGCCTAATTTTAAAACTTTCTAAAGGCCGCTAAACTGATGAAATTTGTGCTTATCATAGAAACATAATTTTCATAAATTTTCATTCATAAATCGAGGAAAATCAAACCAGCCCCTGATAGAAACGATATTTAAAAAAAAACAGAGATATATCGTTCAATAATATTTGTGTTGAACAACAAATTAAACAATAGAAATAAAATGTTCTAATGTTCTAAAATGTTCTGTATCCAAGTCATAAGCAATTTAGATAATATATTCCTGTCAGGTATGTTCATTGCCATCCAAAAAATATAGTGACTGAATTTGTGCTAATCCCCAGAATTGGTCCAATTCCATTGAACAACAACGACCGTTGAATGAATAATTTTCTGACTAAAAGTGTTCTAGAAACCAATGAAGTTGGCAGTTCTGATTGCATATTCCTATCAGGTATGTTGATTGCCATCCGAAAAATATAGTGGTTGACTTTGTGCTAATCCAGAATTGGCCCAATCCCATTGAACAACAACGACTGTTGAATGACACAATTTTCTGACAAAATGTGTTCTAGAAACCAATGAAAATGACACTTCTGATTACATATTCCGATCAGATATGTTCATTGCCATCCAAAAAATATAGTGGCTGAATTTGTGCTAATCCAGAATTGGCCCAATTCCATTTAACAACATCGACCGTTGAATGAACAATTTTCTGACTAAGCGTGTTCTATAAACCAATGAGGTTGGCAGTTCTGATTACATATTCCGATCAGGTATGTTCATTGCCATCCGAAAAATATAGTGGCTGAATTTGTGTTAATCCATAATTGGCCCAATTCCATTGAACAACAACGACCGTTGAATCAAAAATTTTCTTACAAAAAGTGTTCTAGAAACCAATGAAGTTGGCACTTCTGGTTGCATAGTCCTATCAGATATGTTGATTGCCATCCGAAAAATATAGTGGCTGAATTTGTGCTAATCCAGAACTGACCCAATTCCTTTGCACAACAATGACTGTTGAATGAATAATTTTCTGACTAAAAGTGTTCTAGAAACCAATGAAATTGGCACTTCTGATTGCAGATTCCTATAAGGTATGTTCATTGCCATTCGAAAAATATAGAAACCAATGAAATTGGCACTTCTGATTGTATATTGCTATCAGGTATTTTCATTGCCATTCGAGAAATATGGTAGCTGAATTTGTGCGAATCCAGAATTGGCCCAATTTCATTGAACAACAACGACCGTTGAATGAACAATTTTCTGACAAAAAGTGTTCTAGAAACCAATGAAATTGGCACTTCTGATTGCATATTCCTGTCAGGTATATTCATTGTCATCCGAGAAATATAGTGGCTGAATTTGTGCTAAACCAGAATTGGCCCAATTCCATTGAACTACAACGACCGTTGAATGAACAATTTTCTATCTAAAAGTGTTCTAGAAACCAATGAAGTTGGCACTTCTGATTGCATATTCCTATCAGGTATGTTGATTGCCAACCGAGGAATATAGTAACTGAGTTTGTGATAATCCAGAAATGGCAACGAACATACCTAATCGGAATATGCAATCAGAATTGTAAACTTCATTTCTTTCTAGAACACTTTTAGTCAGGAAATTGTTCATTCAATGGCCGTTGTTGTTCAATGAAATTGGGCCAATTCTGGATTAGCACAAATTTAGCCGCTTTATTTTTCGGATGAACATATTTGAATGGAATATGCAATCAAAATTGTCAACTTCATTGGTTCCGAGAACACTTTTTTCTGAAAATTGTTCATTCAACGGTCGATGTTGTTCAATGGAATTGTGCCAATTCTAGATTAGCACAAATTCAGCCGCTTTATTTTTCGGATGGTAATGAACATATTTGAATGGAATATGCAATCAAAATTGTCAACTTCATTGGTTCCGAGAACACTTTTTTCTGAAAATTGTTCATTCAACGGTCGATGTTGTTCAATGGAATTGTGCCAATTCTAGATTAGCACAAATTCAGCCACTATATTTTTCGGATGGCAATCAACAGATCTGATGGGAATATGCAATCAGGAGTGCCAACTTCATTGGTTTCTAGAACACTTTTTATCAGAAAATTGTTCATTCAACGGTCGTTGTTGTTCAATAGAATTGGGCCAATTCTAGATTAGCACAAATTTAGCCGCTATATTTTTCGGATGGTAATGAACATATTTGAATGGAATATGCAATCAAAATTGTCAACTTCATTGGTTCCGAGAACACTTTTTTCTGAAAATTGTTCATTCAACGGTCGATGTTGTTCAATGGAATTGTGCCAATTCTAGATTAGCACAAATTCAGCCACTATATTTTTCGGATGGCAATCAACAGACCTGATGGGAATATGCAATCAGGAGTGCCAACTTCATTGGTTTCTAGAACACTTTTTAGTCAGAAAATTGTTCATTCAACGGTCGATGTTGTTCAATGGAATTGGGCCAATTCTGGATTAGCACAAATTCAGCCACTATATTTTTCGGATGGCAATGAACATACCTGACAGGAATATACTATCTGAATTGCTTATGACTTGGATTTTAGAACATTTTATTTCTATTGTTTAATTTTTTGTTCAACTCAAGTAAAGGGCGATTAAATTTTAAGGGCCGATGTTGATTTTGAATAAAACACAAATTATTTAGGAAATTATTGTCAATTCTTTTTATTATGATAATATGGTATGGTTCAATTATGTATGGAACAAAATATCGGCCAAATGGCCGCCGCGACCACGGCGGCACACTTCCACCCGATGGTCCACATTTTCGATGACGCTTTGGCATAATTGAGGTTCTATGCCGTTAATGTGCCGAATAATCTCATCCTTTAGCTCTTGAATTGTTGCTGGCTTATCGACGTACACCTTTTCTTTCAAATAACTCCAAAGAAAGAAGTCCAACGATGTCAAATCACATAATTTTGGCGGCCAATTGACATCGCCACCACGTGAGATAACACGGCCATTGAATTTGTCGCGCAAAAGAGCCATTGTTTCGTTAGCTGTGTGGCAAGTGGCACCGTCCTGTTGAAATCACATATCGTCCACATCCATATCTTCCAATTCGGGCTATAAAAAGTTCGTTATCATCTCACGATAGCGAACACCATTCACAGTAACTGTCTGACCGGCCTCATTTTGGAAAAAATACGGCCCGATGATGCCGCCAGCCCATAAACCGCACCAAACAGTCACTCTTTGTGGGTGCATTGGTTTTTCGAAAATCACTCTTGGATTATGATTCGCCCAAATGCGGCAATTCTGCTTATTGACGAATCCACTGAGGTGAAAATGTGCCTCATCACTGAAGATGATTTTCTTCGAAAATTGATCATCCACTGTTGCCATTTCTTGCCACCATTCTGACCATTGACGACGTTTGGAATGGTCAAGAGGCTTTAGTTCTTGAGTCAATTGCACCTTATAAGCGTGTAAATGCAAGTCTTTATGCATAATGTTCATCAACGACGAGCGTGAGAGGTGCATTTGTTGGGCACGACGACGAGTTGAGGTGGACGGCTCTTCAGCCACACTATCGCACTATCCACAGCAGCAATATTTTCTGCTGTACGAGCTGTACGGACATGCACTGGTGTTTTAAAATTTCCTACAGACCCGGTTTGCTCAAATTTTTGCACGATTTTTCCGATTGTACGCACTTTTGGACGATTAAATTGACCGAAAAAATCACGAAGTGCACGATATGCACGAATCTTTCCATGGTTCAAATTGAATTAGTCTGAAATTGAGAAATATCAAATTAAATGCAGAAAAAAGCTTGACGTTTAGGTGTGGTTCACATTCAACGTCGGCCCTTAAAATTTAACCACCCTTTATTATTGAACGATATACCTCTGTTTTTTTTAATATCGTATCTTTCAGGGGCTGGTTTGATTTTCCTCGATTTATGAATGAAAATTATATTTCTATGATAAGCACAAATTTCATCAGTTTAGCGGCCTTTAGAAAGTTTTAAAATTAGGCTTAAATTATTTCTGTTTTTTTCTAGAAATCGGGTTTTATTTATTCCGTCTTTCAGGCGATATTTGAAATTATCTTTTCCCATTTCTTCGGCTCCTGGACTAGCACTAATTTTTTCCCGTGAGCACTAATTAGCACAAATTGGGCTTAATCGGTATGCAAAGTTTCATTTTGAAATTCGAAAGTTTCCCTGCTGCAGTTACCCACGTTATTTTGCTTTATAAAATTAATTCAATTAAAATAAGTAAATGAAATTAATCTCAATTTTTAAAATAAAATAAATGAATGGTGAGGAAATTTTATCAAAATAATTATTAAAATTCACGAAGAGGATAATTTTTCATGTTAGTGTAAAATATTTGTGCTAGAAAATATTTATCACACAATTCCTGTGTCCGAATTAAAAACTAAACTAACTAAATAATATTGTCAAAAACTATTATTGTAAGATATTATTTATTAAGAATAATAATAATATTCTAATAATAATATTTTTATTAAAAATGACGTCGGAGAAAAAAATCGTATGTAACTCGGAAGTAAACGTGGATTATTTATTGCTTTCGTTCAGTTGCCATTCTTGGCCTTCGTGGCCTCAATATAATATCGGCAATTTTTTCACTGGTGTAATGATGTCCTATTTTACTCTCTTGGCACTTAATCTTCTATTATGTACATGTTATATATTCTTTTGTTTCTTAAATTTTCACAATTCATAGAATAGAAGGAAAGTCACATGTATGTTTAGAAGAATTTATTACTTTGAGTTGCATGAATACCTACAGGTGACATCCATAATAAATAATAAATTTCGTGTAGTAGGACGATATTTGTTACAGATTTCAATTTCAATTGGATTGGAAAAATTTATAGTGTAACTAATTTTGCATTTTGACAATTTGTTGGTATCCAAATTTTAAACTCAGGTGGGTACAATTTGTGAATGAATATTTTTTTGTCTTTAGCGAAACTATGAATTTTTAAAAACAAATAAATTCCTTCGAGTAATGAAGCGAAACAGTTCCTCCTAAGAAAGTTATTGTTTTAAGCTTGCCTTCGTTTTGTTTATTTTTATTAAATCGAATCGATCCCTTTTAAAAAATTATAATAATCACTTTCTTGTACTTCCTCATGTTATATGTAATCAGTGTAGAATTAGACCCGACAATAAATAATATTAATTTAGTTTAAAGATTGTGAAGCATCTTTAAGTTGCATTAGTGGTCTATCTAACACGTTTGGTTTAAAAGGTATTTAAAAATGATTAAACAATTAAAATTTACATACCTCGTTCCTTTGAGTTTTATAATATTTAAATGTAAATTTTAAACTTACCGAAGCTTCGTAATTTTCAGCGGCATTTTGAAAAAACAATCCAGCAATTAAGGCGGCTATGTTGGCTGTGTATGAGGCGATAAATATTACGCTGAAACCACCCCAGATATTAATTAAAAACTTATTTGGCCATGATTTAGGTGCTTTAAACGCAACTAAATGACCACATAGTAAACCCCACATAACCCATAGCGCCGAAGACATACTAAAATTTTTGCTTCTTTGCCTTCCCCACGGATTTAATCCGAATGGACTTAACCATTCGTAGATTGCAACCGCGATAGCGGTTACATTTAGTGAGGTGAATATTGCGATCCATAATTCAGGTGAGAATGGCAATAAAAAAGCCAAAAGTGGAATTTCTGATTTTGTTTGTCGAGCCGCTAACAGTGAGACAGCGCTATGAAAATATGGTATACTAAAATCAATTACTTCCGAGCGTGATTTTGTAACACTAAGGGCGGCAAATGACAAGTCTGCTGAGCCCGTGACCAAGTCGCCAATAATTCCATTCCAATGTTCATGGCGGTTTCGTTTTCGACCCATCCCATCCAAACTATCGTAATCAAATTCATAGTTTTTATAATCCTTTTCGAGCCGTCTGAAATTTTGTGACGAATCCTTAACCGATTTTTTTGTTGAATATGGATTGGTCGTATTGTGTGACATGTGTTTCCCGAAAAATGACGTATTCTGTTGGTGATGATATAAATTTATATTATACTTATTGATAAAGCTATTAACATCTGGATGGGTTGAATATAAGTTTGTTTTTATATTAATATTATCACTCGAAGTTTTAGTTAAAAAATCACTTAAGTTTGGTTTCTTTGCACCGAATAATTCATCATGTACAATGTAAAGATGAAATTCAAATCCCAATTCAGATGCTATATTTGATAATAAATCCATTGATAAACCGTAACAACATTTTGGTCTGGAAATAAAAAGAAAATAAGAAACAAATATGTATTCATCTTTCTAAAGCAAATGCGCTCCCAGCATATTATATAGTACAGTTATTTTATGCTTCATATAAAGAAACAAAGAAATAAACCAAACCGTAAAAGCACAAAATATTCTCATTCCCTCAAGGGCTGTTCATATATTGGAGGGTGTGTGTGTTTTGTAATATTTTAGGTAAGAGTATTATGTGCAGAAACGTAAAAAAATACAAATACACTGCAAATATAAATACACGTACAGAAGCAGGTCCAATGGCAATCGTTAAGATTTGAGAGGTATTATTTGTTACTTACCATAATTACTGTAAGTTTGTTTTGTTGTTTTTATGTATTTTTTAAAGATTGCTTTAGAAAAACGGTCATTGTTATTTGAACGAACACCTCTAAAATGGAGACGTTCCCAATTTAGTAACTTTAGTGATAAATATTCAATTGAACACTAAATCGAGTTGGTTATACTACTAATATGAGTAGTTTCTTTAAAAAATATTCATCAATAATGTTAATTACACCTCATAATAGTTATTTATGCCAAAAGCAAGTATTGTAACCAATGAACAAATAAAATACATCTACAATTTTTATGTTGCATTCAATATACTACTCTTTAGTCGCTATTTTCACCTTTAATTTACAACACACTTAAACACAAAAAAATGTAAAAACCCATTCAATCCAATCAATAATATTACATATTTAGCTTAATTTTGAAATATGTAGCTTTTCCTTAAATTTTAATTGTTAATGACTAAATTGATTTAGAATATTCTTTTCTGTAATCTACCCAAGTTTTAAATTGCTTAAAAGAAGTATATTATTGATTATAAAGTGTATATTTTCCTTAATAACAAACCATTTAAGGAAATAAAAGCTGAGATAACAAAGATATTTTATTGCAAAACTGAGTGAAATTCTGCTTTGAACTTTCATCTCTAAACTCAATATTTGCTATAATTGCCTCGCTAGGCTGTTTAGAAAATTATTTCAACTGTTAATGAAAACTAGTGTTTTTCCTTCGATTTAAAAACGGTGATATTGAATCAGTTCCAAATCAAAATGGTAAACCACCTTCAGTAATCTACCGTCTATTAGCGTCGTTATGTTTTGTTGAAAGTAATGTAATCTATTGTTAACTTCAAACTGACAGGCATTTTGAGGCGCTTGCTCTTCTTGCATGACGCACTATTGCTAGCAAAGTATTGACATATTTGAAGAGTTTTGCATTGTGTCCTTGGAAATTTCAAAATCATGTGAGGGATTATTAACGAATAACACATTTTTTATCGAGACGAAAAATTTAGATAGCTTTGGATTAACTTTCTTCAAGTTTGCTCAAGCTGCAAAGTTCGTCCTTATCCTCTATGCTGTTCTTGATTCACATTAATTAGTTGCTGCTCTTAACAATTTGCGACATCCATTCGCTTGCTGACATACAACGCTGTCGCTTTCCATTGAGTTTACCAACCAAAGAAGCAGCAATGAATATCTGTCCGGTAGTGCACAGTTATTGTTTGGAGTTTATTAGGCGATGAACCTTTTACTTCAGTTCGTCGAAGGTCTTAATAGTTTACAAGACTTATGTAGTTACGTTTACGAAATTTAACTCCACTCAAGTTTAACTTTTTCTGGAGAAAATTCGCGATCCAACCGCCTAAGCTTTAACCACCGTGCCGTTTGGTTGGTTTTTAAAAATTGCATTATGATAGATGTTATACAGATATAAAGTCACTGATACCAATCGCTTTTGTTAGTAAGCTCTAATGCAAACCTATTGCATCAACGAGGATTGATTTAAGTTGTAGGCAAAACATAAATTTTTCTAAATAAAAAACTTGGTTGCAATATTTTCGTCGAATCTTTTATTATCTAGATTTATTGAAATGCTTATTTAAATATGCTTTCATTCATTTATACCAAATTCGTTCGAACTGTCAGATCAAAAAGATTTGATCGGATTCAGCTGTCAGATCAACATTTTGACATTACAAATTTTTTTCACACAAAAATCTTGATCTAACAAATTGCCTAGATCAATTTTAAAAAATCTCGATATTTTGTCAGATTTTTACGCATACATATATACAAAAGTAAACGTCAAAACATAGACATCAAAACAAAGACCCCGCGCCATTTGTACAATTAAGTTTTAAATTTATTTTTGCTTTTAATAGATTTATTAACATTTTAAGGATAATTTGTAATTTTGTTTGTGCGACGTGTTTTCGAAATATCTTGTGTACTAAAATGTTGTGTTTATGTGCGAAATTATATAATTCCTTATGCTTTTAATTGAAAATTATTGATATTGAGTGGTAAATAAATTAATAAAATTGAGAAACTATATTGAACATTTTAATTCTTTGCTTTATAATTTTTATTATACCGATGCTAACATGCTGAAATGATAAACCCGCCATTTATAATAAACAATTTTTTGTCTTTCTTTTCACAAATATTACTACAAAAGTCGATCAAATTTCTTTTATATTCGCTTACATAAAATTCGGTCAAATTGTTGTTGTAAAAGTAAACGAATTTGGTATTAGTTTTCAATAAAAGGGATCAGCCGATCACAATTCTTTTTTTATTATTGTTGGTTTTTGTTTATTAATTTTTGTTTTGATCAAATTTAGTATTATCCAAACCAGAATCAAAATTATCCTAGTATATTATCCAAACATGGTTTTCCCACATTTTGTTAGGTGGGACTGTAATTGTAACGCAATTTTGATTGTAGGCAGCATATCACTATAAAATGAGACTTATGAACCACAGATCTATTTGGTATAGTTTTGAGCACTAGAACCATACGTTTTTAACACTAGAACATCATTCTACAAACTATGGAGACAACCCGATTAATAGGTTTGCTAAATCATTCAATGTCATCGATTACCTATTTGACTTTAATTTATCAAAGGATAATTCAAAAAAATCCTAACGAATTATTTTTAAAATTTTTAAATGTTAGATCAAAATTTGATTTCTATTTTTTGTTTAATGTTTCTTTGTTTAATATTTTTTTTTGTTTTAATTTAATTTTTGTTTTAAACTGAATGTTAGGTTTTAATCTGAAATTATACATGTAACTGCACAGAATAGATTTCTTTATAAATAAATAAATAGTATGTAAGGCCAAAATTTCGACTAAGTTTGAACAGAACTGAAAACATGTCCGTACTATCCGTACAAATGCTAGAAAAAGTTTTAATGAATTTAATTAGAACGAATTAGTTAGCTTGTTTTTTAACTGCAATGTATTATATATGTATAGTAAATGCATACATTTGTAATTGTCATATAATGAATATTATATAGAACCATCAAGAGGGATGAGATTAAAATTGCAAACAATGGAAGAATATACATTATAAAATACTGTTCACACACTTACTTATATTTTCGTTTTTCCGTCGTAACGTCCTCTTCAAATACTGCTTTTTTCTTTCCATTGTGTAAATCTTCTTTTAATCGATAATGCATTTCAATTGTATTAAACATTATGGTTAGATTATGACGGCCCGTTGTATATACGCGATAGCACATAAGTCCACGCAGACAAGCACCATCATCTTCGAGTTCTGTCTCCATAACAAACGGTGGTGATGGTGCCGTTACAATTCGAAATATTGAACGAGATTTCACTGACAGTCCTGATACGACTATGTCACCACCTGGCCACACAATTGTATCCAGTTGAACATTTTTCCCCGATATTAAACCAACGCGACGCCATTTCATTGAAATTTTCTCACCATTTTGATGATTATCATAAATTTTATCTTGGTATTTTGAATTTATTGTCGTAATCGTTGCTGGTACTAAATTCAAGAGTTCGAAATGTGTGATGAGAGGTTTTTCTAAAATACCAGTGATTAAATTTTCACCCGATAACGCTTGTCTGGCGGCTTGTCTCAATTTTCTGCAATAAAAAAATAAATACAAATGAATTACCAAAAATTTATTATAACAAACTAAGCGATCAAATCTCATTGTAAGAGCATTTGATTTATTGTTTTGTACATTATGTGGTGGTTAAAAGCTTATTGCAATAATATCCCAGAGGAATGGTTAACATGTTGTGAGGATTTTCATTTTTTAAGGACGAAAAATATAATTTTATATTCATCTTAATCTCAATTGAAACATAAGGATACAAATTTACCTCCAATTTCGTTTCATAAATTTTTGATTACACAAACACAGAAGGAATATTAAAAACGGCAAAAAGACCATGAATACATATACTCGTACATACATACTTGTTTGTTCTTCTTGCAATCGTAAAAGATTCTTCTTTTGGAAAAAGCTATTTCTCTTAGAACTCCACTTATTCGTATTATTATTCATATTCAACATAATTTATGTATCTTACAACTCAGACATTTACGAGGTTATAAAAAACGTATTATTTTAGGTAAAACCTTGTAATACAAGTGGCTATTGTTAAAATAAGCAATAATTTTATGAAATAGTGGGGAAAAACCTTTTCAATTTGTAAAATTTTAGGCACTAGATGAGATTGGTTATTTGTTATGCTAGTACAAAAGCTTTATCGATTGCATGTACTACAAACCACTTTGATTAGTATTTTACCGTTTTCTATAAAACTAAAAATGTACATTTCGAATGTTGCCTAAACCTAATGTGAAAAATCAACATGTGCTATTTAAGTAAATAAAAAATTCAAATTTTCAAATTGTTCAATTCTGAAAATAATAACCAATTTTTCGCAGGGATTATTTTTAATGATTTTCGTATGAAGAAGTCAAAATATCGGGGTGAGAATGTAAAAAATTCAATTTTTGTTTGTTAAAAGTTCATTTATCTGATTTTGAAATTAAAGCATCATGAAATGAATGCCCATTTAAACAAATTAAGAATGTTTACAATTTCGTTCGACATTTTGGTTTTTATGCTGTCTCCTACTTTTTTATGTCTACTTGTATTACAAATGTTATTTTAACAGATAACTAATCATTTATTTAAATAAAACTCTCAACATAATCAATATTAGTTGCTGCTGTTCATTTTACTAAAATTTTGCGATGTTGTGTCCTCATTCATTTAAACAGTTGTTAGCTGTTAATTTTATGTCGCTTCATCCAACATTTTGTATTTAATATTTGTTTGACTTGAATTAAATTGTATTTAATAAAACACTTGCAAAAATTTTCCTTAGAGTGACAATATTTATTTAATATTAGAAATTCCTAATTAATAAATAAATAATAAATAAATATTGTTACTTTAAGGAAAATTTTTACAAGTGTTTTATTAAAATAATTTAATTCAATTTTATAAGTGACAAAAGTTAACAGTAAGGCTAAAAATGGATTTCAACCATTATAGTACAAATTTTGTTGACGTTTTGTTAAATTTTAGGCCGAGGAAACTGAGAATGCTCGTATGCACATTTATTGTTGTCCTCTTTATTAATGCGTGATAAAATAAAATTTAAACTGAAAATAAAAAATGTAAATAAACAAATTAATAAAACGACATATCTTAAAAAGTGATGTATGATGGATGGATTCTTGTTATCTCATGTCTAAAATGTACAACGTTGGGTTGTGCTGTGATGTGTAGGGCCTCTATGCTTCTTTCCTTGACGTATTACGCGCGTTGTCCAAAATTTTAGGGTTGTCAAAGCTAAAGTTGAGCAGAAATTCAAGTGAATGTTTAAACAGTACCGGATTTGATCCGTTACTCCGTCTTAAATGACAATAATTTTTATGATATTGTATTCCGGTAAAGCATCTAAACATCTGAGGAAAATAATTATTGTAATGGTTATGCTTTTTCCGAAGTGTGCTCAAGATAACTTCCTCACATTCTTCAATGAGCCATGTGTTGCTGTATTGAAACACTTTTCGTGTAAAAGCCATTATGCGGTTTTCCATTATGTCGTGTAGAAGTGATGAAAGCAAGTGGATTAACCGACCCTTATTAGTAGGTTTTCTGTTCCATTTACTGAAAATGTTGTTATGCAAACTGATTAGATATCGCCAAATAATCATATACCCATTAGCGGAATTTAAATCAATTGTTTGTTCAATTAGTATACATAATGATCTGGGCAACTATGATTATAATAAACTCCGTTCATTAGTCTCTTCTTAATATCAGCCATTACAAATTTTGCAATTTCTAAAAATTAAATAATAAACAAAAAAAAAAATCAAATAAGTTAAAATTTTACCACCATCAACAAGGTATCTTTTTATAATATTTTATAGTTACCGTTATTGAAATAAAATATTGTTATTTTAACATTAAATTTGTGGTATTGTATATTTATTGGTTAATTTAAAAATAATAAGACTATTTTAAGAATAACGGAAGTAGTTTATTTTAATTTCTCGAAAACATATTTTCTCAGACGAATATTTAAGATGTTGGATATGTTTTGGATCATTTTTTAACGGATTGTGAACTCTATTAGCCGGTATATATTTCATTTTTAAAAAAATGGGGGTAGTTATTGGGTTATTTTTGGGTTATTCAGGGTGACAGCCAATTACTTTTACATCGACGTGAGGTTACCAAGAAGTTGGAAGTTTGGTTGCGAACTAATTAAACATTGAATTCTTTGAATTAAAAAAAATCGGTCGTCTCATCAGACTGCAGTGACAAAACTACAAAAATATTTAAAATACTTTGAACTTACTTAAAAGTATAATCATAATGTCTTAGCGAATTATTATGATTCGCTACGCATTTGTCAACCCTTTCGTAGTCTCAAATTTTATTGTATTTAACCCCGATTTTCAAAAATTAAATACAAAATTCGAGGTTACAAAGGGGTTGACAAATGCATAGCGAATTATAATAATTCGCTAAGACATTGTGATTATACTTTGTATGTAAGTTCAAAGTATTTTCAATATTTTTTTAGTTTGGTCAGTGCAGTCTGATGAGAGAATGTTTCATTAGTTCGAAACCAAACTTCCAACGTCTTGGTAACTTCACTTCGATGTAAAAATCTATCGATCGTTGTAATCTAACATAACTTAGATGTCCTAAAATCGTTTTATTCCGTCAAAAATGATCATTCAAAAGCATGCTTAGACGCAAAGTGATTCCATACCAAGTACTACTTAGAAGTAAAATCGATCTTTATGAGTTCTTTATTACTGAGAAGTCAAAGACACGCATATGTTACATAAATAGGGCGAGTATCACGTTCCGAATGATTTTCAATAAACAAATTCAAAAACTAACCTGTAAATCTGAAAATAAAAGTGTTTCATTTCGAGGTATATAACTTTAAGTTGGCAACACTTTTTTCAAGGATAGCAGATTTGACAGCTGGCACTTGAGTTTTGGTTAGTTTGGGGTGCCAATTCATAATGAATAGACTCACGCCAGAACAATATTTGCAAATTGTTCAAATTAACTTTGAAAATAATGGTTCAGTTCGTGAAACTCGCGTTCGCGTGCTACGTCCATTTTAAGGTCCGCATAATCGTCCATCAGAGCAGTTAATTCGATTAAATATGGATCGCTCTCGCACCACGTTTACTCTAAATGATAATATGCTTCTCGTAAAGTCCCATATGGCGCGGACCGAGTATGTGGCGGCAGCTGTAGTGCGTAGTATTGAAGAGAATCCGCAGTTTTGTGCTCAACAATTGGGACTTGCACCAACACCTTTATGGAGGATTTTGCAAAAAAATCTTGGTTTGCATGCTTACAAAATTCAACTTGTGCAGGAATTAAAATCATACGACCATCGTTTGCGCCGCCAATTCGGTGAATGGGCCGAAGGCAATATTGGCATGAACGTAAACTTTCCATACAAATTTTTCTTCAGCGAAGAAGCTCATTTTTGGATGAATAACTTTGTCAACAAGCATAATTGTGGTATTTGGAGTCAAGATAACCCAAGCCATTGTTCAAAAACCATTAGATTCACAAAAAGTTATCGTTTGGTATGCTTTATGGGCCAAAGGAATGATCGGACCATAAGTGTTCAAAACCGATGCTGGTGAAAACATTACCATCAACGGAGACCGCTATAGAGACATCATTACAAATTTTTTCTGCGTCAGTTGGATAGTATTGACATCAGAGAGAGGGGGTTGCAACAAGGCGGAGCCACATGCCATACAGCGCGCGACACAATTAATTTACTGAAAGAAACTGTCAACTAGCCACCGCTGGACTATTTTCTTTGGGGGTATTGAAGTCACTTGTCTACGCTGATAAGCCAGTGACTATTGAACACTTGGAAGCTCACATTCGACGCATTATTGCCAAAATACAACCAGAAATGCTGCAAGGAGCGTCAACAATTGGAGCACCAGATTACGCCATGTATACGCCAGCCGCGGCGGCCACATGTCCGAAATCAAATTCAAACATTAATGGCATAAAATTATCCTTCAAATAAAGTAACATTCGTGGCCATTACAATTATTTTTCTGTGATTTATAATATTTAAATTCAAAGTTCTACACCTCGAAATGAAACACCCTTTATAAAAAAAATCGCGCACTATAACTAAAAAAACCGTATTTATGTATTTCAAAGATAACTTTGCGCGAATTTTTATTGCATATGCTAAAGGAACTAATTTTCGCTCTTCCTAAATGAAACATTAATTTATGTAAACTGTCGGTTATTTATATTTCGCAAATAAAGTTATTACCATTCGCAGTTTGCGTCTGGTGCGAATGCCTCCTAAAGCTTAAGACAAAATACATCCATTCCGTCCGTCCCATTTTTCTGTCTGTCTTTCCGTATCATTTCAATCTTTAGAAAAAAACGACCGCCTAAATACGTTCATCCTGTCCTTTATTGTCTGATGACTGTGCTCGTCAGAATAATACCGCACCATGGTTGGCATGTTATTTTAATGGCTGGATTCTAAACAAAACGAGAACAAAAATAATGCTAACAAACGATCATCGACATTACATATTATATAAATTTAAACTGCCATGTTCCTGTTGTGGTTTTTTGTGATTACCTACCTCAGTTTTGAAATCGAGAACTCTGCAATCTGTATAACAACACTAAAACTATATCGTGTGCATGATACATATTTTTCCGTGACCACAGTTGCCCAGTTCTGAAATTCTAAGCTGAGGTAAGTAAAAACATGAAAGCACCCGGAACAAGGCACTTTAAATTTATGGAGTCTAAAAGAAAAATACTAACCAGGAAACAGAATGGAGAAAGTGTAATAAGATAGTAACCATTTTATAAATGTGACATTGGTCTGGCTAGATAGGTTCCTTTTCTGAAATAAATACCATAGAAAGAAAATCCAGCTTTAGCTTTTACAAAGAAGTAATGCAAAGTGCAGTTGAAGTGCGAGTTATCTCTGATGGATATAAGGGTTAAATTTGTGAGGAAAATTCGGAGGCCGATGATCTTCGAATCTAACTAATGTTTGTTTATTTAGAGAAAAAAATTACCAAAAACTATTTTATTTTGCTTAAATGCTTTACTTTACAAAATAGAGTTCCTTCAAAAATAAATCCAATGGGCACTTTCAGGCCTCCTATCATGATTGGTGAAATCATCGCCAATTTGATTTAAAAATTTCAAAGTGCTAAACATTTTCATAACGTTGGCTTCGATTTTACTCAACATGTTTGAAGGGCACTTTCATGGAAAGTGCCCAATATTGTATTATTAAAGGGTTCCATAGGGAACGTCACATTTTACAACAGGATGAGCTAAAACATGATGATGTCTATTAAGCTAAATACGCCGATAGGCGAGAGACCAATCAAGGTATTGATGTGTCTATGATATGATTCAGCATAATTCTGCGCTCGTGGCATCTCCTTTCTCGTTTTGTTCATAAACAAAATGCGGGAACAATGGGTCTGCCGTATATTATACAAATGTAATATTCATTATTACAATAGTGGTTTGAGTTCTCTTCCAAAGTTATCAGTGTATGGTGTAAAGCTGGAAAAGCACCTTGGGAACTACTTTGAACGTCCCATCCATTGTTCAAATTGCAGCGTCGTTTTAACTTATTTAAATTTTTCTGTGTAGTAAAAATTAATACACGACCATCTCTTTCTGCGATATTATCGAACATAAATTTCCTCGAACATAAACTATCAACAATTTGCTGGTATCTTAATGGTATAGTGAAGACTAACGATTCAGGCTCCGTTTCCATTACATATGTCTTCCTCCCACATTTTATCCTCTGAATTAAGGCACGTTTTGCTAGAAGGCAATCAGCAACATTTTTCGGAAGCTTTGACAGCAGGATTTGACAAAGTAAATCGGTTAATGAACCAGCAGTCTGTTTAATGCTGTATACAACCTTCGAAACTGTGGTAATTTTAATGATTATGAGCTTGAACATTTTTTTTTACATAAAAAATGTTAGTGTATCGGACCATTACACATTACAATGATACTGGTAGTGTCAAAAAACGCCATGGAGTCTTCTCCATTAGAAACGCCACCTACGAAGGTGAAAGCCAGAATTCAACGTAATCCACGACAAAGCTCAGTTCAATTGGCGAAAATTTTCAATATGTCTGTTTGTCGCACGGGGCGCATTTTAAAAAATGAACTACCATTGAAGCCCTACAAAACACAAAAAGTGCAAAATTTAACACCTGCACAAAAGGCAGTTCGCCTAGCAAGAGCAAAGGTGTTAAAACACTTGCACGCTGGTGGCGCGCTTGAAAATTTGGTCTTTTCTGATGAACAGATTTTTACGGTTTAGTGATATGTAAACAAACAAAACGATCGTGTTTGGTTAGAGTGCAAATCAAAAGACAATTTAGACAAGCAAATTGGGCCGCGGTAAATGCCACAGGACGCTCACCACTCGTTTTCATTGCACAGAGCGTAAAGGTAAATGAACAAATCTATCGTGAAAAGATTTTAAACGACGCTTTGTTGCCTTGGACACGTAAACAATTTGGTAAAAACCATTGGATGTTGTAACAAAACTCAGCACCATCCCATAAAGCCCGTAAAACCCTACGTTTTCTGCAAGAAAAAGTTCCCAGCATCATTTCTTCACAACAATGGCCACCATACTCCCCGGACTTAAATCTAATAGATTTTCCATATGGTCCATTCTGGAGGCCAAAGTATTAACTAAAAAATATAAGGCGGTCGACGCCTTAAAGATTGCTCTTCGCCGAGAATGGGACAAAATACCATCAGACCACATTCGTGTCGCGTGTGAAGCCTTCTCAGGCACACTCGAAACTATTATCCACGCTAAAGGTGGCTATATCGAACAATACCATATTTTTTGTTAAATTTTGACATGTTTTTACGAAGTTTCGAAATGGGAAAAAACCAAAATTGACAAATTTACACCATTTTTAATTGGTATAGTAGTAATATCGGACACATAACAACTCGTAACTTAATGTTGTTCCCTTTGTAAAATTATTTCAATGGAAAATCTGAAGTTGTCGCTCCGATCCGATACCTTCCAGAGCATTGAAACATGGAAGTTCTTGATATCTAAGAACTTGATTTATTTCATGTTGCAAATCATTGCATTTTCCAATATCGCTACCTTCGCTGTCCGCTTTAATACTTACATGGCGAATTGCTTCGACGTTCAAGTATACCACGATTTGCTTAAAGTCCAGTAGCTTTTCCGTATTGCAACGTCTGTCAAATGGTTTTTCCCACCGTTTCAATTGAGGGTTAACATTTTAATAATCAAATATGCAATAGCAATATAAAATTTTTGGCGCGACTTTGTTTGGTTGGTCAGTAAAACGATCGTTCGATATTGATACCGTTTGATGAAATATAAAGTTTTCTTGATGGGTTGGTGGGAACGTAAAATTTAGTCAAGATTTGGTTTTAAAAGATTACACAAGGAGCTAGAAATTATTTAGTGCAATACGAAATTTTTTCCTATATGATAATCCCAGCCAGTGAATTATTAATCTTGTTGTGGTGATAGAAAAATTGACAGGCATAAAAAAATAATCAATAAATGATATTGAATTTGAAAAATGATTTGTTTGTGCAAAAAAATGAACTTTATGAATGTGTAATCGAAAAAAAAAACAATGGAAAACATATTGGTAGTTCGTGCCAAGTAATTACCGGTACCAATACAATTTGTATGTTGATGCTCAATTTATGTTGCATTGAAAAAGACAAATTATGAAATTTTGAAAACTTTGGATATAATTTTCCATGCTAAGAAATTCTAAGGTCAAAATAAAATTCTGTATATTCTTAAATAAATTATATGCTTTGGTTATATAAACAACATTTTTTTTTGTTCATTGCAAGTGATCTTGGTTCCATACTGCCCATGTGTTTTCTTTTATGGTTTTGTTTCAACATTATGAATTAAAATATATCAACAACAAATAACAAACAAATAAACTCAATGTAGCAAAGACAAAACAAAACTTCAACAACACAGAATACAAATATTCAAATTCTGTTAATGAATGAATTTGGTATAGCGGCACATCTTTCTTCGGTCAGAAAGAAAATCGAACATAACGGAGTCAGAAATTATTACTTTTTAAACTGGTTCACTGTACACCGGCGAAGCGGTTTTTATACGTTAAAGGAGTATTGATTGGCAAGTCTTTCATTTTATCACGTATTATTTTTTCCACAATTCTATAATTTTGTTATTTTTGTAAACCTTTATGTTTTCTACGTGTTTGGTTTTGCTGTATAGTGAAATTATGAGTCGTTGAATTAAAAATCAGGGAATGTGACTAAAACTGGTACATGTGGTGTGATGTTAATTTCATAATAGTATATTTAGTGTTATATAACGCGGTTAATTATCGATTGCTTGTAGCCTTGGATCACCCACGTCATACCGACGAGTAATAGTCGGAGACAAGTCAACCGCACCAAGCTACGCTACAAGCAATAATTTTGTTAGGAACAATTCTCCTCTCATTTGGATGATAAGGGTTGCTACAGTATCCAGTATCCTATATTATTCGACCTACATTCTCTTTGCAAGTAATGAATGATAATAAGACGACGATGTGGTAAGTAAACGACACAATTGATTTCGTAGTTCTGTTCTTTCTTCTGGGAGCATTTTTGAATGCTTTGAGGGTGGTAGTACAATGGTCCGTACATAACGCCGCAGTAAACTGTTGCATCGAATACATTTACTAGAACTGTTAATATCGAATAACAATTCATACTGGGAAATAGTTTTACCAAGACCAATTGATGCTGTAGAAATTAAAACACATTAAAAGTCTCAAAACATATCTCAAGTACGCTCGAAACAAGTTCATTAAACTATTTTTTCGAGCTTGCATCGAATTGTTATTATTTCTGAAGCACAACGGTTAACCACCATAAACTGTATTTGCTTGTAATTTGTATCACTATACTCGTTATAGTTTGTACCGGTAAATTAAAAGGCACCTGTATCTCACATATCAAATTTACCTCGAATAACTTATCATCAGTTGGTACGATAATATCCATTTAAATTACATTACATATTTATAAGGGATGATTCTTTGTGTATTTTGTAGGAATCCACGCTAAGATTATATTAGCGACGTTCAAAGGCTGGGGCGGTATCGTGAAATTCGGACGGAAAAGCCCGTCGTTCATAAAACGTCACCGCTAGAAATACCGACCGGTAAAGAAACCGTATTATGAAATCCGATCGGAAAAATATAGCAAATTTCTAGTTCAGTGGTGTTTTGCTATATTTTTTTTGTCAAAATTGTAATTATGTATTATGTCTTCGAGAAAACAGTCACTTTCGTGTTACAATCAAAAATTGAAGAATTTAAAAGAATTTAAGAAACTTTTTGGCAACAGTTGCATTCTACTGGCACTCCAACTAAGCATACAGATTTAGTTTGTACGAATACGATTATTTTGCATTACTATAGTATGTACTATATTTTACGTATTGTATGTACTATATTTTACGTATATTTTACGTATATTTTATTGTAACAAATAAAAAATTGATTATTGTTATAGACATTTTTTTTCCTATTCCGTTACACGAAATTTAAACCAAATACATTATACGAGGACATACATATTACTATATATTTTGACAACATAAGATAGCAACATACCACTGAACTAAAAAGTTGCTCAATATTTTTTCGAACGGATTTCAGAACGGTTTCTTTACCGGTCCGTATTTCTAGCGATGACATTTTACTATCGACCGAGATTTCCGACCGGATTTCATGATACCGCCCCAGTTAAGAGTTTATTATCAAACTAATCCAAATTTTATATATTTTACTAATTAAATAAAATATACTATTCAATTTACATATATTCTTAATTAACTAAACTATATAGATTTACTTACCAATATAAAATTAAAATACTTTCAAAATAAAGAATATTGAAATCAACGAAATTATCGTAAATATCGTAAATGCAGTGCATATATACATAAAAGTATTGATAAATCCTTAGAGTCTCAACTTATAATATTTAATCTAAATTATAATATTCATTAATCGCAATAGCAATTTTACTAAAATGGAAATACTCTCTAATATTAAAAACAACACCTCATTCCGAAAATACAATATTTTCTGATATTAATCATTAGCTGTGTTTTATGACGTTAAGTGATCCGGATCAGACCATATTTTACATGCGGAACAACAACAAAATTGGATCTAATTTTGTTTCTGGATCATAAATGTTGATCTAAAAATTAGTTCATATTTGAAAATACAGGTGAACCACTTTTGTGTTTAGTAGTTGGAACTAATGTATTATACACAAAAATTATATAATGCACCCAACCAAAACAAAACTAAAAAACATAAAATTGACATTTGTGGTTTATTTTAGAAGTATGGATAATAATGTAATTATAATATAATGTATATACACAAACATCTACATGCGTATTATATTATATTTATATATGAGGTGTATGTGGATATACGAACATAAAAATATATCTTATTTCAAGTAGCAAACGCAAAATAATAATTGACAAATGTCTTGGAAGACTTAATTTCCGAGGTCATTACCGTGTCCCCAGTAAGGCCAACATCTGTTGCTGCAAATTCAAGACAACTCTAGGATAATTCTCGTAAACCAAAACAAACCAGAGCTAAAGAACGGTGCATACCGAAAAAAATAAAATACTGAAAAATTATTATGAAAATAAAATAAACGAAATTAAGAAACGCCGCTTTGATAGACAGCAACACCATATGGAAACAATGGAGATGTTTAAGACTTTTACTATTAATTTTTAAGATTTTTACAACTATTTTTTTTAAATTTTATTATTTAGTTTTTAATATGAAATTGTGATACGCATGTATGTATATGTTTGTGCATATATGTACATTTTATATTTAATGCTGTATATACCCCATTTGCATGCGACCAACATTTTCCTTCTGCAAAATGAAAGAGATATAACATTGACTTTTTGCACCTGAGAAACAAGAAAAGAAATATATCCCAACAAAATTTTGCAGAAGATTTTTTGAGCCCCTACACCGCCAAAACCACTTTTGGCAATATTTTTAAAATTAACAAAAAAAAAATATTTTATATTTATAAATGTTAAGGATTCGTAATAAAAACAGACGCCATAGATAAAAATCTTAATTTCGCATTTGAATTAATTAAAAATAAATTAATAATTTTCCTATAAAAAAATTATGGCATTACTATATATGTTTATTTCTTTCTTGTATATTGAATATTTTTATAAAGCGAATGCTTTTTATTTACCTACAAAAATTTGTAGAAGAAAACAATTTTCTACATGTAAATGGGGCATAAGATAGCGGAAATTTGACAGCGAAAAATAAGAGATTACGCTACTCGCCGCAAGTGGCAGCACACTCACAAAAGATATTTCTTTTGTTTTATAATTACCAGGGGAAATTTTTTATTCATTTTTTTGTCTCCTTTTTCACTAAATAAAACATGCCAGCGGAATGAAATATTAAAAGTGATCCTTAAAATGACAAATTGATTGATCTCCGAAGTAAAGGAACTCGGTAAATGAATTCTTGAAATTTAATAATATTCCGTTTTTCCGCCATTTCTTAAAGAATGACGATAAAATTTGGATAGTAGTATTGATCAGGGATTTTCAAGTAAGTTTTGGACAAGATTCTAGGATCTGTTCATACTGGACTAAACCTGGCTATTTCATAACCAATCCTTTTGAAAATTTAAAAATGATTAAAATTTTCACTACAATTTTTTGATTTTCTGTGGCCATATAAGTTGTTTTCGGTTTTTGGCCAATATCTCAAAAACTTCCACTAGTAACCAATAGTTTCGGTTGTTTTATAATAGCTTATACTGAGACTACTTTAAGAAACAGAATAATGTTAAATTTCAAGAATTCATTTACCGAGTTCCTTTATTCGGATATCAATCAATTTGTCATTTTAAGGATCACTTTTAATATTTAATTCCGCTGGCATCCCAAGTATAACAAGACGAAACTCAAAATTGAGCTATCGTATTTTCCTTCGAATTATGACGAAAAAGTCGAAGGAAAAATTATTTATGTATGACACATAAATATTATTTAGAGGTAATGTGTATAAGGACGTAGTAGAGATAAAAATAAAGTATCGTGTTATTTTAATTTGTATTCATAAACACAAATTAATAAACAATTATAACGTATTTAGCAATTATAATGTACGAGTATTGTTTGCCAAATTTGTAAATAATACATTTATTTGTAAACATAACAATTTTATTCGTGTTGCATCATCAAATTGCAAGTTTAAAGGATATTAAATATTCAAATTGAAAAAGGTTATATGACAGACAAATTACATAATTTAATTCTATAAAATTGTAATTTTTATTAATCTGCTATTCTATTGTAGATAATTTGCATTTCAAACCTAGCCAAGTGCAATTTTTATTGGAGTTGCTACGCATCGTTTAAGCATCATTTTACCTAGCGTTAAGAGTTTTACTTATTTAGTTATTATAGTTTATTACTATTTCAGTTTATGTATAGATTTAATAAACTATTTTAGATAAATAAAAAATAATATAATAAATAATATAAATAAAATTAAAATTTACTTTTATTAATATAATATTTAGAACCCCAAATTCATTTGACATATCACATTTCACAATTTGCTCCCGCCAATTTTATTTTAACACATACATGCGCACAATTTAATTATATCGAGTTTCGCAGAGTTTCGAATACGACTTCTTAGAATAACTCGAAACTAAATCTTAGGAATATTCGAAACTTAGTTTCAAACTATTGTTCGATAAAAAGATAAAAAGTCGAAAGTAAAAATACTTGGGATGTTTTATTTAGTGAAAAAAGAGACAAAAAATGAATAAAAAAATTCCCATATAACAAAAAGAAATTCTCTTCTGAGATGGTGCTGCTACTTGCGGTGAATAGTGTAATCTCTTATTTTCCGCTGTCAAATTTCAACTATCGTATACAACATTATATTTATGGTATTTAATTTTTATATTACCTATTATCCATAGTTCTAAAAATAAACCACAAATGTCAATTTTATGTTTTTTTAGTTTTGTTTTGGTTGCGTTCATTATATAATTTTTGTGTATAATGCATTAGTACCAACTACTAAACACAAAAGTGGTTCATCTGTATTTTCAAATATGAACTAATTATTAGGTCAAAATTTGTGATCCAAAAACAAAGTAGATTCAATTTTGTTGTTGTTCCGCATGTAAAATATGATCTGATCCGGATCACTTAAAGTACCGATTATTAAATATTTTTAATTATATCTTCACATTTATTTCCCCAATTATTTTGTTAAACTTGCACATTTCTCTGTAACGTATACAAATATCACAGACAGTACATGGCGGTTTATTGTAAAATTAATTAATTTGTTGCTACGCACTAGTGAAATATCAAACAAGTGTGCCGTTCACAGCTTTTAAAAAGGGGTTGAAAGTTTTCTAATTAAATGGAGCACGGACCATTAAAGATAAATTAATCTTCAGCTATATTCAATCAATTTCAAACGATATTTTTATTTTAATTTCGTTAGAATTACAAATTATTTTTACTTTAAATGTAAAGTGTAGTTCGACAATGTAATCTACCACAATTTATAAAACTAATATAAAAACTATAATATGGTCCGAAGGATACGGATACGTATAACATAAAGATGAGGAGAGTGAGCGTCGAAGAAGGCACACAGCAATAGTTTGAGAGAAATAACTTTTTTGTGTGTTTAAGGATTATGGATTAAGTTGGATTATTTTTGATAAAATCTATGTATATCGTTTTATTAAATCTGTCTATTTTAATTATGAAACCATCCAAAATCCACAAAGAGAAAACAAATAACTGAAAATATAAGGTTTAAACTAAAATTAACATGTCAAACACATGGAAATTTAATTATGACATAGAACGATTGTGTATATATTTTCGGATAAATGAAATTTGTATTTTTATTTTCAAATTTCGGGTTGTAGTGATTTTCTTCGATCATTTTGTGTTGTGTAAGCGTTTAATCAAAATCTACTTCAATTTAAGTCCTGTTATTGTTAAGTTATTATTTATTTCATATGTGTGGAGTTAGACACATATGAAATAAACAATAACTAACTAAAGATGTATTGGTAATTTTTTTTCGAAAAACGAAAAAAATAATTCAAACTTACATTGCATGTTAGTGTATCCAACACACTCTTTGATAGTTTTTTTTTATATAGGTATCTGTCAATGAGCGTTAGAGCAGGACTTATATTTAAGTAGATTTGGTTTAATTTAAAATGTGTTGTGCAAACAACATTATTGTATGGGTTGTCATAATTAAAGATGTAATACGACATAGCCTCTTCCGTCAGTAGGTTTGTTGCAATCCGTCAACCAATATCTTGGGTTACCTTCGAAATGACACTCGCAAGTGTTATTAAGTTATTTTTGATCCTCAGTAAAAATCCTCTGTCTTAAAGTTTATATTAAAGATTACGTCATTTTAGATTATTTTTTTCTTTATTTAATAAATTTGCTTCGCTAAAAGCAATATTCAGAGAGCGATAAAAGTTCCCGAATTTTTCCGGTCTGAATAAATTTACGCAGTGGTATTTGAAAACACTTCACGATTTCTGACATATTATACTCAAAGATTGCTTCCACATCACGTAGTCCATAGGTCTAATATCAGGAGTGGAATCATGAAATCCGGACAAAAAGTCATTTGTTCCAAAATATTGCTATCGAGTATTTTTGTACGGAAATCTACTATAACCAACAGAAACTGAATTTGAGAATCAAAGAATAATCAAGTTACACGTACTTGCTATTTATTGAAGGTGGTCCTCCTTCTCCCGTTAAAAGTTTCTGTATTTTTTTCATTCTCCCGCTTTTGGCGAGTTTGATAAACCGGGTATGATAAGCCTTCGCAGTCGGCGTTGGTGTTTTGAACCGAACGTGCTGCATTGTCCACAGTTTAAATATATTTGATTTCTTTCAATAGAAGACATCGGAGTTGTCCGGTGTCGCAGATGCATTCCGCATTATGACACATCACATCGCGTTGTTATTATTCTCACTAACAAATAATTGCAAATATTTGTAAAGGGAAATTTGTTTATCACGTATTTATGTTTAGATTTCGTTCGAGTTAGAAACGATTTTGACGTTTTTGAAATACAAAACAGAAATGAAAACTGAAGAATCTTTAAATGACAAGGAATTTTCTGTTTAGGTTTGTGAACAAAAGTATACTAAAGAGTGTCCACTCGATGGTTTACAACTTGTTTTGCCTATAAATTTCTTATAAATAAATGAAAATAAATTTAATATTTCGATCGTTTATTTAATGTTTGGAATTATGTATGAAAAACAATGTCTACCAAAAGTCCGCATCTATTGGCCTTGCGGGTCTACACTTGCGGCTTCTTTTGATTACATTTTCCATCACTTTTTCACACATATCACACTGTACCATGTTATTGTCTTCTCTAATGTCCCTTTTAAGGTGTTCAATATTCCCTGTTTGATTTGCATAAACATTACTTTTCACATAAAAAAAGATCGGGTGACCGGGAAGGCCAATACACATCGCCAGATTTCGAAATTAACTCTTGTAAAAACATTTCCCGTAACAATTTCATGGCTTCTCTACCAGTATGGCATGTGTCACTGTCCTGTTGGAACCGTATGTTCTTCAAACCATTGGCATGCAACTCTGGTCTAAAAAAGTTTCTTATCATATCACGATAACGTTCGCCAGTGAATGTAGCAGCTGAATCATTCGGATTTTCTAACAAATGTGTTTCAATGACTCCTTCAGCCCAAATTGCACAAACCATACCATCACTTTCAAGGAATGTAATGGTAATTGATGAATTATTTGTG
Organism: Nephrotoma guestfalica; assembly: GCA_963691935.1. Lineage (NCBI taxonomy): Eukaryota > Metazoa > Arthropoda > Insecta > Diptera > Tipulidae > Nephrotoma > Nephrotoma guestfalica. Next base: position 96,206,574 of record OY829915.1, read on the forward strand.
GATTCTCTACTGCCTAGGACCGGCTGTTTTGTTTCTTTACAAGTCCACTTAAGTGAAAATGAGTTTCGACACTTATAATTAAGTTTTTAAAAATGTTAATGTAATTGATGATTGACTTGTGTAATAGGTTTTTCCTATTAAAACACGTTGTTCACTCGAATATTTTTCCATGATTAATTTGCCACGTGTGTACTTCATGATTGTCAAGAATGAACTGTCAATATTAGTATTCGTCTAACTGCCGCCAAAAAAAAATTGTAAACCTTTCTGGTGGACACCCTGTATATATCAATAGGCTTGTTTTTCAATGGGCATAGTCGGCTTCGGTTCAGCAATGTTGGCTTCGGTTTTACTCAATATGTTCCTAACTGTTGGGTACTCTGAAAGCACCCAATGTATACTATACTTGTGAAGCAATTTAGAATATAATACAAATAATTTTGTCTACGCGAGAAAGGGTTTTTCATGTCTGTTGTTCTGTTTAGTTACACTCGCTAACAATTGTTGATGTTGTTTTGGTATGGAGAGTATGCATGTTTGGTGATCAACGATTATTTTTCGTATTTTCTGATTTTCGTAATTTTGCAACCTATCTTTTGTTTTAGATAAGCCAAAATCTACTTAAATATAAGTCCTGCTAACTCCACACATATGAAATAAACAATAACTAACTAAAGATGGATTGGTAATTTTTTTCCATAGTAACTTTTTTTTAACCTTAGTATAAATGTGTAGGTGCAGAAACGAACAAGTGTATCCAACAAGTTAGTGTATCCAACACACTCTTTGGTAGTTTTTTTATATAGGTATCTGTCAATGAGCGTTAGAGCAGGATTTATATTTAAGTAGATTTTGGATACATAAGTATTTAGTACATAGTTTCTACTACAAAAAGGTGTTTCAATGTGTGTGTATGATGAGCGCCAAAATTTACTTAAATATTTACTAATAAGTAGATTTACTTAAATATTTAAGTAGATTTTGTGAGCACACAAGAATGAATATATAATAATCGATGAACTTGTGCCTATATATGTGTTTTCGACCGTCAATGTATGGGACTTTGTATATACATATACGAAAGTGGTGCCGCGCTGGTATGTCGCACTCGCTCCGCAAGTATGAATATATACCTGCGGGAGCGAGTGTGATATGTTGGTGTCGCGCTGGTTTCCGTTTGTCTAAACCATAAAAATAGATTATATAGAATGAATAAAAACAACTGTTAAGCGTCACAAATTCGGAGCAAAAAAGAGAAAGCGTATAAATCAACAGGGCCGTATTTATCGACCGAATGCAATGAAGTTAGGAAGTTAAAATTAAAAAATTATTTAAATTTAATTACTTTTTTATTTCTTTAATAAAAGTACATAAATTATTGTTACTTAAATATAATATTATGTTTTATAAAAAATAGTAATTATAAAACCACTACGCTTATTTATTTCACATTCCTTTAAAATGTAATAAAGAAACGAACTTGTTTCTTTTTGTTAATTTATATGATCTTTGGCTACAAAAATAATCCAACTGGATGTCATAATATTTTTCTGTGATAGAATGTGAAATCATGAAGCCAAGTTACAATACTTTTTAAGAATGCAGATAATTTTTTCGTATCTCCAATAAACTGTGTGAGTGGAGCTAAGACTGTGTAAAAGTTAAAAATATATTTTTTGTTATGGATAGGCACGGTTACTAGTTATTTAGTGTTAGATCCTAGATTGTAGTTATAGGAATACCTAAAAGATAAATTGCCACTTCTAACAAAAAACAATTTCAGTACTTTGTATATATAGAAGGTATACAGAATAGGTTCAAGAAAATTCATTGAAGTAAATACCACCTCAACAAACAATACCATACTGGAGCGTTGAATGAACAATTCATGATATAATTTATGTATTGTGTACCATATACTCGCTTGCAGAGCAAGGATAATTTAAACGGTTTGTAATGACGTATTTATCATAGTTTTCAATACCCAAAGTATGTTTTAAACAGTCAGCCGAATGATAGAACATTTCAAAATCATAAACAGTAGATCCAGATAACGTGAAATTAATTAATTTAGTTTTTTCACTTACTAGCAACTTGTGTTTGGCAAACCATTGCCCCATAACATGTAAATTATAATTTATATTCATAGCTGTTGCATCATCAGGAAAACTGTTACCTACCATGAAATTGTTGTTCAAAAATTGAATTTATATAAATCAAAAATAAGATCGGGCCTAATACGGAGCCTTGAGGTACTCCGAAACTACGACTTCCTCTCTACTAAATAACCCATTTATTACAACCCTTTGTCGTCTATCCATTAGGTAGGATGAAAACCATTTATGAACCATACCTTTAAAACCAATTATATTTAACTTTTTCAGCAGTATTTGATGTTCAACAATATCAGAAGCTTTCGTCATATGTTCACAAATAAGCCAACACTGCATTCTCACAAACATTTAATAAGGCATCTTTAGTAGAATGACCTTCCCTGAAACCAAAAAGAAAGCTAATAAAACGGTTAATTTTATTTAAAAACAATAAAACGCGTTTTTTTATTAGTTTCTCAAACCAGCTTAGCAATGGTAGATAATAATACGGTTTGTCTATAGTTAGACTTCAATCTAGGATTGCCCTTCTTAAATAAAGCAATAACTTCTGTAGACTTTAGTCCTGTTGGGAAAATGCCACTTTTCACGCTTAAATTCACTATGTAACACAATACATCGATTAGGAAATAAGATTTCTGTTTAAATATTCTATGGGTAACGAGATCCGAAATGCCTGAATTGTTATTATCTAGAGTCCGAATCATTCTAAAAATTTGTAAAGCTGTGAAAGGCTCAAAATAAAAGGTTTTTGTTCCATTTGTTTCAGAAGTTAAAAGGTTATAACTATCACACAAACATGGTTTGTTTTGAGCAGGGTTTAGTGGTAGAGAATTAATACCGCAATGAACAAAATAATTATTAAATCTATTATTATTAAATCTAATCGCCATATCGGTTACATTGTCTATCACATTTTTATTAATATCAAGTTCAGTGATTGTATTGGTCTTGGATGGTTTGTTCAATATTTTGTTGACTGCTTTCCACTCACGTCTAATATCCCCTGAACTTTTCTCAAGCTCGGTAAAGAAATATTTGTTTCGTGTTAGTGCAATGTCATTTTTTACTTTAGTACATAGTTTATTATAATATTGTTGGAGCTTAACATTCGATGGATGTTTTTTAAGTTTTTTACGTACTGAGTTTTTGACATAAATCTCCTTAAGCAAAGCAATAGACATCCAAGGTTGCAAGCGCTTAAATTGTTTATTAGTTACTCGAACTTTCTCTTTACAATTATTTAAAAGTTGACGAAGAGTACTAGAAAAACGGTCATAAGCTATTGATGAGCCATTCACAGAGTACACCGGCTCCCAAAATGGAAATTTGAGTTGACTACTTAGTTTTGAATAATTAAAGGTTTGCCGAACTTTAAATGGAATATATGTATTTGTCTTTGGATTTCATTGTCATTCAATTAGCGATTTGCTTTTTTTTGTTGGCGAATAAAAACAAGGTCAATGCAAGTTTTTGTGTTAGCTGTTACTGTTACACGGGTAGGTTTGCTGATATATGATTTTAAACCATGAGAATAACTGCCATTATCGGAACATTTAATTAATAAGTCCAAGTTTATGCCATCTAAAACCAGTAGATTTTTAGCATTAATATTTTCTAAAAATTTACTTAATTCATCCAAAATGACTTTCTTATGGAGGTCATACTCATGAAACCTATACATACAAAGCACAGTATAATTCTCATTCTCCCAGGTTAGTTCTTAAGTTTAATACATCAGCAGTTAAAATTCTATAATTATTTGGCGCGCAAGTATGAATTGATTTAGAAAAAATACCCACACCACCTGAAGCGTACGAATTAATGCAACACTATTTAGATGTGCTACTAGCGAATTAAAGTTGCTACGCAAGCTACGTATATTTTGAAGCATTATACCGAATTTTGATTGAGTTTTGCTAGAAACAGTATCGCTAAGAGCAGGATTAGAAGATGAAGTGTTGTCACTATTTAAGTTATATATATTAAATGTAAGACTCATCAATACTAAAAAGTGTTGAAGTAAATTAAATTATAAGTTCAATAAATCCTCAGTTCGCTTTATACGGACAAGCTCTCCATCTTCGGTCCTGCGCATCAGCACCACTGAATCCTTTACCCAAAGATACTTAAACTGTTTGGCAACTTTCAATTTTCGAGCGGCGTTAAAAGGCTGGCGTGTATAGATAAGCGTTCATTTATATAAATATTCCTATATGGTTGCTAGTTCCAAAAATCTGAGTGGTAACTTTCGTTTTGTTTGTAAGATGTTTTGTCGAATGCTTGATGATATAAATTTTATGCATAAAATGTTGGTTCTCTCATGGTGTAATATAGTTTGGTTATGGGAATGGTTCTTTTCATATCCAATTCCAGATTTACCCGAATTTGACTTTATTGTTTTAATAGAGCAGTATTCAATATCCTCAAAACTATCCCGATCCCGATTACACAGTCTGTGCATGCAGTCTTATTAAAAGATTTTAGGAAATGTTTCACTTCAGATAATATTAAATTTAGACATTTAGAGAGATAGAGGCCATTCTATCATTTTTAGTATCGGATGATTATATTGTTTCTGGCAACAGAACGCAGTTACTTCAAAATGATTTAATTTTTTTTTCGTGTCGAAATTTAATATTAAACATTCACTTGGTAGTTGGTATTGTCCTCAGGCGATTGCTTCCGAGTGTGGCATCGTTCACACTTTCGGGTTTTGCGGGTTTATGATTTAAATAGCCACAATACCAACAATGTTGTACACGATTCAAGATCACGTCATCGCTAATGGTAAAGAATAAGAATTATTAAAGTTGCTTAACTGAGGGTATTATTTAATCGGAATCAAAAGCAAATTGTCGTGTTAATCAGCGTTCCGTATTAAATAATTTCCGTATTAATTAATTTCAACAAAACTTTGAGCGCCTAAGTGTGTATGTTATGTGTAGTTCAAAGAAGAATATAATAGTATATAATAGGTAGGGGAAAAAGTCCGTGGCCTTGTTCCCGGTAGATGGCTTTACATTCATATATCTCAGTAACCATTGATCCTATCGAGCATCTCAGTAACCATTGATCGATGATGAACCATTGATGATTATTATGTGTGTTTGAAAGGTGACATTTTAACTTGTACTTTGAGATACAAAGCATTAAAATCGGTGAAGTGAATAAAAAGTTACAACATTTTAAACATGGAGAATGAAACATGAAACATGAACATGGAACATGAAAAAATTCGATATATTTTACATTTTTATTATGACAAAGGTAACAACGCGACTCAGGGTTGCGAAAAAATTGTGCTGTTTATGGAGAAGGTTCTTTATCAAAATCAGCAGCAAAGAAATGGTTCAAGCGCTTTCGTTCTGGAAATATCGATGTCAAAGATGCACCTCGCTCCGGTCAACCAACCACTAGAAAAGTCGACGAAATCATGCAGACAATTGAAGAAGACCCGCAATAAGCAGCCATGCAATTGGTAAAGAACTAAATATTGATCACAAAACAGTTTTAAACCATTTGACAATGGCTGGATACAAAAAAAGTTTGACGTTTGGGTACCACATGGAAAAGGAACAAAATCGAGCCATTTTTAAAGCGAATGATTACTGGTGATGAAAAGTGGATAAGATATGACTACATTGTGTGAAAAAGATCATGGATGAAACGAGGAGAAGCTTCCCAAACGGTATCAAAGCCAGGATTGACGCCAAAAATGTAATGCTGCGTGTTTGATGGGATTGAAAAGGAATCGTGCATTATAAGGTGTTCCTAGAATTGATCAGCAGAGAGGGTGTTGTGTTCCATCATGATAACGTTAGACCACACACATCATTGATGACCCGGCAGAAACTGAGAGTGGTTGGCTGGGAGGTTTTGATGCACCTACCATATAGTCCTGACCATGCACCATGGGAGTACCATTTGTTCCAGTCCATGCAGAACCATCTTAATGGTTTTACATTAAATTCAAAAGAGGCCTGCGAAAATCATTTGTTTCGATTTTTCGCCTCTAAACTACATAAGTTCTACAGTGATGGGATCATGGCTCTACCAGAAAAATGGCAAAAGGTCGTCGATCAAAATGGCACATATTTGGTTTAATAAAGTTCATTTGAAATAAGAAAATTCTTTGTTTCAATGTCACCCAAGAAAGCAACGAACTTTTCCCAAACCCTTTATATAATAAATACCCTTTATATATACGGGAATGAGATATATTTTTGTTTAATGTTTTACCCGATAGTTTAAGCTATTCTGGGCGTGTGCTACGTCCCCACGCATATTGCAAAGTTGAAATCCGCAATTAGGTTTTTTATACTTCTTGAGTATTTTAATTGTAACTTTTATTTTGAACCAATTGATGTTTTCGGAAAAATTCTGAAATAGTAGACGATGATGATAATTCTTTGATATTCTTGTCTTAAAAATTAGTATATCCACACAAAGATACCTTGATCTGATACTGGTATCGCACACTAATAAGGCAACAGTGGATGTGTTCTGATGCGCCCAGAAAAAAGTAAACCCGTGTTTTCTGATAGAAAGGTGAAGGCAAAAGTTTTTTGGGTCTCCGGAGGTAGTTTTAAAGATATTTTTAAAGATAGGTACGTTCCTTCTTTCCCATTTCGCGAACATAAAAATTTGCCCTCGTATGTATTCTTATCTTTTGAATATGTATGAATTGTAATACAATTTATTATATGCTCGGTATATGCTCCGTATTCGTAAAATTTAACGGATATGCCCTCGGCCTCAACCCTTCCATTATTGAGTTTGATAAATTTTGTATATTTGAAAAATTCGAGTTTTAAATTTAAATTGAATTTTAACACAAAATATGTGCCGAATAAAAATAAAACAAAAATAAATTTTTTGCAAAACAAACAACATAAAATATTCTAAACCGAATAAATAAAAAATAAAATAATTATTTATCATTAAATAAAATAGCTTTTTTGTTAGATGTAAGCCATATAGATGTTTTATGTTTGTATATTAGTTTACGTTGTTTCCTCTCCACAGAAAGGATAATTCATTTCAATTAATTGAATTCTTAATGCAATCAACCAGACGACACACGGGGTAAAAAAAGGTTTGTGTAAATTAAGTGGATTTTAATTTTGTTACGATTTTTAATTTACTAGATAATATTTAGCGTGACAATTTACAGCACGCAGCACCTTTCATGTCTGAAAAGAACATCAATTAATTTTAGAAGACCAAATTTGGCTTTAATACAATTCAGTTATTATTTTAAATTATATGCAATGGATTCAAAAATTGCAAGTACTCCTACAGTTACTGTAGTTCAAACACTGTTAAACACTGTAGTTGATTTAGGTATTAATAAAACCAGTCTTTTTAATTATAGCAGTCATAACGTGAACAGGCACAAAAATGTAAATATAATTTTTTAATCCTGCCAAACTTCAAATAATACAATTTTAATCTAGATTAACCAATTTTTTAATTACTTCGAACCAATCATAATAACTCTATTCAAACAAGATTAAACTCTAAGATTGAAAACTAATTCTTGCCATAACTTACAAAATTAAAATTTTTTGACGGCAACTTAATATTTTCCTTCGCTTTCTCAATAAAAATGAAATTTAGAAAATATTACAGTAATTTCCCCTTTCTTAATATTTCACATTTATAAACATTTATAAAATTCGAGTGTGATAATCTTCAGGAGGTAATTGTAATCAAAAATACGTTCTGGGGATCATGAGTGTACTCTAAAAAAGGAAGAGTGCTTTTTGTAGCAAGACGACTATACAGTTGCGAGTTTCATTCTGTAAATCAACCAATTTATTGGCCTACGGTTAGAAACAAAATACTCGATATCATGACCTCTTTATCACCAAAGGCATAGACGAAAACTATGTATATCTAGAAAGCAGCGAGGGGATTACATATGTCGGTTCTGTTATCTTGAAAATCATAGCAAGGATTGCTAAAAAACTAGTCCATCTTTGGATAAATAACAAAACCTGCTGGGAGAAATTCCAGAACCTAGTTGACGATAATACTATTCTTCTGATGCCAATTAAAAATCCGAGACAGCTAGAAGAATAACTAGAACAACAGCATAAAAGTTGCGGCGTGGTGAAGCGGAATTTCGGGCGTCGAACTGTTATTAATGTCCACTAGTTAAAAATGAGCAAAGCGATTTAAAAGAGGAAATAAAACTTAATCTAAGTGCAAAGAAATCTCCAGGACATGATTTAATTAAAGGGCAAATAATAAAAGCTCTTTCTGAAAATGGAATACGTAAACTCTGATCCTATGGTATCAGGGACTGGTAAGTTCTAATCAAAGTATCATCCACAAACATTGCAATGTTTGTCTCTACTATGGTTGGCAGGACCGAGGTACCGAACATATAAAGTTGGTCCCAGAACGTTATCATATGGAATACCTGCTGATATTTTCTTTATTTCCGAGTATTCGCTATCTAATTTAATATGAAAGTGTTGGAGAGCTACATGAGGTTTAAGTTTTTCATAAAACTGCTTTGGTAAGCTCCTTTGTAATTTATTACCTTTATGCCATACTATGTTAAAGACCTGTGCTTGAATAAACTTTCTTATTTTCAAGTACATCTTTAAATATGTTTGAAATTGGATGTGCTTGTTATAGTAGATGGGTTACAAACAAAGAAGCTTTTTGCTTTGCATTTATAGCCCAAGTTCCATCGTCATTTTTAACTGGTTGAATTTGAAGATTAGGTCGTTTTAATATTTTTGTCGCTTTCTAAAGGGAATACACGGTATCTTTTTCTCCAGTATGGTCACTTTGGTTTTTATTAATATATTCGTTCTTGTTAATTCGTTAATTAACAACTTCATACTTTTAACACTATGCGCCGTAGGTACTTGGCGAAACACATTAACACTTAATAAAAACATTATGCCACTTGTTTATTATTTCGCAAAAAAAAATTTGTTTTAAAAAAATTTGTTCAAAATGTTTTTAAACATTACTCGATCGATTTCGATTTGTTAGGTCATCATCAGGAGTATCTACTGATTTGTAAAAATAAAAATTTGTTGTGACTAACTAATTCTTTCCTTATATTACCTTTACTTAGGACCTGTGCCCGCAATAATCATGGAGTAAAATTTGTTTTTCAAATATACTTTTGCTATTGGATTACGCTTACTCCACGAATGTGCTATACATACCTGGTTGGCCTGTATGTCTCTTATCATATCATATCATATGATATGTATGTTAATCCTGGATATTTTGTTTCTGAAGATATTTTTTTAACTTTTTACGAAAAATAAACGATATATTTCCTTTAGACAATTTAAGTTTTGGCGAATAGACCAATGTAAAAATTTAAATTTTTTACTGATGAATTATTGCTGTATTTTGTTGATAAATAAAATAGTAGAGGCCAGTTTTTGAATTAGCAGCGTTGGGTTCTGAATTTATCATAGCACGAGAAATATTCCTCATAGTTGGCTTCTTTATCAATAATAATTAATTATGATTCAAATTCGATTTATAGAAAAATACATTTTTTTGATTTATATTAACCTTTATGTACGTGACAAAGTACATTTGTACCTTTATCGTGTTCCATCAAAGGTTTTTTTAATTTCGCCTTGGGCTGTGTGCCTGATGTTTTTATTTAGCTTCTGTTGGCATTTTTTAAGTCGATTTGAATTATTATCAACTAAAGTGCAGAACAAAATTATTTAGTTCAACCGCAAAATAAAACAATACCCCTTAAACGGATGACAAACGTACGTTTGTACCTATCCATATGTTCTGTGAAAACTCCTTGAGCGAAGCCAATAAAAAGAGAAATGAAACAAATAAAATAAAAAAAACCTATTTATGATCAACAATTTATTAATTTCAATTTAAAGTGAACACTGATTGCATTTTGTAATTGTTTCTGCGTGTTCGTTACAAATTGGCCGTTTGCAAATCGAGCAGCATTTTCGAGTTTTTCGTTGAAATGATGAAGTTGACCGATAAACAAAGCAGCTTCCTATATGCGAACTTACAGTTTTTGCCGCAAATGTAGATGGTTGAGTAAAAGGGACTACATGATGGCCTAACATACACTCTATTCCTGATCTAGAGGAAAAATGAGATACAATTTTTGGATTTTTCACACGATCTTCAATAGCCGGCATGGCCAATTGTTTGCCTAGATCCTGCAGATGCGTCGACTTTGTGAAGATTTGACACTTTCGGGGTTGTTTTCACTATAGAGTATGCATGCAGCGAGAGTGGCGACATCTACTATATTGCAGAACATAGCCTGCGGCCATCTGAGCATCTTACGTTTTGTCGTACAATGCGTCACCATCTTATCCATGTTATCGATCCCTCCTTTGGTGGCATTATAGTATAAAATCATATCCGGTTTATTTTTTGGACCATTCGTACACAATGCGATTCCTTTAGAACATAAGAGCAAATGCTCACTTTTCCATCTTCGCTAAACCCAAACCGGGATGAATATTCTTCTTTATTGGCACATTTCATGAATTTCTTTGGGATGCAAGTTTTGTTTTCTTTTGTTTTAAAGTGCCTACACCATTGTCAAGTTCCACGATAACAATAAACGCGCTAAGGGTAGGGTGGAAAAGAAATTGCCCATGGTTATATTCCGGCCAGAATCTTTAAATTGGTGGCACAAATCGCGTACAACTCGCGGTCCTTGATCCTTTTCTGGTCCGCCAGGTCCTTTTCCCGTGTACAATTGACCGGTGATGGGATATGAGTTCTTTGCGTCACAAACCCAAAATATTTTTAACCCATACTTGGACGGCTTGGATGCCACAGTAAAAAAAATGTGTAATTTTACATATTTTTTTACAACATTTAAGTTGTAAGGAAATTATTTCTTTGTAAAAATACACAAATATTAAAAATAAAATAGTATATAACTACAAAACCATGTAATTTTACTAGCTATTACTTCCGCATATTAATATTACTCATATATCATAGTAATTTTGCTCTGTGCGAATTTATTATTCGGGCAAATAGTAAAATCGAAACGTAAATTGATGCAGTTTCTTTAATTAGCTTTATATTTTAGCATTAGTGTGTTTAGACTTTTGTGTAATTTTCCTTCCCGATCAAGCATAATTAGTAATAGAAGTGTAAAATTACTCTTCGGCTTTTTTGTACAACATTAAACGTTGGCAAATGTTGTGCCAACGTTTATTGCAGTAAAATTCCAACAAAATTTTTTACTGTGCAGAGAAATCCCTATACCTATACCATCGACATCCTTTTCCCTCGGTAGAGAAATAATAGTTCATCTACGATCACACAATCCGAAACTGTGTAATGGTAGCAACAAATGAGCATTTAGCAGCAGACAGATATCACTGATAGCAGCTGCTTTATCTGAACCCAAGCGTTGGGAACGGGTGACATCGCTGTCAAACCGAATAAATCGGCATATACCACGAAATCGGTCGATCGACATGGTCGCTCTATATAGTGGATAAGAATTCACACGCCATAAAACACTGTGGTGCTCCGAATTGGAATGATGTACACCCATTATAATAAGCATTCCAATATAGGCGTAAAACTCCTTTGAGGATAAACACTTCCAGGTTTTAGCAGATTTACCGGGATTATCTGCTTTCCATTTTTCAAATGTTTTCAGAGCTTTCCGATTTGATTCACGTACAATAATGCCCACCATCACTTCCGAAAATATAGATTTAAATGTATCTGCAACAGACAAAAGTTTTGTTCAAGCGACTGATCCCGGTTTATGATGGAAAATATTCTTTTTTTGTATCCGAGTTACAGCCGGTGGAATTTGTGTCCATACCGTACCAACTTTAGCAATTGTTGGATAAAAACTAAACAAGCATGATCGTGGTTTATTCTGTATTATTTGTTTTCTCCTTGACAGATGACTTCGTTCATTCATAATATACACCCATCCTCCGATTTACACGGTAGATTAGTTCTGCAGAAAACCGTGTAAAACCGAAAATACGATTTTTGTATGAAAACCTGTATAAATCGAAAAAGTACAATAAAATTCTTAAATTATTGTATGATTTTTAATAATTCATTTATTTTGAAATAAAATATGTAGTTAGTATAAATTAGAAATAAATAAAACCTTAAAAATATAAATTTTTTTTCTTGTGTTTTTTTCAACCAATGGTAAAGCAAAATCGCGAAAAAAGTACCGTGTAAATCGGGGGGATGGATGTATTTTTAATTTTGGAGATTGAAATCTTATTCTGAGGTTGGTGTAGTTTTGCAACCAACATTGGGGCTATCAGGGAGCAAGGCGCCAAAATTCGCCATTGTGTATTTTGTTTATATTTTTATATATTTTTACAGTCTTCTTGCGCGATCGCCTGTATTGAGAGCTGATTAATAGCAAATGGTAATGGCAATGGCAGGGTGGGTGGGGTACGTATCGTGGCCTAGTTGGTTTCTTGGTACAGTTGTGATTGTTCACCGTAGTGGATCTCGTTTAGTTCAGCAGCGGTCATTGTTGTGGTGGTGGTGTATTCTCTCTCATACTTCAAATGAAAATATAGTGTTTCGAGGACTCTGTAGGCATATTTTTGGGTTGGAGACTGTGAGTTGAGTTCTGTCATTGTTTAGTTTTAGTCCGGTTTAAATCGTGGAGTCATAACCAGTTTAACGTGGTTTGCGCTGACCTTTACTGGATTAGTATTTGTACTGGAAAACATTGGCACTATGGAGTACTAATGATACGGAATGGAATATCGTTTTGACTAATCCGGAAATAATTACTTCGGGTTGTAAGAGTTTCGTTGTAATGAATTTTTTGGGTTGGTTCTGGGTGATTTTTTTTTCAGGAAACAAACTGTTTGCTTTACCCAGAAGCACCCTTTCTTATCCCAAACTTTTTTAATAAAATTTCGAAATTCCGATTTGACTAACCCATGCTTTCTTGATCATGTCTTTTGACGCCGCTGAACGAGGGCATTGCCTACATATTTGGGGCTTGTCTACATATTCGGGAATTGCGGTTTTTCCGGTTTATCTCAGTTCTTTGGTAAATGTAAATTGCGTTAACAAAGCGAACTGCTCCGAATCTATTTTGTCCAAATTTTGATTTTGCTCTAGCGATGATATTTCTTTATAAGTTGGGAGTTCCTCGTCTGCGGTCGAGACCGATAGTCAAAGGTGGTTGCTGAATGGTGGTAGTAATCGGTGCTTGCTTTTGTGTCGCATACGATGTATCTTCGGCGACATCTTTTATTATAGGCAAGATGTTTTTCTCAAGTGATTTATAGTAAATACAATTTTTCTTACATAGAATATACCTGCGAGTGGTTTCTCGTTAGATTCGATTTTAGAAAGCAATTTTTTATGAAAGCTATATATTAAATTTTTATTTTTTTTAATAGAATGTCTGGTAAGCCATCTACTGTGGTCCCTAGGTTATGGAGTACATCATTGTGGCTTATGTTTAACTGTGGTGTATTGATCCGTTTTGTTTTCGACTTTTGAATGGATGTGGTGCTGCTTTTGGTTGAAGAAGTGGGGAGAAAAATGCGTTTTGGTTGAGTACCTACCTACTACCTTTCTTTGTTAAAGTTGCTCACTATAATGAGGATGAAATGGCAAATGCATATGTACTTCCAGCCGTTGTTTTGATCATTTCTGATCATTTTAGATGGTGATTGGAGTGTTGTCAGATTAATAAAGTTTCATCAATATATGGATATTGGTGTGAAGGAGTCAGATTACTTAATCATTATCTCATTCATATAGATAGATCCTTGTAGAAATATAAATTAATAATTTATTAATAGGTTTAGGTGGGGTTTGTGTAAAGGTTTTAGTGTAAAATTAAAATTAAAATTCTTAAATTTCGTATTATTCTTATTTTAAACGTGATAATAATAACTTAACGAATTTTGGAACTCTAGTTTAGGACATGTAGAGGTAGGCGGCTGTGATCGATTTGGAATTGTTTTTTTAACTTTATAACTTTACTATTTTAGCGAATATTTGAATTTTTGGAATTACAGATAGCTTGGAAGCTACGGAGTAAATTTGAAATGCAGTCAAATTTGCTGTACTTAGATAGTTTTTTGGGATCATGCAATTCTTAGTTAAATTATTTTCTAAGTTATTTGGAAGACCGTAAATTTTTTAAGGTTTTGGTTAGCTTGTTCTAGGTTGGATAAATGATTATCGATGTATGTCGATTATATGATTTATAATTTATTTAATGCTGTTGTAAATAGATATATACAATAGTTAACTATCGTAGATTAATTTTTAATATCTTATTTTAATATTTTCTGATTCATTTATTTTAAAATTAAAGCATTGAATAATTAATTGGGTTATTTGATTATCAAGGATCCTACAGATGTACTAGCTACTTATTATTAGTTCTGTCATCTTACAGATACCTGATTACTTTAATAGTTTTATTTGATTTTGGTTGAATTTGTTTAGATATTGTGGATTCTAAAGCTGTGAAAAACATTCATTATTAATACATTACCTTACAGATTCCAGATTAACTGTTTTTGGAACATGGTTTCGTTTGGTCATTTTCTATTTTTAGATAAACATATTTGCATTAGATTAGGGATGGCAAGGACAAGTGACTTTCATAAATATTTTTTTATAAATAAATCCATCAAATCAACAGACTTAGAAGTCAGGAAGGCTGTGCGTGCCTTTCCTGCTTTGATACTGCAATATTTGGATTCGATTTATTTTATTTGTTTTAAGAGAACCAAATTAAATTAGTTAATACTAATCATTACTTTACATTTATTTTATTCAAGTATAATTTTATTATATCGTATATTGGCCTAAATAATCAATTAACTATGGTCTCAGGAAATTCTATTGTAAGTTATGGAGCTGCAGGAGGAGAGAATTAAATTAATACATTTTTATATGATTTAGGTAGCAGGAACATATTAATTTAGTATTCGCTTTCAGGAAACCTGGAGATTCTTGTGAAATAATATTTCTTTGTATTTTTAATTGCTGATAGTGTAGATTAGAATTATATTGTTATTGTGTTACTAACTGTCGACGTTATCTAGGTGTATGTAACCGGGCCGATTCAATCAATCAGTTTTGTTTAGGAAGCCGGAAAATATTAATGCATAATTAAATTTCAGGAAATTTCCAGATGTACGTGAAATAATATTATTTTGTTCTCAGGTTGCTGATTTAGAGAAGCAATTGTTGAAGACAAGTACCATCATTATCCATTAAACCTATTAAGCCTTTATCCTTCCTCTAGTAGATTAGAAGTATATTAGAATTGTGTTATGCCGTACTATCGCTAGGTGTTTGAAACCAGGTCGTTCTGTCCCAATAAAAACCTTTCCTATCCTTCCTATTGTTATGTGTAAACAGGCTGTAGGAATAGGCGCGGCGTTATCCGGGACACCTGTCCAGTACTTGGTCCTACAGTCCAATCAATCAATACCGTACCATCTTTAGCAATTAAAGCGGGAGTTGAAGATACGCTTCCAGCAAAAAAGTTTTCGTCAGTATCATTATCTTCATTTGGCTTGTATTCATCTGGAACTTCATCAGTAGCTCTATTTCAATATCAGATGCATTGTAAGCATCTTCAGCTTCCGATAACTCATCAACACCTTGAACACCTGAATGACGTGGAGAGACCCATTCATCTTCTGAGCCAACATCCATTTCATCGCAGGTGCTTACATCATCCAATAAGCGAGCTAAATAAGTTTGTTGTTGATCATAATTTAGCCTGTAAAAATGTCGAAAAAAAAACAAAACACGTAATAACAAAGCTCGTTAGGAAACTGGATGATTTGAAAAATTATAAAACTTACCGTGCGAATTCAGCTTGAGATAATTCGTACTTCCGACTTTTGATATTTCGAAGAATATATAAATTCATAAAAAAAATTCACGAAACAATTTACATTTATATTCGCTCACACCAAATTACGGATGACAAATGATTCGAATATAGTATTGCACATTTATTTAAAAAGAATAAAAATACAAACGAGCTCTAATTTCAAAATTGGTCTCTAATAATTTATTTTTTAACAAAATACCGCTTATGTTAAAATGAACGAAATTTCTTCACTGAAATTGGTCTTAGTAAACCCCCACGACTGCCTAATAATTGTATCTATTAAACCATTTTTTACCAAGCCAAGCCAGCTAATTTTTAAAAGTTATAATAATCAATAACAGATGTCTCTATTTTAAAATTAAAATATATTTCTTACCATTTTGTATAATTTGTAAAGAAATTTCACGAACCCTACACTTTTCAAAAACATTATAGTAATCTTTCTCTTGTAAAATTTATATAATACTGTGGGCAAAAAATAGTAAGACTTTGTTCATAATTTTAGAATTCTTTATTTATTTCTCCAAATCTATTTCGTCCCCCTCAAAGTAATCCCCTCCGGTTTCAATACACTTGTGCCAAAGTTTTTTCCAATCCTCGAAACAGTTGTTAAAGTCAATTTCCGGAATAGCCTTCAATGCGCGTAGCGATTCACGTTTAATGTTTTCAATTGACTCAAAACCGGACGTTTCCCCGGAGCGTTGTTTGAGTTTGCTTCAGTTTGCTGAACAGCCAGAAGTCACACGGAGCTCAATCAGGCGAATACGGTGGTTGCGGAACGATATGGGTTGAATTTTTGGCGAAAAAATCACGTAAAACCAATGCAGTATGCGAAAATGCATTATCATGGTGCAAAAACCAAGAGTTGTCGACCCATAATTCCGGCCTCTTTTACAAATAGCTTCGCGCAAACGACGCATAACACTCAAATAGTATTCCTTGTTGACAATTGGGCCGATCGGAAGAAATTCGGAGTGCACCACACCTCGATAATCGAAGAAAACTGTCAACATCACCTTGATTTTTGACTTGCTTTGACGTGGTTTTTTTTGGCGTCGGCTCAACTTTGGCACGATATTCGGCCGATTGATCGTCTGTTTCCGGGTCGTAAGCATAGATCCAAGACTCATCGCCAGTTATAATATGTTTCATGACATCCTGGTAGTCGGAAAGCATTGTCGTCTGTGAACGTCAATGCGACGCTGTTTTTCCAAAGAATTGATTGATTTTGGAACCAATCGTGCTTTCACTTTTCTTATGCCCAAATGATCTTTCAAAATGATTTTCTTTGATCCTTCCCATATTTCAACGATGCCAGTAAGGTCTCTGACTGTTAATCGTCGATTCTCGAGCACCAATTCCTTGATGATGATCATCAGTTGATGTTGATGGCCGTCCTAGACGTGGTTCGTCGTCAACACGTTCTCCACCCTCTTTGAACATTTTGTACCAATCAAAAACACTTGCTCGCGACATACAATTATTTATCACCGAAGACCTTTTGCAACATTCTGAACGTTTCGGCACCTCAAAATTAATTCCGCACACAAAATTTAATGGAACTTCTTTGTTGAATAATTTCACTCATTGTAAAAATCGCTGAACGCACTTTTTATACTTCAGAAAGACAAGCATATACTAAACACTAATGATTATTTTGAGGTGACATTTGGCACAGATGTCACTGACCATACCATCGTCATACCAACATAGAAAAAAAAGTATTTAGACGAATGGTCTTCCGCGCGAAATTGAAATTAAAACTACTTTTTGCCCACAGTAGTACACAGTACTATATTTATTATTGTTATCGGTAGTTTAAGCATACCTCTCGCCGCCGCCCCCTCCCTATCCTTTGGATACTATTTTATTCTTATTTTTATTTTAATTTGTAAATTAATAATTTCGATCACGACAGTTACGATTGAAGGGCCAACGACTGAACACGCAATTTAGGAGTTCCGAATTTGATTAAATTCTCTTTGAAGCTTCTCGTCTGGCGTGTCTAGGTGGTATTTTCTATCCGAGTGCATCAACATATAAAAAAATTAAAAATACAATTAAACATATACAACAATACAACAAATATAATATTCCTGCTATCTGTACTTATAGATAAGTACCAGAGAGGACTTTACCAGAGAGGAAAACCACACAAATACAATCCATAGCTCCAGCGGTTTCCTTGAGAATAATCTGAATGCAATAGATTCTCTCAAATTTGCGTAACACTTAAATTATGGAAAAACACTTTATAGAACAACATTCGATTGTATATATTTTATTGAAACACAAATGTTTTGCTATCATTTTCTCTTAAATGAAAAAGTTTGTTCGGTAAAAAATAAACTAATTTTTACGATTACATGTTTTCAAATAAAAAGTGAAATAATTAAAGTGTTTTACACTAAAATTGCACACTACCGGAAGCAATAATTGGAGAAATAGGAACATTAGGTCATATGGATTGAAAGATCTGACCACAAAAAACCAACAAACAATTTCGGTGATTTTGATCATTCTCAATACATAAATTTTTCATACTAAATGTAATTTTTTGAGAAGTAAATTTTTTAAATTGAATTGAAGTGAGTTAATCATCAAATACGCTAAACAATTCCAGGGGAACTCCTCTTCTCAATTGAATAACTATAACTTAAAACTTTGCGCTTACATTAAGATGACGGGGGTTCGAAACTACATTCTTACGTCCTGTTACTTCTTATTTAATTAATAAAATAATTTAAAATAATATTTTATAACTGTTCATGTTTTATTGATACTTACTCAGAAAAATGTTCAGCTCTTTCAACGTCATCAAAATTCGGTGCTCCGTAACACCCCTCACGATATTGTGGAGATGGTTTACGATCCGAGATTTTATTTTTATGTTTCTCATTATAGTAACCGTAATAATGATCATCATCGTAACGGGATGATGAATGCGAAGCGCTGGGTGATGATATTGACGAGGATGATGATGTCTTATAGTTATAATTATTATTATGATTATTATGGCTACCAATTCTCATATTCGGATTATAATTCCAAGGTGATGATTTATAAATTTTGCTACGTTTATTAAAACTAATATTGCTTTTGTTATTACTATTATCATTATTTTTTATTTGGTTATTTATATCTAGGCCACTTTTATTTTGATTAGAAACTCTATTATTAATAATATTACTACTATTATTATATTTATTAACTATACTAGAATTAAAATTTAAGTCACTTTGTGTTGTTAGATTTTTACTATTTGCATTGTTAACTTCTAAAAAAAATTGCCTCCTAGTCATGATACGTTTTTTATTATTACTATTATTATTACTATTACGATTATATGCTGAACGTAAGTCACTTTCAACTTTTATCCAAGCGGATGAAAATAAACGCACCGCCGAACGTATAAATTGACGATCAATATTCATACGAATTGGACGTAACGCTAATAAACCAATGGGAAAATCATTAAAATGATGAAATAATACATGATGATTTGTTGAAGATCCGGACGTATACCCTGATACGATTGATGATGAATTTGTATAGGATTTTTTACGATTATAAAAAGGATTTTTATTATTACTGTTGTTACTATCTCCACGTGCACTATCACTACCACCGCTATTACTATTGCTGTTAACAGCATCATTTACCAGATAATCATCTTCGTTCATAAGATTTACATGTTTATCTTTAACTTTTTTATTATCATCCGCCGTTGAATGGCCGGAAGACGACGATAAAGAACTTGCCGATGCTGATGATCCCAACGACGTTGACGATGGCGACTGATCATTATCGTCGGAGTTTGTTATATCCGACGAGAAAATCACATCAAAAAATTCTGTTGTGGATGTTGTATCGGCCCATAACCATATAAAATGTCCTCCAACCATATTTAAACGTTTTGCTTCAGACATTATATGCCGGGATGCGTTTAAATCACATAATAACAATACAATTCCCCGAGTTGAACGTGATATTTGTGCTAAATGGCTGCAAGAGAAAAAAAACTTGTTAGAATACGATACAGTCTTTTTATATTTATTATTACACTAACACCACCTAATACTTTGAAATATAACATAAAATTTAAAAATTTTAATTTACGTAAATTATGTCAATCTCTAATTCAGAATTAAACTACATCATCATAAAATAAAAATAAAGATGGTATACCAACCAAGACCCTTTAGTCTTAAGTTAATAAATAATAGTTTAATTATTATAAGACTAAGTAATATTTTTCGCGTAATCATTGTATATGCAAAATATCTGATTTTCTTTGAAAATTATAAATTTATTTTGGGCCATTTTCTATTTTAGGAATATACTTTAAAATAACTAAAATGTTATTAACCTTTTAAACTTCGCCTAACTAAACATTATAAGCAATGTTTAATCGGATTATAATCAAATATTAAGTTTAGTACAACATAAAAACTAGTTCCTGCGAACTGGACATCCATTAGCTCTAGCTTCAAAATATTGCACCAGATGCCAAACACTAAAATGCGAATATGGAGGATAGAGGCGTCGGTCTAGAAGGTCTATATATCAACCCAAATGTCAACCTCTTGGTGCTCCCTGCGCTAATCATCCAACGAGAGTCGGGCGAAACCGAAATTGTAGCAAATGGTTTTCCCTTCGCTGGGCCACTACTAATTTCACTGGTTAGGTTGATACTGGGCCAGTTGGATAATCCACGCTCTAACAAGGTCAGATCAATGGATTCTGGGGTGACCCACCATTGCGATGCCTATTCATACGAAGTTCAACATTGTCTATGTCATAACCTAGACAAACACACATAGCAGAAAAACACGCAGAAACACAGCAGACTGACAGCAGAGCAGCAAACGAAAACGGTATACTTCGCAGAAGACTAAGTAAAATAGAAAAAATGCCATCACAACTCCTATTACTAGTTATCATGAACAGCACAGTTGCCTGTAGTAATGCTGTGTTTCATACAGATGATGGGGAACTTGTAAAAGAAACTGATTGAATGTTAAATGGAGGAAAAGGCCTAAAAGATAATGAAACTTCCGAATCTGGGCATATATCTCAATATGAGTACAAACGTGCCACCGCCGATTAATGTGATTGGCATTACAAAGTGCGAATATTCAAGCTCTAAACTATGTCCACAAACGACTATAGGGTAGTGGCATTAAACAATAATGTTAGGGAAATAAATATAGAAAATCCTGATGCATATAGAGCTATAGCCACAGAAATCAGTGAAGAAAATAAAGACTGGTATATCTACGATAAAAAATAACCGAGAAATTGAAATTATGGTCGGAGGTGTTCATCCCACCTGCAAGAAGATTATCAATAGATGGCCTCAAGATAAAAGAACTGCAAATTTAAGATGCAGTAAACTATCATTGCTCACATTTAATAAAATCGAAAAAAGCAAGGTCCGGCCAACTATAGGGAATGCAAAGTAGCGGTGCAACTGCAAAGCTTAAGAAATAAAACGCGTCAATCAACTCAAACCTCTAATGTTGGACGAGATGAGAAAGGATTCCAACGACAAATGTGGTGCCGCCATAATTACCGTCCATAGGATCAAAGTGGAGAAGCTACTCGCCATTAACGCAGCAGTTAACTAATGCTTCTAAAGAAAATCCAAAGCAAGAACATAGTCTAACTTCAAGCTATATATGAGTGACTAGGAAGATAAGAAGCCACGAATAAGACTACATCACGTTTAAACTAATTAAATTAACAAAACACTTAGAATAGTTATTTGGGACGCCAATGGACTACCACAGCATATTCCAGAGCTGGACATTTTCGTAAACTTAGAAAAAATAGATATGGCTTATATCGGAAACACGTTTAACAAAAACTTCATTTATTAAAATAGGTGCCTACGAATGCTACTATGCTATTCATCCAGGACGAAACACTAGAGGTGGATCTACCGTAATTGTTAAAAATAATATCAAACACTACGAAGAACTCGTTGTCGAAACAGAAATAATAATGCAAGTTAACATCAAAAAGTTGATAGGGATTACAGTACATTTATTTACTGTCACGTGGGGGACAGTAAAAAAAGTCAGTTAAAAACCATAATATTTTTAAATCACGAGGATCAAATTTTATCATGGGCGGTTATCTTTTTGGAAGGAATACCTATTAGGGGTCTTACTTACAACCCCTAAAATAGTTAATAGTTAAATCCCTAGGAAAATAGTTATCTAATGCAGCTCGCGAAAACAACTGAGTAGTTCACTCTGGCGATAAACTAACATATTGGCCTACTGACACACATAAAATAATAGATCTTCTTGACTTCTTTGTTTATTGAAATAAATAAATTACTGCCTTTACTTGGGTCCACCCGTTTTTTGTAATCAACATTTTTTAATGACTCACGTTTTTTGTCAACTTACGATACTTTGGAGAGAGAGAATGGGGAACATGTTACATAACATGTTTTAATTTTATGAGTTTGTTTATCTTTCTTTCCTATAGGATTTTGAATTTGTCGTTTGTCTGTTTTCGTAATTTTGAAGATTAAGAATATTTCAATAATATCATACTAAAATGCATTCAAGTTTGGTATTTTACTCACTTGTACTTGAACTTAAATACTAAATGTTTTTTCATTATGTATTACGAAACTTTTGAGGGTAGAGTGAGTCAACTTTTTTGTAAAGCAAACTGTAAACTTTGAGTAGTTTACGTGACTTACAAATTAACCAACTGTATCCATACTTTATCGGAACTTATAATCATATTTGTGAAGTATACACATAATAGAGCACCAGGTTGCGTTGACTGTTTAAACCACAAATGAGGTCTTCTGAATTTTACAGACTCTTTCGGAAAATAACTTTTGATGATGAATAATTAAACGTGAGATGTTTAAGCTTTCGATTCTACTGGCTGGTGGCTTCTTGCATAAATAAAATACGACATTTTTAAAGGTATTGCAATTGTTATGAGTGTTGGGCTTATGATGTTAGTTTTCCGAGGAAATGGGCTAGGGAGACTATCTAAGGAGTTTCTCGTTGGGTTTGGCGATAGGTAGATTGAGATATATAGAGCGGTTTTCTGTAGCGTGATCTAGATTAATTGAATCTGTTCAAGTGGAATGGGCTATGTGGAGATAATTTGACCTGAAGGAAGTAAATTATTGATTGTGACAGTGATATTGATAGGCTTAGTGATTGATAATTAAAGAGCTATTTATGAACTAACAAGAAAATAAACTTTCATATCTTTATGTAAATCCTTTAAATTCGAAATTATATTCTACATTTAAATAGTGTTTGTTCTAGGGTGGAGGAACACTTTTTTCAATTTTTCTGATCTTCTGAACAAATTTAATTATTATCATTCTAACTAACTAATGTATTAAATCATCGATTAAATTTATTTTATTTAGGATTTAGGATTCTGAAACAGAAGATTTTAGATTCCTGATTAAATAGTTAACTTCACTGGATATTGTGGGCATTAGTAAATTATAATTTGTGTATGACCAAACCAGGTTTATATTTTGTCTGGCTAATTTAAGTAAATAGGAACAAATTAGAATTTTCCCCCCGCTTTGAGAAGAATGGATTGAATAAATTTACTATGACCTGGACTACCATTAGGCAAAGCGAAATTAAATAAGCTTGTTTGGAGGTAACAAATTTAAAAATCTGCTTACCATTGAATTTAAAGGTAATTTTCGACAGCTTTCGTTTGTTACGAAATAAAAATGATTCTTTAAAAATGTTTAGGAACTTTACCCACTTACCGTCGGTTTTTCTATTAGTGAATAGTCAAACTTTGAATTTTGTTTCAGTTTAAAAATTAGTTCACGTATCATACTTCCTCGAATTCTCCATTCGACAAATTTTCCGATAAATTACCCGTCAAACAAAACTACCCAGCAGAATAAATTACGTTAAAAATACGTAGAAACGACGTTGATTCCTCAACGTTTACATATTATGTAATTTTAATTTATTTTATCAGAACGATGTCCTAGGATGCACTAACATAAGTAAACGTTAACGTTAATGTTAACGTTAATGTACGTTAATGTAAAAATTACGAGTATTCTTTCGCGTAAAATAAACGATACACATCCACGTTTAGAACTGGCCTAAATTGCACGATAATATCGTTGAATAGACAAAAATTATTTTACGATGATTGAGATACGAAATTGCGGCAAATCAAATATATAATTAACTAAATACAGGTATTTTATTATAATTTTATATTTATTGAACATTAATCATATTTTATCACTAATACATCTATACATTTTCTTTTATTTTGTATTATAGTATAAACTTCATATATCTCAGTAGTTGGAATTTTTTCCTAAAATAGTACTAACCGCCATTATTTAGGATTAATTTAGGATAAACTTCATTAGCATTTTATTTGACGTTATTTTTTCATGGAAAAGTTAGCGGCATCTACATTTTTTTAATACGTATATATGACAGACGTAGTGTAAACGTTAGTGAAATAAATTAACAAATTTTTTAAATCATAAAAAAATACTAAATATATTTAAAAAAATTAATATTAATAATAATAATTTGTTTATATGATATTTCGATAATGAATAAAGATAAAACAAAATTGTGTAGTGTTTCCAAGCGGCATTTTAGACGTCTCGTCGCTACGCGTGTAAAAAATGAAAAGCGAAAATCTTATTAAATTAAGTTCTTGTTCAACATCTAATTTAACTGAATACGGCCAAAATTATCGGGTAAAACAGTGGAAATAATTTCAATTACTTCAATAAAAAATATATGTTCACGACCCAATACTCCACATACGAATAATTTAATTGCGAATAAAAAAATTAACAATAATAGCCCAAATATAAATACAAATAACGCAGATGAAACTAAATTGAAAGTTTTAAAAGAAGAATTTAAAGGATATTGTTATTTCAAATAACTTAACCAGAATTGCGACTTGTGATTGTCCCGCTCAAGAAATGCCTTACTATTATTAAATAATACGACGAATAATGAAGAATGCCCAAAACAAAAATTGGTGCCTGTGATTTTGTCTATATTGGAATACCAAAATATAATTAAGTGCAACGACGAAACTGTGTTAAATAAATCTGAAATATCTATAGATATTAATGTGGATGGATTACAACTGTACAAGAGTTCAAAAAATGCGTTTGGCCAATACTAGCGATGCTATAAAAAATTGCATTCAATGCCTGAAATAAAATATGATTAATGTTCAATAAATATAAAATTATAATAAAATACCTGTATTTTTATAAATTATATATTTGATTTGCCGCAATTTCGTATCTCAATCAATCATCGTAAAATAATTGTTGTCTATTCAACGATATTATCGTGCAATTTAAACCAGTTCTAAACGTGGATGTGTATCGTTTATTTTACGTGAAAGAATACTCGTTATTTTTACATTACAAGTTAATGTTTACTTATGTTAGTGCATCCTAGGACATCGTTCTGATAAAATAAATTAAAATTACATAATATGTAAACGTTGATGAATCCACGTTGTTTCTACGTATTTTTAACGTAATTTATTCTGCTGGGGAGCTTATGTAAATAATAGTACGTTTAAATTAAGTTGAAATATTACTTCAATGTAAACGTTAACCAAAATTCTGCTGGGTAACAAAAGGCAAAACCGATTACAATTGTATACAATTGTAATAGATTTTAGCGTTTTCTACAAAATAAATATAAGTGGTTTCTTAAAAAATTGTGTTTTCATATTATTTGTGTTCAAATTTTAATAAAATATGCAACTAAATTTAATTTAGAATTATTCGGAAGTAACCAGGTTTTAAAAGTAAAAATGCAATAAAGGAATATTTTACTTTCAATAGAAGTATACGAGGGATGTTCAATAAGTTCGGAAAATCTATATGAAATAGATTTTTTTATTCCTTTATTTAGTCTACCGATAAAAAAATTCAAGGTTAGTGTTTCAATTATTTTCAGTTCTTTACACGTGTTTTGAAAATTTGAAAATGGAAAAGGTTTAACTTCGTGCTATTTGAAAGGATTACGCAATTTTGCGGTTCGGAATTACTGCTAGGTGGTACAAGTACCTTTTGACAATGGTTTCGAATAGCAAGATCACGTTTCTATATTTTCCACTTATATCGTTCACAGAAATTATATGAAACAATTGATTTGCATGAAATTTTTTTGTCAGTTCATTTCATTCATTCAACAATTGATTTGCATGTCATTTTTTTGTCTCTATAGAGGAGTAAAACCGCAAAATAAAAAAATTCTATTACCGTTATTTCATATAGATTTACCGAACTTATTAAACACCAACAATGGCTAATAATGGTTTCTACAACGATCACTTTTTGAGACACGGGAAAAGTTTTCCGAAATATAACGAGCATAACATGAATACTTTCTCAGAAGCTTCTCGCAATATTTGTACGAGCTCGAAAAATATTTATGACCATGAACTTGGATATAGTTTAATAACTGAATTAACAACAAAACACTAAAAAAACTGAATTGACCGAAATAACTGCTAAATGTAGAACGTGATCATAAATTTTTTATTTCGGTTAAAACTAAAATTAATCCGAATGGATTTTAGTAACATTGTAAGATGCACAACATCGGTTGAGTTTCGGTCAAAATTTTTAAATATAATTTTTAATGTTTGAGTTGTAATAACTATGCAAATTATTAAATAGATAGATCTTAAATTATTCGTATGAGTTAAATAATAAAAAATTGAATAATTATAAATTGTAATAAATGAATTAGAACTTGACACGAATACTCGGTTTTTTCTTTAATCGCTCAGTCAAAGTATGCAGATAAGCGCGTGTATAAATGTTCATCAAAAAAATGTTCATGCGTAAAATTTATATTATTTTTATTTCTATTTACAATAATTTTTTAGTGTTACATCCGCAATATTTCTATTACAAATTCTATTATAAACATCTTACGGCTATCAATGTTTTATTGGTTTTTTAAATGTTTCTCATCAGTTAAAAAAAGATTACACAAGAATGATTTTTATATGCGAACACAAAAAAACCAATTACGAAAAAATATTCGTTTTTTAACCTGAAAATAACAGATTGAAAACAACAAAATACCACACATTCTCGTATATTTTATGTACTCGTAGATATCTTAAAATAGGCGATTGTTTTATTCAGGTTCATATTAACCAAAAAATTTACAAATTACATCGTCTTTTACCAAATACAGTAAGCGATTGTATACGATCATTTTTTAGCAAATTTGTAATTGGTCCTTTATCTGTAATTTTGCGGTTACCATAAATCACAAATAAAAAACGGACGAGAAGGTATGGTTTTTTGTTGTTTTCAACCTGTAATTTTTCAGTTAAATTGAAACATCGGAAAACGAACAAAGTCGAAAGCACCTTATTGTGGTAAATGTTAACGACGATATTGCTTTGTCAATTTTTTATTGGTTAACCATCTGTTATTCGTTGGTTTAAGAAAACTGAAAATTTCCGATTACCCGCAAAATATTATTGACAAATATTGTGATTTACTATTGGACAGCAACGGCGTCAGTTCAATTTTGCGTTTGAAACAGAGATTTTTATTAGTCTTACATATAGAAAAAAACTAAAGTATGAAAAGAAAATAGAATAGAATAGGTAATAATAGAATAGAATAATAGAAAAGTATAACCTAATAAATAAGGTACAATTTTAATAAATATTTCAAAAAATAAGTCTACTTAAGTAGATTATTTGCTCTGAAGTCCCGGTCGGAATTGCATATTTTAAAACGGCATTTTTAAAAACGGCATTTCTCAAAACTGCATATTTCAATACGACATAAGGTACAAAACGGCAAAAGGACCAAAATAGCGTATTTCAAAACGGCATACGGTACAAAACGACATAGGTACAAAACGGCATTTTTCTAAACGGAATTTTTCAAAACGGCATTTTTCTCAACAGCTTTTTGCAAAACGGCATTTACATTTCACAAAATAGCATTTTTTAAAACGGCATTCCTTAAAACGACATTTTTCAAAAAGACATTTTTCAAAATGGCATTTTTCAAAATTTCATGTTTCGAAACGACATAGGTACAAAACGGCATTTTTCAAAACGGATTTTTTCAAAACGGATTTTTTCAAAAAATGGCATTTTTTAAAACGACATTTTTCAAAATTGCATATTTCAAAACGACATACGTACAAAACGACATTTTTCATAACGACCTTTATCGTTTATTTAGATTCTCTTTAATGCATACATATATACATAAATTTTAACTTAATACTAACTCAGAATCTACTTAAATACAAGTCCTGCTCTAACTCTCATTGACAGATACCTATATAAAAATAACTACCGAAGATTGTGTTGGTTACACTAACAATCCAATGTAAATTTGATTTTTTTTAAATTTTTTGTTTGTTTCTGTACCAACACATTCATAGTTAGTTATTTAAAAGAAACTACTATAGGAAAAAATTACCAATACATCTTTAGTTAGTTATTGTTTATTTCATATGTGTGGAGTTAGCAGGTCTTATATTTAAGAAGATTCTGACTAACTACATACTAAAATGATATATTTCCAGCAATTGCTTTCAAAAAACCATATTTGCTGTATTCTTTTTAATTAGAATTAAGTTTATGTTTTTTTCCTTAATCTACGTTTTGTAACAAAGTTAAACCTTTAAAGATCTCATCGGTCATTTTTTTGTAGGCATATTATTTTTTTATATTTTATTTTAAACAGAACAACAAAACAATGCACGACTGCAAATGAAAAATAGCGAAAGATGGGAATTTAACTTTGTTCGGTTAAGGGAAATTAGTAAACACTGAATAATTTTGGGATGCAGCATCAATAACAATTGATTATTTTAAGTTTGAAATGCAGTAAATATTAATGTTCGTTGCTGCTGAAATCTTCGCTACATTTTAGTAGGTATTTGCGTTGCACTTCGCCCACTGTTTCTAAGTAACATCAAATTAATAAAACTATTACAAACCGTTTTTAACATAGTATATACTCGTATACCAGGTGTCATATGTATACATATATACTTGAGCTTCGATGTAGTATACATGATATTCTGATGTAAACGTATGCTACTCGTATACACCATATTATA
Organism: Nephrotoma guestfalica; assembly: GCA_963691935.1. Lineage (NCBI taxonomy): Eukaryota > Metazoa > Arthropoda > Insecta > Diptera > Tipulidae > Nephrotoma > Nephrotoma guestfalica. The sequence goes on from OY829915.1 coordinate 96,235,700, forward strand.
TAGGTGCGATAAACATAAAATTGTTGTGATTTCTTAAAAATGTACTAACATGGGCAGGACCATAAATAGGATAAACCCTCAAACAAAAATTGTAGTAGCGTACGTTAATATCGCTGCATACTCGTATCTTGAAACTAATAATTCGTGTCAAATAGTCGCAATTTTTTTGTTCCTGATTTTTTTAAATTTCATATTTTTGATTTTTTTCTGCTCATGTTACCTTTGGGGTGCCGTATTGAGCTGTGCCCACAATTGGGAGTGATGACTGTTACTCACAAAGATCCAGCGAATAGCCCATTGTACAACATAAAGGAGCCTATTAAAATTGTGGTATGATCTAAGGGTGCATGAAATTGTTTCATGGTGACAGATACCAATTTTAAATTTAACACGAAGAAGATGGTCGTCATTTTGGAAATTTTTATGAAGTTCATAAACCTCGTTATAAATGAGCTTATGAGCTCAAACTGGGGTTGGGCTTCAAACAAAATTGTGTAACTGTATAAATAAAGGAATTAATATAAATAAATAATATCTTTGAATCGAATTTTTCGATAAACCCGATAAATTAAGAAAATACTTTCATGAGATGTATGGAGTAATCCGCTACGACCAAGCTAACTAGAACTTTTTAGCTTTATATAAAAATTTAGGTGGAGGAGAATATTATATGCATACTAAACCTTCAAATAATTTGTAATTCCAATGAAGGTAAATACCTTTCTTATAACATACATTCTAAAGTTTTTATATAAAACATGTAGAATAAATTTGTCATAATTAATTTCATTTCATAAATTTTATTCAAAATCATTTGTAAATTCAACTTTACCATAGGAACTTGTGAAATTTGATCTTAATCAACCAAGAAATAGACAAGTTCATTTTCATTTGGCTTTATCCTAGAATTTGAACAAAGAATCGTTCAAAAATTTCATTCATGTCAAATTTCATCGTGTTCCGTTAATAAATAACCGTACTTATTGGTCGTATTCCAGAAATTAATGAAAAGATAATTCTAGATTTATAATCGATTAAAATATTTCAATCTATCTTGTGCAGTTTTAAAAATGTAGTTTTGAAAAATGCCATTTTGGAAAATGCTGTTTTGAAAAAAGCCGTTTTGTACTTTTGCCGTTTTTAAACATGCAATTTTGAAAAATGCAATTTTAGAGAATGCCATTTTGAAAAATACCGTTTTAAAAATTGCCTTTTTGAAATATGCAGTTTTGAAAAATGCCATTTTGGAAAATGCTGTTTTGAAATATGTCGTTTTGAGAAATGCCGTTTTGAAAAAACCGTATTAACCGTTGTGCCGTTTTGAAATATGCTGTTTTGAAAAATACTATTTTGTACCTTATGCAGTTTTTAAATATGCCGTTTTGAAAAATGCAATTTTAAATTATGCAGTTCTGAACGGATCCCTTTGTTCTGTTACTATTTAGTTATGTGGACTATCCGCATCAATAGAAAATAAATATTTAATATAAACAAAAAACAGTAGAAAATCATAACGAATTAACATCATCAACTTTTCTAAAATGCTAAAATATAAAACATCTATTATTTAATGTTACTAAATTAAATGAAAATTTTGTGAATATCCCGGAAATTGAAAACGTTAAGTGAAGATGTTGACACTTTGTCGGACATAGGCGACGAGAATATGGACGGTTCTTGCGGGTATTCTTCTAGTTTACATGAATTTTTCCGTAGCTGGGCACCGAAGTATAAAATAAATGCCAATGCGCTCAACGAGTTGTTATATTTTTAAAACATAATTTAGGACATAACGTACCACTAGATAGAAACACTTTTCTTCAAACACCAAAAACGAGAGAGGTCATGAGTTGTTTTCCTGGCCAATATGTCCATATTGGGTTCAAAACCGGCTTGGAATCTGTCTTAAAATACGTAGAAAGTCCTCCGGCATTGATTGATATAAACATTAATTTAGACGGTATAGCAATTTCCAGAAGCAATCAAAGCTGCTTTTGGCCAATTTTAGCACGAATTTATAATGTGAACTACAGACATTTTTTACTGCGGCATCTATCATGGATTAAATAAACCAAATGATTTTAATCAGTATTTAAGGCCACTGGTCAACGAATTAAAAAACTCATGATCTACTGGATATATATATAATGGTTCTAAAATTTCTAATAGCATTCGATCTTTTATTTGTGACGCCCCTGCTAGATCCAGTTTATTAGGAACGAAATCTCATACAGGATATTTTGGTTGCCTAAAGTGCACTGAATAGGTCAAATTTATTCAAAACCTAATGACTTATCCAGTTAGCGAAACCCCAGACCTGAGAACCAATGAATCTTTTAGACACAGAATACATGAAGAACACCATAAATCCAATTCAATTCTTGAAGAACTTGATATCGACATGGTCAAAACTTTTCCTTTGGTACATTTACATTTAGCATGCCTTGGTGTAGTAAAAAAATTATACAAATACGGATCGGTGGGGACTCTAAATCATGATTATCGAGTGCAGAAGTGATGCAAATTTCAAATAAACTACGTATAATTTCTACCACTCAAGCTTCAGATTTTCAGAGAAAAATTAGAATATTGAATGAACTACCTTATTTCGAAGCTATGGAATTCAGAGTATTTGTACTGTATACTGGCCCGATTGCTTTAAAACAAATTTTATCAACTGAAAAATATAACCGTTTTATTCTTTTACATGTTGGGCTTTTGTTGTTGTGCCATAAAGAATATTATAAGAGTAAAGCCATTGCGGAAATTTTTTTATTCAAATTTGTTCAAGACACAGGTCTTATTTACAGATTCTACCATTTAACATATAATATGCATTGTTTAACACATGTAGTTCAGGTTGTTATATAATTTGGGCAGTTAGATAACTTTTCAGCATTTCCATTTGAGAGTTCATGCAAATTGTTAAAACTTTGTTAAATAAACCTGGCCAACCTTTAGCCCAAAATGTAATAGATTATTTCAATTGGGAAACGCAAAATTGCATGAAGAAAAGCTTGAAGATAACAAAACATATTAAATTTTCAAAGGCAAAACTTTAACAAACTAAAGTATGCTTCCAAAATTTCGATTTAAAAAATGACGAAAAAATTATTGATTATTAACAAGCAACAAAATTATTATAAAATTTAACTTCATTGAAAAAGTAGGAGAAGATATTTTTATTTGGGGAAAAGAAGCAAAGAATCGCAGAAATTTGTACGAGTTGCCTATTGCATCAAGTAAATTTGACATATATGAAGCTACTTCTAGCGATGAATGTCTTTTACATTTCGAAAAATGGAATTTATACTTAGTTGCAAAAAATCTTTTCGGAATGAAAAGTCATAATTCCTCCAATACATATGCTTATTTTCCTTTATATGGTTGTTCTTCGCGCGTAATTTGGCTATTGCAATAATACATAAATTTATGCATTATTATTGATGAATGTCTTTTACATTTCGAAAAATGGAATTTATACTTAGTTGCAAAAAATCTTTTCGGAATGAAACGTCATAATTCCTCCAATACATATGCTTATTTTCCTTTATATGGTTGTTCTTCGTGCGTAATTTGGCTATTGCAATAATACATAAATTTAATAAAGTTGCACTAGTTGCACTAAATTTTAGATTAATTAAAAATAAATTAAAATTTAAATAATAAGTTTTTAAGATTTTATCAAATCATTTTATACTTTTAACACTATTTGCCGTAGGCACTCGACAAAACACAAATACACTTAATAAACACATTTTATTAAACACGTGTTTTTTATTTCGCAAAAATTTAAATTTTTGAATATTTTAATTAAAAAATTTGTCCAAAAAGTTTAAAAAATCACTCGATCGATTTAGACTTATTAGGTCATCATCAGGAGTATCTACACTCCTTACATTTTATGTTATTTTTACTAATTGTTGTATTTTTGAAACATTCAAATCTTATCTAGATCATGTACTCCATAGATGAAACCTCCAGTAACAACGAAGCAAAAGAAGTTTCAATTGTACTATCTAAATTGATTATCGGAGACATCGTTTATCGGCCGCCAAATTATAAGAAAGCACTAAAAACATTGTTGGATATTGAAGCGGAGTGACCAACGTACCATTGTACTTTGCTTAAGACAGGGATAGAGGATATTCTAACTGCCAAAAAAGAAGGCCAACTCTGAAGCAGAGGAAGTTTCAAATAAAAGTTCAAAAAAATTAAATTAAATATGCCATATTTCAATAACGAATTTATCAATTCAATCTCAGAGAATAACACCCAACAATTTATAAACAATAATATTTCTGCTGAAAGTTTTGAAATCACTTCGTTTATCAATTAAGGTTTAGCAATACGAACGGAAAACAACAAAGAAAATTAAAATGTTAGTACCACATCTTTTAGTAACATCGATAATCAACAAAATAAAGAATACGATCTAAATACCTTACGGCTAGGCAAGGTAGATAATTATATAGTATTACTTAGTCATGATTTTTAAAATATTCCGCCACCGCCAATTAAAATTGGCTGCGACTCAACTCCTCAAAAATCAACTCCTCAAAATTAAATCAACTTTAAAATTACATACAGATTCCATTAATAGATGCAGGAGTGCATGCATCTTCTAATCAATGTGCATGCATCTTCTAATCAATTCAGGGCATCCAACAGTTGGGAACATGTTGAGTAAAATCAAAGCCAACGTTATGAAAATGTTCAGTACTATGAAATTTTGAAATCAAATTGGCGATGATTTCACTAATCATGATGTCAATCATAATTCCAAAATTCTGCTTAGAAGAAGTCGAGCAGGTCATTATATTTAACAATAAATTAGCACATACATAGTATTATTTTTGAATAAATATTAATTATTTGAATATTTTTATAAATATTGTATTTGGCCTATTTTAATTCAATTAAAATATACAAAACCGTAAGAAACATTTTGATGTACATCTTCACAACAGATGTTATTTCAAAATATTGGTCTGGTCAAACGTCACTTGCGAAACGTAAGTATCATATAACATATTTTATCAACTATTTATTTTACACAGATTCGTACTACAAATAATACTTTTTGCAAACCAAAGTCAACTTCGGATTCTTAAATTGAACCATTTAATTTAATTGGCTGTACCTCCCTCCTAAGTGGTAGTTGTAAATTCATTTTAAATATTTTATCGGTATTACCGGCAATTTTTGCAAGCTTACTGCTATGAATGTAATTTATAAATGAGTTGATTTTGGATTTCAATAGATAGACTTCAAATTTAGTGTAACCCTCAGGAACTTTAAATCAAGCAATCAACATTGCAAGAGCATAAACAATTCTGAACAAATAGCACCATCCATCACATCGTATAATTATAAACTACGATACATGTGATATTGAACTTTACTTTACAAATTAAATATTTTGAATTTTTTATCGTAACTGGACATTTCCAAATCGCAATACATAAGATAAAGTAAGTCATAAATTACAATTAGTAAATATAAATTAATTGCTTTGCTGACCGAACGATGGTCAGTTTTTTTATTTCAAAACCAAATGTAGTCAAAATTCATAACCAAACCAAAAAAATTCAAAATTAAATGCGTTTATGTAACGAAGATTGTTTTCTTCAGAAAAATTTGAAATTGACATTGAATTTTTATTTAATTTATTTCATTTTAAATATTACCACAAATAACCATTATGGTTATTTGTGATATTACTATTAATTTGATGGTTAGTTTTTTTTACTTACGCGTGTTTTGATCAAGCAGTTGTAACGGAATTCTATTTAATTCCGTTACTAACCTATCCCAAACATAAAATTATTTTCTTATTGGCATGACTTTGGACACAAAGACAACTGCAACTATATCTAATTTATGTATTAGTCATGCTATCTCTTCACATTTTCTTCTACGTTTATTTACTACAAGGCCATTTAACTAATTCATGTTAGAATTTTTGTTAGTGAACTTTAGTTGAGTTAGCGAAAATAGGTTTATGTAATTTGATGCCTTTAGTTTTCAAGTACACGATAAATGCAAATGATTCGTTTATATGCATGGACGAATTTACGAATATGTCAACCTATGTAAAATTAAAACCATTTGTTGTTGTACAAACTACCGCAAGTAATAAATACAAATCGGAAATCTACACACGCGCGGTTCCTACATTTTTTTTTGGTTTATCATCAAAAAATGTAAGTTGATTGAGAGAGAACTTTTAATCACTGTGCTAAAAATGTTAATTTCTTCTCTCAACAACTAATTAATTTTCAAATAAATACCGCGAAATTTGCTTGGTAAAGGGTCAGTCCTTTGAAATTAACTACCCAGTGAAGTAGCTTGAGCGCAACTGGTAGTGAAGGACTGTGTGATAATTGTGTGTACATTTTTTTTGTGATTAATAAAAAAATTTTTGTGTGCTCGAGCAGTTTTTAAAGACAATTATTTTTTTTATTGGAGTGTTGGACGCAGCACACAAACTTTGGTGAGTATAACAACCTACTAATATTCTGGGGACCGGCGGTAATCTGTCATCCGACTATCTCTAGGGACGGAAATTGCTGTTGCTTGCAACTCCTTTTCCTTCTGTCGGAAACATATTACTGTCTAAAAAAACATATTACTAACCCCCAATAAAAATTAGGTTATTTGCACTATTTGATGTTACGATTTGATATAAAATGTTAGTGTGAAACCCCCCTCACCATATACAACCACAGTTGATTTGACCCTCGTCATGGGTTGGTAAAGCCAAACTTACTACTTCGGGGTCCGATACGCCCCTGTTTCCTTTCCCATTTTTTTTTGTTTTTCGATGCGGTTATCATGGCCGTTACTTGTGCATCCCCATCCCCACGACCAAGCAATAACCTCTTCCGGCTGAGGTACGGGTTAATGCCGAGGGGGGATGTAATACAGGTAAAAGCAAATTTTCTATGAAACTGGGTTAGCCCTAGCTTTAGGTAGAGACTAACCCGTTTCACAGTATTATTGAAATTCAAATTAAATTATTGTGACATACAAAAACTAAGAATTAGTCTTTACACATATTTTCTGTTTCTCGAAACCATTCAAAATAATTTTGTTCACTTGCTTAAAAAATAATTATCTAATCTATATAACTGAATCTCTATCGGCATGTTTTTTTAAATGGGATTTTTCAAAAATCGTGTTGAGTATGATTGCTCGTTTTGACCACATTTGAGCATAGCATAGCATAATTCTTTTCATATAATCAATAAAGGCTAATTTTAAATGGCGCATTTCCCATTACTAGTAAAATTCAAAATATAAATTCTTACAGTAAAACATCGATGAAACATTCTGCTTCGTGGTACATGTGTTTTGATACTTCATATTTTTATCCTCTATTCGTGTTTGAAGTTCCTGACTGGTGTTACATTATAAAGAGTCTGTCAAAAGTCGCACCTAGATGTGTTTCTAAAATAAAACATGGAAATACTTAGTTTATTTCTGGTGTTATTTATTATTTGCAAAAATATAGCTTTTATCAATTATTTGCGAAAAATGACATCATTTAAATGTCCACCACGGGCACGACTATAGGCTTCTATACAAAAATCAAAAATTTTAATAACTCGCTCACACATTACCACATTAAGTTCATCAATTTCGGTCTAAATGTTATTTTTCTGCTGCGCAATTGTTGTTGGTTTATTCACATAAACTTTACTTTTCCAGAAACCCCAAAGAAAGTAATCTAATGGCGTAAAATCGCATGATCTAGGTGGCCAGTTTATGTCACCAGTTTATGGTTCTGCATTGATTTATTTATTTATTTAAAGAAATCTATTCTATGATTTACATGTATGATTTCAGAATTTAATTTAAAACAAAAATATTAAAAAAATAAAATAAAGAAAATTAAAACACAGAAATATAAATCAAATCTTGATTTAACAATTAAAAATTTAAAAAATTATTCTTAAGTATATTTTTGAACTTATCCTTTGATAAATTAAAGTCAAATTTATCAAAGGATAAGTTCAAAAATATACTTAATTCGTCGACGATGTTGAACGATTTAGACGACTTATTCATGGGGCTATTTGCGCTATAGTTTGTGGAATGGTGTTCTAGTGCTAAAAATTCATGGTTTCGAAATGTTCTGCAAGGCACATGAATTGATATGTTTTCCAAAATGTATGCTGAATCAATGTGACAATCAATGTGAAAGCCGCACCTAAGAGAAGTCGTCTATTTTCAAGCGTGCATATTTTGTAATTCGTGCATCTTGTTGAGTATGGAGGTAACCGAGCCACATTTTCATGGAATGGTAAATTGTGGTCGTAATTCCAGTCACTTTTCTTTAACAAGAAAATCAGAAACTTCTTTTGAATGCTTTCAATTCTTTTAATGTGTACAGCATAGTATACTCAAAAAATTTTCACTGTTTTTATAACACATCGGTTATTAAATCAGTTGTTAAAATTCTTAATAACGTAATTTATTGATTTAATAATATATTATAAGTTATTATAAGTTAATTAAACGAACACGTAATTATCAAAAGGGCATTCGAAGCCGTAAAACTCGAAGTCCAAACGAGTTTAAAACGCATTAACTTTCAAAATAAAATAAACAATATGTACTTTGTTTACAATTTAAATTTAATGGACTTTTTTGGAATTACATATTTATTTTTGTTTTTTATTTGACAAATTTATATTTTTTGTGATATTGAAATATTATGAAATTAAGAAAATGTGATACATTTTATATTATATAAATATATTTTAATTATAAGTTTAAATATAATGTTGAATGTGAAATATAATAGACATTAAAATTTCCCCAAATTATTTTGAATGTGTGGATGTGTGATGATTGCGCATGAATGAATATTATATATAATAAACGATAAACCAGGGCCTATGTGTGTGTATACGGCCGTCGCGCAATATATAGATTTTGTATGTATGTACGTAAAACTTAAACTGGAGAAGAAACTTTCATACAAGTGCTCATAGAATTATATACTATAGAATGAATGTAAACTATTTTCGCATATAAAATTTGCTATTTCATGTGTAACAAGTCAGAGCAGGATGGTTATATAAAAAATGCATATGGCGATCTCATATCTCAAAATAACCACCAGTCAAACTAGTTTTTGTTTTTGTTTAAAGTGACGCGTTTAATTTTGTGCTCTTAAAAAATCTTGAAAATATTAATTAAAATAATCAATAAAATAATTAAAATATTATAAAACAGATGTAAAATATTATAAAACACATATGTACTGTAAATACAATTTTTTACAGAAATTATAATGTAAACATTTGTTTTTAGTTTACCAAAATATGGAGAATTGAAAAAGCAATGGTTGAAGCCTCATCAGATGATATTTCAATTGGCCAAGAAATTTCTAAAGTAGACGAATCTAATACGAGTATGTATGACGAAGATTTTTTGGATACCCAATTATACTAAGTGAATTTTCAATTAATATTATTGAATACATAGGGGGATTAATAGTCCGATATTTATTTAGAAAATTGAACTGTTGCAAATTAATACAACAATGTACTTCATATAAATCGCTAATCAATTTAAAAAATAGGGGTGGTCTTTTAACTCCTTCGCCGTCAATATTAAAAATTTGTAAATATTCCGAAGCAGTATTAAAACGCGGATTGGCTATTGCGGACTACAAAAACATAACGCAACTAAAATCTAGTTCTAAATTGTTTAAACAAATTTGTTATAACGTTCTTCACAACCTAATAAGTGTAAATATTTTCAATGATGAAGATCAATATAGTCATTCTCAAGAGCACGTTACTTTCTTAGCACATTCTATCACAGAAAAATATTATGACATCCGGTTGAATTATTTTTGTAACCAAAGCTCATTTAAATTAACAAAAAGAAACATTTTCGTTTCTTTATTACATTTTAAACGACTGTGAAATAAAGAAAGGAAGTGGTTTTATAATTACTATTTTTTATATACATAATATTATATCTAAATAAAAATAATTAACGTACTTTTATTAAAAAAATAAAAATGTAATTAAATTTAAATAATTTTTTAATTTTAACTTCCTAACTTCTTTGCATTCGGTCGAAAAAAACTCTAAATACGGCCCTATTAATTTATATGCTTTCTCTTTTACCCTCCGAATTTGACTCACTTGACAGCTAATTACATTCTTTCTATATAATCTATTTCTATGCAAGTGCAATTTTCTTTTCGAAGAGTTTTTTCACTTTACTAGATTGTATCTTGTAGATGCGGCGGAGAAATGAATTTTCATTCGCCTGAGCATGAACTTTGTTTATTTATCTTTAGTTTTGGTGAATTGTTTTTTATTTTTAGGGTAGTTTTCGTTTAGAAATTTACTATTTTCCGCGGTGGTGTCTTTGATTTCATGATCGTCGTATAAATGTATAGATCGTGGTTGGGGTGTATGCTTGAAGAGTGCTAATTTCGTCCGCCATCCATTCTACGTGCATACACACAAATATTGCTCTGTATATTGTACGGTGATCGTCGGATTAGGAACGTCCTAGCGGGCATGGTGAAGTTCTGAATGGGCGATGACTTGGAAGTGAAAGGTATAGTTTATCGGGATTGAAAGTGGATGGGCAGAGTTTATGTGCACGCCGCATGTACGAGATATGGACGAGTAGGGTTGGGGAAAATCTTAACAAAAGGGAATTTTCATGGCATTTGTATGAAGATGTTATTTCGTAATTAGGTTATTTGGTACTGCCCACATGTGGACCGTGTTTTTGATATGATATGATATGATATGATATGATATGATAGAGGCGTACAGACCAGTCATAACCGCGATCCTAGGTATGTTACCATAATCCTGAAATATCAACAATCAAATAACAGATTCCATCTGCATGCGAATAATATTTCAGCATCATGCGGGCCCAGGCCCTGCCTGCATCATTAACAGATAAGGTTGATTAGGAAAGGATGTTAGTCACAGAAACAACTAGGGCGAAATGTCACAGAAACAGCTAGGAAATTATTCAGCTTCTGAGTAATAAATTATTATATTTTAGTTCGATTAGCAGCAGAGTTATCGAGGTTTATCAGGTTGTGCATCATTAATACTATTATTCATTGCAGTTCCTGTTCAAGCTAATTTATTTAGTTATAATGAAGATTTTTGATTACAGAATATCTTTGAATCCGTACTACTTTTTAATTAAAAATAAAATTTTAATTTAAAAGTCAGTCAATGCGGCTGCAATTAGTTGTAATTAGTAATAATAATTCGTTTAATTCTTTTATCTAATTGATTTATTACTATTCAAATTATTGATTTGGTTTATTTAGGAATTTAAGAATCGAGAATCGTCCGAGATGTTCAATATTAATACTATCCTTTATAGTTAGTTTCCTTTATAGTTTCTTGATTGGATAATTAACAATTCTGAGTTTATTATTAGAAACTAATAAATTATAAATTGCACATAACTATTTTAATTTCGGGTTGAGTTGATTTAGATAAATATTTTATAATTAAGGGTTTTCTTCTTTATAAGCTCTTTCAATCGGTCGCCAGGAATACAATATAATTCCATTATTAACCAAATTACAAATTTTTAATTATAGGTCGAATTCTAATGTCATTTTAATTCTAATTTTTCTTATTTTAATTTAATTTACTTGTATATTTAGGATTTAATTTGATTTACGTCAATTAGTTTAATAAAATTATTTTAATAGATCAAACGAATACGATTATATAGAAAATGGTAGTATCGGAGGAGGGAAATTTAATAAAGTTACATAACAACAGTGTTACCCGATTCCTGTTTAAATTAAATTTTAATTCTAATTAATATTTTTTTTAGGAAGCTTGCAAATTTTCATGACTTTTTATGGAAGCAGACAAGGTAGGAATCACAAAGGCTATAACTGGGTTTGCTAATTAATTTGATATTTCAGCAGATGTTTGAATTGTAGAGATTATAGATGGCTTGGAGACTACAGAAAGAAATTTAAATGCAGACAAATATTACTGTACTTAGATAGTTTTTGTATTTTTGGGGTTCACCGCACTTCTTTAATTAAATTATTTTTTAGGTTGTTCGGTAGACTGTAAATTGGTAAAGGTTTTGGTTAGGTTGTTCTAAGTTGGATAAAATATTATCGCTGGTTGTCATTGTCCACCCATAAAGGTGGAGGAAATGGTTAATCACTCATAATAATGAAGTTTTATTCCAGGAAATTTACCAATTAAAATTTTTTTAGGATCTTGATTGCTGATTATTTATATCCAGAAAACAAAAATTATTGTGCTGTCTTGTGATTTACTAACTATTGACTACTTAGGTGTCTGTAACCGGGTCAAGTCTATCATATTTAATAACCTTTCCTATCCCTCCATCTTGTTATATTTAGAAAGGGTATACGGTAGGTCCGGCGTATCCGGGATCCCTGCTTAGTCTTGGCCGTACATTCTAATCAATCAATCAACCAAAATTGAAATATCCCCAAATTATTTTAATTGCTAACATGGTAAAATAACTGATTGCGTCATTCGCTGTAATATAACAATACAACCGTAATTGATCAAATCGCAGCAAGATTTAGTTATCAGCAAATGCCGATTAATGACACTACATAAGTCAATAAAACGACCATTTTTTAATTGTTTGATTGCCGGTGAAGAAGTAGATTTGTTGGACGAAAAATTACAGTCGTAAATGGTATAATGGGTTTACAAAATTAATAATTGTTAACGTAATTTGACCGAAAAAATCCCTTAAATTTTACATACGGCTAAAGACAAACATGACGTAATAAAAACTTGTAAATGATGGTTATTCAATAGTCACTATAGGGTAAACTAACTGATGAGATACAGTCTACAGTCTCATCAGTTTTTTCACAGACAATTGTGACGCCCCAAAGTCTTCCAAAACATGGATATTCTGTAGTCAAATGGCCAATATTGTCTATAAAGTAACCACACAGAACGGTTCAATTTTGGGTACTTTGCAGTTAAAAAACCATTTTGTTTTTCGACGAGTATTCTTTTAATTTATCATTTAAAAGAAATCTCGCAGAATTGAATTCGAATAAGTTTCAGACTGTAAAATATTATCATAGATAATTACTCTTAGAACACAAGAGTTACTTATTAGTGAAGTTCGTTTATATATATATATATATATATATATATATATATATATATATATATATATATATATATAAATATGGTTCATTCCATTATATTTCAGGGAACCTCCCAAAATGACCTTCTTAAATTTTAATTTTTGTTGTTTTTTATTGTTGCTCTGATAAAAAAAGAATACACGTGGATTTTTATTTTTCATTTTGACATTCGAAATTCCCGTTATTCGATATGTCAGTTTGAACAGCTTTCGCACTTTTAATATTGTGTCTATATATAAAATGTTGTATTTTCCGTTCTGTAAAAGATATCGTTTTCGTTTTACCTACGTTAGAAAGGTGAATATTTATGGTTAACAAATAAATTAAAAAAATTTCAAAGTACCGTTATTTTCGAAGTTATGGTAAGATATATGTGCGCAGAGCTTTTTACCGCTAGAGGGCGCAGCTACCAAAATCTTAATACTATTTATACAGGGTTTCAAAGGTAGAGGTTCAGCCTTTTAAACAAGCTATAAATCATATTTGCACTATATATATATATATATATATATATATATATATATATATATATATATATATATATATATATATATATATATATATATATATATATATATATATATATATATATATATATATATATATATATATATATATATATATATGCCAGTAGGCAGCATTGCAAAACGTCATGGTGGTGGACCGAAACGCACTGCAACATCGCCGGATATCATTCGGAAGGTGATGGCCTAATTGGCTCGGAATCCGTGCCGCAGCGGCAGGAAAATGGCTCGTGAGGCGAACATTTCGCTCGAACGGGTGCAGCACACATTGAAAGATCATCTTGGACTAAAGGCCTTGGAATTCTTAAAACGCATGGTCTCACCGATACTCAAAAAAAAGTTAGAGTGGAAAGAGCAAAGAAGTTGTTACGCTTGCATGAAAGTGGCAATTTGCCGAATTTGGTTTTGTCCGATGAGTCACCGTTCGTTTTTGAGCAATATGTGAACAAACAAAACGACCGGATTTACCAGCCAGGCCGTTCTACTGAAAATTTGGACCAACGGATTGCCACTCGAAACCAAGCGGGGCCGATGGCGATGCTTTGGGCCGCCAAAATGGCCGAAAGCCGTTCACCGCTCCTTTTTTCAGACCGTGGCATCAAGATAAATGCTCAAATTTATCGGGATCATGTGTTGGGGGAAGCGTAGAAGCCTTGGGCACAAAAACATGTCGGCCGCAAAGCCTGGCATTTCAACAGGACTCGGCGCCGAGTCATAAAGTGCGCGTCAATCAAGATTGGCTGAGAATGAACGTTCCGCGGTTCATTTTCACTGCCCAATGGCCACTAAATTCACCGGATGCAAATCCGCTAAATTTTTCGGTTTGGGGTATTTTGAAGAGCAAGGTTAGGACAAAAAATACCAAAGTGTCAATCATCTCAAGCAAGCGCTTCGCCGGGAATGAGCCAAAATACGGCAGAGCCACTTTCGTGCTGCATGCAATAGCTTTGTCGGCCGTTTGAAGGCCATAATCGCGGCTAAGGGTGGCCAAATCAAAAACTGCTAATGTAATTCGAAAATTTAAATATTTGAGAACATTTTTTACTTTGATTCAATAAAATTCATCAAAAAATAAAAATTCTGCGGCGTTTTGTTTTGGTAACACTTCGTGTCAGCCACCCTGAATTAAAATTACTCTTAAGTGAGGCATCCTAAGGGCAATGATTCCTGGAGAATTATTAATGTTATCCAATGCCAGATTAACTACCGGATTGGACATTTCAAATCAATTTAGCTCATTTCGAAAAAAAATGCAGTACTAATTTGGTCACAAAAGAATATTTAATTAATTACCAAGTAAAATTATACTGCATAGGACATATTTATGCCATGCTCAATGGAACTTGCCATTCCTCAACCAATCACCGTCAAACTGGAATTGACGGTGATTGGTTGAGGAATGGTAGAGAATTGGATTGGCACTCTAACATAATGCTCATTGGAACTAGGCCATCGCTCAACATATAATGGTCAAATTCGGTGTACTCAGCTGAATTTGGACGAAATTTCGGGATTCGGCCATAATGAATGGAACCAGGCCGTTTCTCAACCGATAATTCTCCAATTTAGTTTGTAGAGCTGGGCTAGGATTCTAAATTTAACCATTCTGAATGGAACCTGACCATATTCCAACCAACTATTGTCAAATTATGGAAACAGAAGTAGGTGTGGATTTAAAAATAGATTTTGGAGAAGTTCTGATTTTTGATTTTAATTAAATAAATTATAAATAAACCAATTAAATAAACATTAAAAGCAGTTAATAATAAATAATAATAACGCCTATCAATATATATATATATATATATATATATATATATATATATTTATATATATATATATATATATATATATATATATATATATATATATATATATATATATATATATATATATATATATATATATATATATATGTATATATATATATATATATATATATATATATATATATATATATATATATATTTATAAATATATATATATATATATATATATATATATATATATATATATATATATATATATATATATATATATATAATTTCCTAAAACCATATAGTTATTCGAATTATGTGAATAAAATGTTTGTGCATCGCACCATAAATCGTTATAACGATACTTCGTTATAACGATTTATGGTGCGATGCACAAACATTTTATTCACATATTTCGAATAACTATATGGTTTTAGGAAATTATATTGTAAGTTGTGGGAGGAGGATTAAATTAATAAATGTTTATATTATTTAGGAAACCGGAAAATATTAAATATTAAAATTAAGTATTAAATTTCAGGAAATCTACAGATGCTTGTGAAATAATAATATTTCTTTGAAATATTAATTGCTGTTTGTGTAGACTAGAATTGTGTTGTCATTGTGTTAGTAACTAGCGACTTTACCTAGGTGTCTGTAACCGGGCCGATTCAATCAATCAATTTTGTTTAGGAAGCCGATAAGTATTAAGGTAGAATTATATTTCAGGAAATTTCCAGATGACCGTGAAATAATAATATTTTTTTTTTCTCGGGTTGCTGATTTAGAGAAGCAATTGTTGAAGACCAATACCATCATTTTCCATTAAACCTATTAAGCCTTTATCCTTCCTCTAGTAGATTAGAATTGTGTTGTGCCGTACGACCGCTAGGTGTCTAAAACCGGTTCGTTCCGTCACAAAGAATACCTTTCCTATCCTTCAATCAATCAATCAACTAGAAAGCAGAATAATGTTACTTGATAAATGTTTTCTCTTTAAATTAATCAATGGTCTGGTTGAGACACCGTTGTTATCAAGTATAAACTTTTATGTACCGGCCTATATAACACGAAATCAACAATTGTTTCAAGTACCAACTTCCAGAACCAATCTCGTTTTGGCCTCAATTATTAATTCTATCAAACCATATTCTGTTCTTTGGTGATTTGGATCTGTTTGACTGGTCTCTGTTAAAATTTCGAAGAAAATGTAAAGTAGTTAATCCTGTGCAGTAAGTGACGGTACTTAACGCATATTAACTGAAGCTTGTTTTCATATATTAATGTTTATATTACGTATTATGATTTATTATTTATTGTTTTATAATATTAATATTATTATTATTATAAATACTATTATTATTTTTATTATTATTATCATTATTATTATAAATGGGTGTTTGGTTTTAGAAAACTTTGTATAGCTATTACATTCTTTCTCTTCTGTTTAACTTTATACTATTTTTTTTATTATTATGAAGTCGATTTTATTGTACATTGGTTTTCTTTAATTTTCGAGAGGCGGCATCCTGTTTGCTGCTCAGTTGTTATATAAAAAAATAAATTGAAATGTAGCCCCAAACAGGTTCCGTGATTTCATTCTAAAGTACGATACCCCAAAAATCGGAACTGTTTTTCTTCCCTAAGGAAATAATGAAATTTATTTTTTAATTATAATGGCAATGGAGTGACGCATTACTGAACTCAAAGTTCTTGGAATTAGCTTCGCCTGATACCTTGTATAGCCTATTTAGAAAATTGAAAACAGCGACTAGGTACACGTTATTAGGAAAGGTGTTCTTGAGTCCCTCATTTGGGCTTTTAAATCCGCTCACATATTGTTTTTACTATTCGGTATCACAATACTATGATTTGTCATCGTTATGACACCCTAATTAACTATTTCTGAAAACTGTAATAATATTTTAATTAATGTTTATCATGTTTTCATTGTTAATGACTTATTCGGTATTACAAGTATAATAAAAGGTAAGTTTTCGAAATTCTGCAATAAACACAAACTAAAAATATATGAAAAAAATTGTTATGGAAAAATTGCATTTATGTTATCAATGTTGCCGTATATTTTGTGATGTATCCAATACCTCCAGACCAGAACATATTGATTTTCCGTTCATTTTCGAAAACATTCGATTAACAGTTCATTGTACAGCTATTAGACATATCATAAATTACGGTTAATATGAAAATATTAATACTTAATGGCAAAATACTTCTCCGTTAAGAACTATTCCATTTCGAACCAAGGAAACAACACAACAGTTCTAGCTAAGATTGAAGCCACATATTTTTCAACTCTAGAATTTTATATACATACATTTTTCTCACCTAATTTTTAATTCTTTCTTATGATAACAATAAATAATTGTGTGTTGAAGAGCAAAACAATTTTGATGTTTCGGAAATGCTGAACTTTGTCGAAAGGATTTTTAATGGGTAAACTTACATTGTAAAGTGCCTTT
Source organism: Nephrotoma guestfalica (assembly GCA_963691935.1). NCBI lineage: Eukaryota > Metazoa > Arthropoda > Insecta > Diptera > Tipulidae > Nephrotoma > Nephrotoma guestfalica. The sequence continues at coordinate 96,253,647 of OY829915.1, forward strand.
GAACTCAAATCTCAGATTTAATTCACATATCGGTAGCAGTCACATATACATACCGAAACAAAAAATAAATCCCAAAAAATTATATTGTTCGCAAATATTCCACCTCAAAATTGTGATATACATTAGCCCAATAACCGAGTTGTAATAAAAAAAAACATTATTTTTGCCAAATAAACATCGTGGTATACTTGATTGTATACTTGATGACGGCAGCAAGAAATGAAAATTTATTTAAACAGCATAAATATTTGTCATTTTGTTAAAATACCAACAATAAAAAAAATTTTGAGAATTCCACACGCTTAGTCGAAATTTATATTGTATTATGTACGTACGAGTATTCGAATATGTAAGATACGATAACGTTATTATATTCAGACGAGTTTTAATTTTTTGGTTGTTGTTATTGTACCCGTATTTCATGAGAGAAGAATATATAAAGATTCAACCGTTCATTCCAACATGTTATACAGTGTGAATGCAGGGAAGATAGAACATAAAAAGTTCCATAAATAATTGTTGCATGTATGTATACTTCAATTAATGTTTTCCGTTTGGTTGGAGACATTGGGAGCTATAAACAACTATAAACAACCCGAATTTATTTCACCACCAAATTAGCGGTTAATTATTTCATAAATTAAATGTCATTTGAAATAATTTATTAACCTTTCTCTTAAATAAATATATATTTTCTAGTTCCCACTTCAAATATATAAGACTACATTACTATATATGTATACACCTAACTACCGCACCAATGTTAAATTTATTAATTTGCTTTAATTTGGAAATGAACAAAATTTGAACAACAAAAATTTAGTATGGGTAAGAAGAATCCGAAAGATAGATAAAGATAAGAAAATGAAATGAAAGGTTTGTTTTTGATTGACTTTTCGTTTTTCGAGTTTTTAAAATTAATTAACTAAATAATTTAAATTGATATTTATTGTATTAAATTATTACTCGAATTCTGTATACCATGATTTTTCTGTATAACCCACTTTAACAACCGTTATTTAACGACATGATTTAGTTTAATGCGATTTTATTAAAGACGATGATTTAGTTTGGCGTATTTAAAATTAATCGTAATTTACAACTCGAATAATTGTTACGCAGCAAATGTTTAGAAAGATCGAAAACCAAATAAAATTAAATAAACATACTCCAGTTAAATCCTTTAATTGCAACTTTGATGAATTTATTTTAATTTTCTATACCATAATAAAAATAAATAAATAATTGAAATAATTTGATTAGAAGGTCTTATTTTATATTACTTCTCCCTTTACACCAGTACGTAAATTTTAGTCGTATTTTGAGACTATGGCAGTAGAAAAACCGTAAATTACCCATAGTTGTAAACACGTTTATTCTCCGTGATATATGTTTTTTATGAGAGATTATTGCTTATTATATGATACAAAATATTCTCTTCCTGTACATATATCGCACACACATTCGTTTATCAGCATAAACAGTTAGCGGTTCTCCCATCTACTTGCAGAATTGCAAAGTTCCAAATCAATCAACACAAACATTTTTAATCGGGTCAAAATGCTATAACCGATGTTCGAATTGTTGCCGCATCGAAAAATCGCATCGAACCCATACAGTGTTTCAAGTGCCTGAAGTAAATGGACACACCAAAGCCTACAGTACACCACATGATGTTTGCGTTACTTGTGGTAAACTCTACATTTCTAAACAGTTTAATAAAAATAAAAATGATACCTCCGTGGAAAGGTGCAGTACCTGTAACGGAAATCACACGACTTATAGAGGGTACCATTCAATCACAACTATGACTAATCCAAATCATATGATGCATATGTCTAAAAATTCAATGATCTATCAGAAGTAGTAATATGTTAACATTGAAAATCCTCATCCCATGATCAGAAGGGACTATCTTTAACTCCTATTTGATCGTCTGGTCATGCATATTATATAATATGTACGACATCAATTTACAAACACTGTACAATTTACAACACCAAAGTGTACACCAATTTGATTTTGGTTGGGCGCGCCTAAAATTTATACAAACAAATCGGAACGTTGAGGAATGTTAAGTTTAATCAATACAATTTGTATGTCGAGTTAAAGATGATGGATTGCGTGAAACCAGTTCTGTGAAATCAGTTTCTTACGTTTAATCTAACCCCTCCTCATTCGCTTCACAAGATGGAAGGACACGAACAGTCAAATGTTTGGTTTTATGGATCGTGGTCGCCGATTTTTTTAATATGCAAGGAGTACCTACCTTTCAGATTCTATACTTAGGTTAATCATGTTAATTTTTGAATTAAAAACAATCAGACTACACAGCACGAATAGTCGTTTTAATATGTGCTTTTATTTTTAAATGTCAGAGCAATGGCGTAAAATCTGTATTTATTCAGCAGCAAGTAGCAGTTTAAATGTGAAAATTTCAAATTTTTATACGTTTTGTAAACGCTTAAACTCAAATTGGTTAACAATTTTCATCGTTGTCATAATTTGGCGCTGAATTGAGCTAAAATATATTTAACAAAAATAATAATAATAATGAAATGCTTCAATGCTATTACTTAAATCAATTTATTCCATTTAGAAAAGAGGTTAAGTTCAATTTTTTTTTAAATCCTTCCGTTTTTTATTCTATAAGCATTATATATAAGCAACACTGTGGAGAATTATTATACAAACAATAAAAACCATCCACTATTTACATCGTATGAAAGGTAAATGGCAAAAATTCTTTCATTTTATTTTTCACTCGGAACCACAAAATGAAGCAACAACAATGTGTAGAAAAAGGATACGTTCAAAGAATTAAACTGTATTTTTTAAGGATAAATTACATTTAAAGGTACGAGTAGGTACATATAAATAAAGTAAAATGAATTAACTTTATAAATAGATGGAGCAAATTGTATCTATACACCTACATTACTTGTCTCTTATCCAGGTAGGACTAGAAAGTGGCATGCAAGGTAGTGAAATATAAAATACATAAATTCACCGTGATGCGATTTTCAGTATTCTGCTGGAGGTCTTGTAAATTGTATTATCAGTATCATTCAATAGAGTGATAGGTCTGGTTTAAATCTAGGACCATAATATGACATTTACACATTTCTTTTATTTATATCTGGAAATATGTTTTGAAACATACATTAATCATTATATATGTATTTATATAAATATGTGGTGTCATTTCATTTTCTTCAGATTAAAAGAAATGAATGTGAAATAAATAAATCGAGCAGAGAAAAAGATTTATAAAAAAGATATGTGAAAATTTTTCGAAAACAAACATTCCAATCTAGTCTTATGTCTCGCACTGTTTCTTTTTGTGCAAATTTACTGATGTGAACATGATGCGAATTAAATGACGTTACATACAATGATCGTACCAAAAAACATTGGAATTCTAAAAGCTTTTTTTCAAAATTGTAAGTAAAAAACAAATCTTTGTTACGATTTCAGGCATTGAAGCAAACAAAATAATTCGTACTTTGTTTGCTTCCTTAACTTTATTAATTCAATACACAATCATTAGGCCCGTTGCACACTTGAGCTATGTTTTTCTAGCGAAGTCAGCTATGTTTTGAGATCACAGCTTCTCGGGTTATTTTACAAAGTTGAAATAAGTGAAACCGAATTCCTGGAGCTCAGCTCAAGCTATCCGTACCTGATTTATTTAAATGCTATATTGAAACTTATGGGATAGAAACATAGCTCACATCGCTCATTGTGGGAGCGATGGGAGCTAATTATTTATCTCCAAGGCGAAAATAAAATATCTAAATATATTGCTTTACAGATTGGGTTGATCCTGATATTTATCTACAATGTCTCGCTTATTTGAGTTTTGGAATCCAAAACGGGAAGCTGTAAAATGAAAACATAGCATACATCAGTCAAAAAACATAGCTCAACGTGTGCAACGGGCCTTACAGTCAACAAATTATTAATTTCGTAATTGTATACTGCTACAATTTGAATGATGATACTTGATAGATTACACTTTAAGCAATCGATCTCCACCAAGTATGATATCGAAAACGTCGGAGTGAATTGCGCTACAATATTATCAGCCTATTGCTTGGTCAACTTTAGAGAATTTAAAATTGAGTAATTATTTGAGCCCCAAAACTGGCTGGTGATCAATAGTCTAGTTAAATTTAATTGATCTTTTGCCTTACAAAGATGTGAATCTTTCGAAAGGATGTATTGTATATTTTAGCACTGCTTTATGCTTCTGCTAGAGAATATTGTTTTTTTTTGCGAAGGAACAAATGCACTACATGTAGAAGTAAAATTGGAACGTTAATTTTCCCTGTCTATTTAAAAGTGTTACGAACATTCCATTTAAGCAAAAAAAATATGCAAACCTATATAGCGATTAAGTGAAATTGCTCAAATATTATTTATTCACTATCGGTTTTAAACAGTCTTTAGATAAAACAATATCTTACTGAAACTCATTTTACGGATCGGTTCAAAATAGTTTTGTAAAACTATAGAACAGGCATTAATAATGTTTGATTTAGTTATATTTTTTGGCAGGTCATAATACTACGAGTAAAATGGTTTATGATTTTATATAGAAATTCAAAATTAAAATAAATCAATTAAAATTAATCAATTTGCTAATCACATAACATTTAAAAATCAGCATTGCCGTTGGAATAAACAAAAATAAAATCGCAAATAAGTAATTTCAATTTAGCCCTAGAGTTGTACATATGAATTACTTCGCTTTGTCGTACTTAGGGGTTACTCAATGCCCCAATATTTTTTGGTGGAAATGTCCTGCAGAATAAAATACTTAATCCAACAAATTTTTGTGTAGAACAGAGCAACGATTTTTTTTATTTGGAACTAAACAGCCTTTTTCAACAAATTCGTTGCTCTGTTCTACACAAAAATTTGTTGGATTAGCTATTTTGAATCCATTTGATTTATTTTTGAAAATATATTACGTAACTATTATTCGAAAATATTAACATTTAATTTGGTGAATGCGTTCTTGGTCGCTTGATGGTGGTACCGAAGAGGAGGTGGATTGCACAGACAAAATTCCAATTACAGTCTTCATCCTCATCAGCCACTGGGTCTGCGCTTGTCGTATGGCACTGTTCGCCTACCTTAATATATAACCTTTTGCTCTTTTCGATTACGCTTGCAAGCTTCACATCTTTGTTTTATTTTATTGTTCAAAATTTCCTTGAGAAGTGTAATGTTTGTAATCTCATAACCAATTAACTGTACAGCTGTTTAGTGATTTTAAAAATAATTATCACCTTTCGATGACGTACATAAGGTTGGATTACTCAGTTGAAATATGCGATAGGCAACAAGGGCACCTACATCCAACATGTTATAAAACAGTTCATTTGATCGAACGTAACAACACCACCCTTCGTAGTATTGTAGTCCAAAATAACTTGCGGTTTATGGGTGTTAGTATCTATAGCTTCTTTGGCGTGTGCTATAAAGAGAAGCAACACGTTTTTTTTGTGTTGTGAACATAACTAGTAAGACACAAGTTATCAGAGAACTCAAAAATAGTAGAATATGCTTCTCTACGTTTTATTTCATTCGAATAGGTGAACTGTTTCGGTAATTCTGCTTTATTCAATCGTATTGTGCCAGTCAAAGTTGTTTTGTTTGTAATGAACTTCTTTGCTAAAAGGACACTTGTGAAAAATTATCCATGGTGATGTTGAAACTTTTATCGAGATAACGGTCACTAAGACGAAGCACGAGATCGTGAGCAATATTTCAAGATATCTGTTCTCCTGGCTGTGTGCCCAAACATTTCTCCTGCTAATGGATAGTTCGTAGTAGCATCGGCAAGCCAAACAAATTTGTATCCCGTACTTCCCGGGTTTGCTTGGAATGTATTGTTTGAAGCTACATCTTCTTTGGGTTGTAACCAACTGTTCATCAATGGATATCTCACTGGAAGGGATAACGTGCGCTGCAAGGTTGTTTTGAAATAAACTCCAAACATGGCGGAATGCAGCTAGTTTGTCCGACTGCATGCGAACAAATATTTTGCCTATAATAAAAGATGTCGCCGAAGAAACATCGCATGCAACATAAGAGCAAGTACCGATTACTGTTTCCATCCAGCAACCACCTTTGACTGCCGGTCCCGACCGCAGATGAGCAACTCCCGACTTATAAAGAAATAGCATCGCTAGAGCAAAATCAAAGTTTGGACAAAATAGATTTGGAGCAGTTCGCTTCGTTAACGCCATTTACATTTATCGAAGAACTGAGATAAAACGGAAAAACCGCAATTCCCGAATATGAAGACAATCCCCGAATATGTAGAAATTCCCTTGTCCAGCGGCCTCAAAAGACACGATCAAGAAAGCATGGGTTAGTCAAATAGGAATTTCGAAATTTTATTAAAAAAGTTTGGGATAAGAATAGGTGGATTTGGGTAAAGCAGTCTGTTTCCTGAAAAAAAATCACCAAGAACTAATCCAAAAAATTCGTTACAACGAAACTCCTACAACGCGAAGTAATTATTTCTGGATTAGTAAAAACGAGATTCCATTCCATATCATTAGTACTCCATAGTGCCAATGTTTTCCAGTACAAATACTAATCCACTAAAGGTCAGCGCAAACAACGTTAAACTGGTTACGACTTCACGATTTAAACCGGACTAAAACTAAAAAATGACAAAACTCAACTCACAGTATCCATAACCAAAAATATGCTTACAGAGTCCTTGAAACACTATATTTTTATATGAAGCATGAGAATACACCACCACTACAACAATGACAGCTGCTGAACTAAACGAGATCCACTACGGTGAACAATCACAACTGTACCAAGAAATCAACTACGCCACAATACGTATCTCACCTACCTTGCCATTTGCTATTAATCAGCCCTCAATACAGGCGATCGCGCAAGAAGATTGTAAAACCTTGCCACCTGATAGCCTCAATGTTGGTTGCAAAACTACACCAACCTCACACAGAATAAGATTTCAATCTCCAGAAATTATTTTTGTTTGTGCCGAATGAAAAAAAAACAGAGAAACTATGAAGGAATTGGCCGTTTTACATACAAAATCCATTAATAATTTTACGGGGCACTGTATGCCCCAATATACGAATATGACATTTTTTCTGCTTGGTTCTCTCGCGCAAACAGACACTACAAATATATTTCGGATAGCATATTTGTGCATTGTATATAACCATCTCTTTCGAATAAACAACAATTATTACTATGTTATAGAATAAATTATAAGTTTATTATTAGTTTGAAAATCGTTAGGGGCAATGAGTGCCCCATGTACAGTTCTAAGGTTAGTAATCTAAAAATACACGTGTTTATGATTTTGTTTGTTCGTTGTGTTTGCGCAATATCTGTTAAAATTTTAGTAAGATATGTTTTAGCTGTACTTTATAAGTTCTCTAAACTAGAATCATTATATTAATAGGTAAACATGAATTTAGTGATCCTTTTTACCCCGAAACTATCCAACCGATTCATAAAAATCACACCATTCGATTTTCGGATTAAAAAAATTCAAGTACAACAACAACAACTTTTTATTTTTTTTTTTGTTTTTTTGTTCGACATAAATAGAAAGAGAAATACATAAACATTTTTTTGATTTGATTTCGAAGGCTAAATATACAAGTGTGAAAGAAATGAATGTGCATTAGGTAGTTGTCATATCAGAGCCATCTATGATTAAAGAGTCGTAATATTAAATGGTGTATTTTATTTAGTTTTTAAAATAACCAATTTTTGAATTAATATTTGTAAATAAACATTTAATTGAGTAATTATTTTTATTTTATACGATTAACAACATAATCAAAAACACATATATGAAAATCAACCATAATTATTTAATATTTAATTAAGGAAAATAAATTAAAGCCGGACCTAATTTTAATGTCTTTCTATAGAATTGAACTTTCTGTTTAGTCGTGTGGGTTAGTAAAACGTACGTAAATTGATTTTCCGCAAATTGTGCAAAAATCCAATTAAACAGTTCCGTTTTATAAATCAATGTTGTTCTCATCGATATGAATTGGGAATTAAAATTATGAGTTTTAATTCCAATCAATAAACTACAACACTTCTTTCATTAGTTTTTATGAATCTAAAAAATTATTACCATAGTAACACCTCGATTTCGTTAGTTAATTCGTTGTCGTTCCAAGTAATAATAAAAATCTGTTAGTTGTATGAAAAGTTATCCAATTTGTACACCAATAAGTGACTTGAGGCGAAAGTAACAATTTAAATTTTAGTTTTGGGACGTGTTGTATTTGTAAGTGCCTAGCAAAAACATAAAAACGCGGATTAGAGTTTGAAGTAAATACGGTAGTTAAGATAATACATATCAGCCACTTAAAACTGCAAACTGCACAACTAGCGAAAGAGGGATATAAATTCATCAATCAAATTAAAATTGCTAATGAAAATGTTCACATGAATATGTTACCAAATATTGTTGAACGCATATTTGTTATTTCGCCCATTTGCTACAAGAGTGACACAATCCAAAAATTTTAATTTTTCAGTAGAGCGTTTTGAAAATATCACTCAAAATTGTTTGTAAAACCGGCGTTTTTCAAAAATAAATAAAAATACATTCTGATTAGTAAAATAAATTATTTTCTATTCTTAAACCCTCAATCGGATCTTAATTTTTATAATTCTTTAATATTTTGCTAATTTTATTAGAATAATTTCCAATATCCTTAAATGTTAATTTCTTTCGTGAATTGAGTGATTTTTTATATGGATTTTTACCTAATTTGCTAGAAATAACTACATAAGAGAGTATGTTTTAATACAAAATAATAAAAATATGAACGATTGGGAATCGTTTGATTCGAATATCTTAGAAATGCGTAAATTTTTAGTTGTGTCACTGTTGCAACAAATGAGCGATTTATGGAACCAATTGAAATGTTATTATATTAAAACTGCAAATTAAAATCAACATCAGCAACCTAAATCGTCAACTTCTAATCTCAACATACAAAGAGGGTGAGTAAATGAAAACGTTACTTATGCACAAATAGTTCAGCAAACTGAGCAGAAACAGTCAAAAGTGGATCTCGTTTTACAGGACATACTGATAAATCTAGAGAACCTCAACAAAAGATTTATCTCACAGGAAATGAGTCTGCAGAACACACTAGAAGAAATGAAATCACAAACTAGTTTCAATAAAAGAGTAGAAGAAAACCTTGATCGAGTGTATCAAAATATAAATTATATAAAATCGAATTATAAACAAAAGAAATGAATAAAACAATACGAATTGTAACCTGGAATTCAAATGGGCTATTGCATCACATTCAAGAACTAGATATATTGTTAAACCTGCAGAAACCCATTTCACCAAAAGTTCATTCTGTAAAATAAAAGGATATAATTGCCACCATGCAATACATCCAGAGAACAAAGCTAGAGGTGGATCAGCTATCATCATAAAAGATCATATAAAATATAACGAAGAACTTAAAGTCGAGAAGCTCTCCATGCAAGTCACAACAATCAAAATACAATTAAACAATAATAAAACTTGTAGTATCTCAGCAATATACTGCCCTCCAAGATACAATCTCAAACAAGTGGATTATACTAATCTTCTCAAAACACTAGGAAGTGTCTTCTTAATTGGAGGTGACTATAATGCAAAAAATATCTATTGGGGATCACGGTTAACGACTGCTAAAGGAAAAGAACTGTTCGCAGCAGGCAAACAACTAAAATGCGAGTTTCACTCAGGCGGTACACTAACCTATTGGCCTATGGATATCAGTAAGACTCCAGATCTTATAAATTTCTTTATTACAAGAGGGATTTCAGATAATTATATCCATATAGAGAGCAGTGAAAGTCTATCGTCAGATCATTCACCAGTTATTATGATACTTAGCCAAACAATGATTATGAAAGAGAGCAACCCGAAATTAACGAGCTCCAAAACCAATTGGAATCTCTTTCAAACACATTTAACAGAAAGAATTAGTTTGCAGAACCCAATACAGGGACCAGCCCAAATAGAAGACGAACTAGATAAGTTGATCCATAATATCCAAAGTGCTAAGTGGGAAAGCACTCCTAATAATAGTAAAGAAATGAAACGAAATGCTGGCTATCCAGAGGAAGTGAGTGAACTTCTTAAAAAGAAAAGAAAAGCACAGAAGAAATGACAAATACATCGAAACCCGGAAAATAAGAGGATATTTACCATTTGTGCAACAAATTAAAATACCTAATAAAAGACATTAAAAATCAGTCAGTTAATAAATACCTCAGCACTCTAACTGGGCTAAAAGATACTGATTATCCATTATGGAAAGCAACTAAGAATTTTAAAAGACCCAAACTTCAGGTTCATCCAATTAAAAATAAAGAAAATTGGGCTCGAAATGCTAAACAGAAAGCAGATTTGTTTGCAAGTCACCTTGAAGAGACATTCCAACTTTACCCCAAACAAACGGAAGAGGAAACTATCATCCCGATAAATAAACAGGATGAAATGAAAATTACACCTGTAACATTGAAAGAACTAAAATGGAAAATGAATAATAATCTGAATGCGTATAAGGCTCCAGGATATGATCTTATAACGGGTCAGATAATAAAAGTGTTACCGGAGAATGCGTTGAGGAAACTAGTGCATATAATTAACTTATTTTTCCAAGACAATGGAAAGTTGCAGAAGTAATTATGATACTTAAGCCGAACAAACCTCCGAATGATAAAGCTTCATACAGGCCAATTTCTCTGCTACCGACATTATTGAAACTATTTGAAAAGGTTCTTCTTAAAAGACTAAAACCAATTATCAAAGAGAGGAATCTTATCCCCCACATCAGTTTGGATTTAGGGAAAAACATTCTACGATAGAACAAGTACATCGAATTACTGATGTAATCGAGAAATCACTAGAAAGCAAACAAATATGTTCAACAATATTCTTTGATGTAGCGCAGGCATTTGACAAAGTGTGGCACCTAGGGTTAGAATTCAATCTTCATCGAGATCGTCCAGAACAATTTTTTCAAATTCTAAAACCATACATAGCAGAGAGGCATTTCCGAGTAAAGTATGAGTATGAATACTCCCAACTAAAAAGGATAAAAGCCGGAGAACCACAAGGAAGTGTTCTTGGGCCAATCCTTTATCTCCTATATACTAGAGATATACAAATTACAGAAGCAACTATGGCGACTTTTGCCGACGACACGACAATACTTGCAACAGCAAAGAACATCAATGACTCCACTTGTGAATTACAGAAAGCTACTAATATGTAATTGGACAAAGAAATGGCGAATTAAATTAAATGAAGCAAAATCAATCCAAGTGAACTTTACGAATCTAAAAGTTAATCATATACCAATAAAGATAAACTCGATAGTAGTACCGCATGCAAACACTGCTAAATACCTCGGCATGACTTTAGAAGCTAAACTTAGATGGAAGGAACACATAAAAAAGAAGAGATAATAACTAAACATAAAATTTAGAAAAATGCAATGGCTCTTAGGGAGACAATCTGAACTAGCGATCCATAACAAATTGCTGTTGTACAAACAAATCCTGAAACCTCTATGTACATATGGTAGCCAACTCTGGGGTTGTGGCAAGAAAACAAATTTTCCTCGAGATTTTCGAACGGGCGCCTCAGTATATGTTCTATGCAGATTGGCATACCTAACTTCATATGCCAAGGGAGGAGGTCATCTCTGGGTTTACCACAAGGAAATTTGGTATTGAACATATTTTCGAACGGGCGTCTGAATATATGATCTATGCAGATTGGGATACCTAACTTCATATGCCAAGGGAGGAGGTCATCTCTGGGTTTACCACAATCAAATTTGGTATTGAACATATTTTCAAGGGAAGAATGTATAGAAAATGGTTTATGGGATGATCAATATTCACCAATAATCCTCGTGATTTTCGAACGGGCGTCTGAATATATGGTCTATGCAGATTGGGATACCTAACTTCATATGCCAATAGAGGGGGTCATCTCTGAGTTCGCCACAAGGAAATTTCGTAATGAACATATTTTCACCGGAAAAATGTATAGAAAATTGTTTTCGATCAATAAAGTATCTTTAATTTTTTCATTGATGTTTCATTTGATTGATTGATTGATTGATTAGGAAGGGTTATTAGATATGATAGACTTGACCCGGTTACAGACACCTAAGTAGTCAATAGTTAGTAAATCACAAGCACAAGACAGCACAATAATTTTTGTTTTCTGGATATAAATAATCAGCAATCAAGATCCTAAAAAATTTTAGTTGTTAAATTTCCTGAAACAAAACTTCATTATGATGAGTCACCATTATGATGAGTTTGAACATTCTCAGACGATTCTAGATTCTAAAATTTCCAAATAAACCAAATCAATAATTTGAATAGTAATTATCAACTAGTTAAAATAATAAAACGAATTATTAGTACTAATTACAACCAAATACGGCCACATTGATTGACTTTTAAATTAAAATTTAATTTTTAATGAAAAAGTAGTACAGCTTCAAAGATATTCTGTAATCAAAAAAATCCATTAGAACTAAATAAATTAACTTAATCAGAAACTGCAATGAATAATAATATTAATAATTCACACCTAATAAACCTCGATAACTCTAAACTAAAATCCAATAAATATAATAATTAATTATTCAGAAGCTGAATAATTGGATACATGAACAACACTAAAATCAGCCAATCTTTGAAATCAAAATATAGCCGAGTAGAAGGCGAACAAAAAACACGGTCGACATCATCATACAAATGCCATGGAAATTTCTTTCTGTCAAGATCCTCCCGGACCCTACCCATCCATATCTCGTATGTGGCGTGCACATAAACTCTACCCATCCATCCTCAATCCCTAATCCCTAATCCGAGATCACCGTACAATATACAGAGCAAAATATGTGTGTATGCACGTAGAGTGGATGACGAACGAAATTACCACTCTTCAAGCGTGCACCCCAACCACAATCTATACATTTTATACGACGATCATCAAATCATAGATACCACCACGGAAGATGGTAAATTTCTAAACGAAAACTACCCTAAAAATAAAAAACAGTTCAGCCAAACCAAAGATAAATAAACAAAGTTCATGCGCAGGCGAATGAAAATTCATTTCTCTACCGCATCTGCAAGATACAATCAAGAAACAAAATTCAATATCATCCGTATGAAAGTTTCTTCTCAAGTTTACGTACTAACATACAAAGTCTATACATTGCGAGATGGCCGTATACACACACATAGGCCCCGGTTTATCAATTATTATAAATTCATTGCTGCACGATCATCACACATATACACATTGAAAAACCTTTCCACACAAAAACAATATACGGGTAAATATGTACAATACAAAAACAAAAGGTAGACCATTTGATCACCAAAACATGCTTACTCATGACCCTAATGCTGCACCAACACTTGTAGCACAATCTAATGAAAATGGTACTGGAGTTTTTTACAAATTAATTACAAATTTGTTACACAGTTATAAAATTGTTTACAAGTCCCGTTATTCTGCAATTCGTGTGTGGGCTGGTGTTAGACAAAGCTACACCACACTTTTCGTATTTTTGTTAATATTTATTGTATCGGGCTGGGGGTGGTACTGGAATTTTTTACAAATGAATTACAACATATCGGCATAGTTCAACCCCCAAAAAACTACCCCAAAGAGGTGCAATTCTTTAAAAACCATATTTTTCGTTACAACATGCTTATCGCATTTCTAGTAATTTTTGTTGTATCGTATTGGGTATGATACTGGCATGTTTTACAAATTAATTACAACATATCGGTATAGTTCAACCCCCAAAAAACTACCCCTAAGGGGTGCAATTCTTTAAAAACCATATTTTTCGTTACAACATGCTTATCGCATTTCTAGTAATTTTTGTTGTATCCATTGGGTATGATACTGGCATGTTTTACAAATTAATTACAACATATCGGCATAGTTCAACCCGAAAAACTACCCCTAAGGAGTGCAATTCTTCAAAAACCATATTTGTCGTTACAACATCCTCATCGCATTTCTGCTGATTCTGTACTGTAATTTTTTACAAATTAACTACAACATATTGGAATAGCTCAACCCCCAAAAACTACCCCCAAGCGGTGTAATTTTTACACCCTTAATTTATTACAATATCACACACCCACAAAAATCGATCGTAATGTATCAAACTTCCTTCATGAGCAAGAATTAGGTATCCCTGAATTTATTACAAAACCCCCCACACCCACAGAAATCGATCAAAATGTATCGAACTTCCTTCCTATGCAAGAAATAGGCACGCCCGAATTTATTACAACAGCCCACACCCACAATAATCGATCTAAATGTATCGAACTTCTTTCCTATGCAAGAATTAGGTATCCATGAATTTATTAAAACAGCCCACACCCACTTGTGCTACAAGTGCTGGAGCATTAGGGTCATTGCTTACTCCACCTAGCAAAAATATAATGTACGAGTAAATATAAATATAAAACAATTGAGAAAAACACGAAAAAAAATTTCGTACAACAACAAAAAATGTTAGCTTGTCGCGTAAAGAATACTCGATAACCCACTACTTGAGAATTCTAGAACCCTATACCTTTAAGAGTTATAAAATACATACGAGTAAATATGTACAATACAAAACAAAAAAATGGTAGATCATTCGATCACCAAAACGTGTAATGTACGAGTAAATATGCATACAAACGAGAAAAATGAGAAAAACCACGAAAAATAATCTTCGTACAACAACAACCAAAAATGTTGGCGAGTGTAACAACACACAGTAACAGAATTGTCGCAAAAACCCATTGTCGTATAAACAATACTCAATAACCCATTACATAAGAATTCTAGAACTCTACACCTTTAAAAGTTAAAAAATACATTTAAAATAAATATGTATAAATGTTTATATACTTAAAATTTATGTTGGAAAAATATAAATTAATATGAAAAAATGAAAAAACACTTAACTTATACATTTTTTGGTAACAAAAAAAGTCTAAATAATGAAGGTTTACATAAAATGCATTTGATGCATGCAAGCAACGGTATCAAGATACTCATAAACAAAAATTGTTTTGTATATACTCTACACCACTGCAAAATGCAGTGCAAATGCACAAATTAATACAACCATACAATATGACTTACAATACAATAACTTATCACTACTACTTTATTACACCAATTTATTAATATTATTACTATTATTTATTATTTATTTATTTAACCAACAACACATATGTTTTATTATATCATTTAGTTAATTAACTAATTGATTATAAACGCAATTAAATTAAATTAAATTATTTATTTCGAGGAGAGACAAAAACACGTCTTTCCTCAACGACGATCAAACACCGACTTCAATTTTTTCATTGATGTTTCATATAGATTAAATTTATTAATAAAATTAAAGAGAATCTTTTTTAATGCAAACTGTTGTATAATTTTAAATTTTCTCGGGCTGACTTTTTTCTTTAATTTAACAATACAATTTTCGGGATGAAATTATTTTTATGTGATTTTGACACACACTTTATGAAAAAAAACCTTTTCGGGATAGAAATTTCGGGTCAACTTCTTATATATAGTGTAATGTGAACACTTAACACTCCTTGTCAGAGGACTCCTTTCCGTTTCTTTCCTTTTAAACACTTTTCTTTACAGAATTCAAAGACAAAAAAACTAATCGTGAATACTTTGTGTCCCGGGTTAAATAATTGTTTTTTGGTTGTATTTTGGCAACGTATGAGGAATTTAATTATCTGTTTGATGCATTATCGGAATCTGAGTCAAAATTTACAGTTTACAGTTTCAAAGTAAATTTGAGATTTATGGAAAAAAAAATTATGAACACTTTGCCACCCAGGTTGGAGGCCGGTACCTGAGCTCGTCAAATGATTAGTTTAATTAGATATTTTATGCACTATCGGAGCCTGAGTCAAAATCTCTGATATTTAGTGTTAATTTCTACTTCTTGTATTAATCTCAATCTAGCCTTGTAAAGATTGAGATTAATATAAGAAACAAATCGTGAACACTACGACACCGGGCTAGGGGCTAATATTTGAGCTCGTCAGATTAGAAACATAATTAATTATTTTCCACACTGTTGGAACCTAAGTCAAAATCACCGGTAAGGAATATCAATCTCTATTTAACAGTTGCAAGGCAAATATAAAATGAAAAGAAAAGAATTTGTGAACACTTCACGATCCAGGTGTTATCACATTCGAACTGCTGTATTACCTAATTATGAAGGGATGTATGTATATGTGTTGCATTATTCAAACATTTAGGCGAATGAAATGAAGCATTGAAGATCATGACTTGATTTACGTAAGAATAATGGCATCTTAATTGAAAACAAATCTGTAAATTTTCAGATTGTTCCTGTTTTGTTAGAAACACTAGAAAGAATAACAAATAACTAAAGTGCCTAGAATCTTTAGAATTGTAAATATATTTATAACACACAAACGAACATATTTGCAGAAGAAGTTTTGTGAGACTAAATTAGCAAATATTAGGATTAATAACTTCTAAAATGGCCAATAGGTGAAACAAAATACTGTTTGATCTGTTTGATAGACAGATATAATAGTTTATTCATTAGACAGATAAATGTTTTAAATTAAATTTTAAAAGTGGTCTGCAATCTGGAATAATTGGGCGGAATTGTGCCAAAAATGCTAATAAAATGCCTAAAGGATAGATATCACAACAAAAAACGAAATATATTCAGTCTCTAAGCCACGAAATTACCTTTCATAAAAATTCGAAGAATTACAAATGGAACTGTTTGCAGTATCTTCAAAACGACAAGCTTCTGCATATCAAAATTTATATTAAAAATTTAGTTTACAGAGGAAATTAAAGAAAAGTGTTACTGACTTTTACCTGTTTATATAAAGGGAGATTGCTTAAACTGTATCAATTAGTGCGGTAAACTTCGTTAAATACGGGGTAGAAAGTTTGTATATTATAATCCCATCAAGTTTATCAATCGTAAGTTAGTGGATTTTAGGGGTTTATCTACACCTATTCAAAATTGTATCTGTAAACATTGTGTTTATATACTTTGAATATGTTAAGGAACGATCTCGGACAAACGTTGAAAGTTATACCAACGTGCGAACTATTTATGGTTGATTCAAAATGCAGGTCGATAATCGAGCGCAAACTTTCAGACGCCATCAAAAGAAGATCAGAAGTCTCGCCCAAACCCTCTTTAATCTTCCTTTTGAAGTATGTGTTCGGTCAGCCCAACTGTTATAATGTTCACTCAACCAGCTATGACGCCAATGGCATGTCACTATAGGTCGTCTTGCACGAGACCTGCTGGACATGGGTGCTGGGATGATGAGCCAAAAGAAAAATGCTACATATTAGCACATTCGTATTTCATGCATTACTTACCGAAATATATTTTGTTCATTCGATGATATCTGTAGTATTGTTGGCCGCAACGGGAATGTGTGTAATGGAATACCCTCATTTCCACTCAGTACAATTGTTGCTTTAACATCGGACATTATAAAAAACGAATGCCAATGTGTCTGAAAATATAACGAAAAGAAAATTTGTATTTATTATTAATTGACAAATTGTTATTTTCTTGAAATATAATTTTGGCATGATAATGATTGTTTAGCTTTAGTGCTTCATTATATTCAAGTCGTTGCTTCTAAAGATGCGGTTAGAAAACAAGTTACCCGCAATGAAAAACAGATCTTTTGAGAGCACCCAAAACTTTTAATTTTTATAATCGGCTAATTATTACTTTCGTTTACGTAGTAAAATAAAGTATAGTAATCTTGAAAATTTTCGACCTCGAAATTTATGTAAATTTACCATTCACTATATCGACGAAGTCCGAACAAGGCGTTTTCAAAAGATTCTCTGTGTGTGTATCCTTTTGCTGTGCCGTGCATACTAAATGCCTATGTCCTCTCTATAACCCAGACAAATTAACAAATCGGGCTGGAACATCATATTTAAGTTTTTTTTCATACTTTCGGGGATCCCCCGATTTTTGAATGAAATCGCTCTACCAAGTGGCAGCTTCCATAGGAGCTTTCTCGTTTTATACAAATAGTTTGAAAAGTATATCATTTATGAGAGGAAACGATTATAAAGGAAATGATTGTAAATTAAATTTCAAACAATATTAGTTCAGATAAATTTTACCGGAAATGACGAGTTTATTATCAAAACTCGTTTCACCAAAGTTTGGATTGACTATTCGGAATAAAACTTCATATTTGAACCATTAATCCAGATCCATTAATTAAGAGATCCTGGCGAAATTTGATGGAAATCTGTGTACTGGAAGTAGCAGCTTCAATGTGAGCTTTTTCAATTTTTGCGATTTGTAACGGAACTTCATTCCGTTATCAACTCATAAATCCAATCAACCAAAAATTCTAATCATAAGTAATCTCGCCACGGCCTTGAAGATATCATCTTCACAAAAATCACGGAAATAATTAGTCATTGGCTCGAATACACATTTTCATTTTTATAGTACGCTGCAAATGGTCGCTACAAATATAAATTTTTTAAATTCATTGTTTTGTAATTTGAGTACATAACATATATTTTTTTCAAGTACGAGTATATGATAAACGCAAATGTTCTACATAATTATGTAGGGTAACCGACTTACCTAAAAATTTGAGACATTGCATTTATGTTAATACACAAAAATTCTCTAAGTGAGTGTAAAATGAATTAATTTGTTTATGTAAGGAGTAAACAAATTTAATTTATAACACTTTTAAACTGGGCGGTATTTATGAATATTGTTTTTGATTAAACAGCAAAATTTATTAATTGATTGAAAAGAGGACATTCATTTATTAAATTCTGTTATAAAAATTAATTTCCCCCTCTTTTCTAGATCAATTAATTTTCGCATAAATACCGTACCAAATTTTTGGTAGGGAGTTCAGTTTTTGGTGTTCCTAACTAATTACGCACAGAGCTTTAGCCGTGGTAATTAGCGAGAAAGACGATCAGTGTTGAGAAGTAAAGTAAAACCTGTTAAAGTGAAGAATAACTAGATAGTTAAAATAAAATAAACAATTTGTTGTAATTTAAAATCAATTGTTGTGTATCAATTTTTTGGATTCCGTGAGTTCGAGTAACGTTCGAGTAAGTATGCTTAAAACAGAAAAAAACTGAATACTAACATAAAGGGGCCCAATTGGTAAAGGGTCTACCAACTGCTCCATTAGGGGCGGAAACCGCGCAAGTGCCTCGGCACGCGGGTTTCCTTCTGTTGGTAACGCTTTACCGATTTTTATTTACTTACTAACATTTGGGGCCTTCAGCCCATAATAAATAATAATTTTCTTCGATTTTTTCTCTTACTCGTTATGCTTAGTCTAGGGTAATTATGTTACCCTAAACAAGTATTAAAACAACCGCGGTGAACCTGCCGGCAGCGTAAGGCGTGGACACCATCAACTTGGGTACTGTTTTGCCCAATTCCATAATCGTTATAATCCCTCAGTTTGACGGCATACTTGATGTCGTTCCATCTTATTTTGTTTTATATAAATATGCGGTAATCTAGGCCGTGAATCTGGGTACCCCAAAAACCCACACCATTTTCCTCTACCCGACTGAGCGGTGGGAATCTAAACCGCATGGGGTACAATTCAGGTTACGGCAATTCTATGAAACGGGTGTGCTTCTACGCAAGTAGAAGTCATACTTCTGTTTCAAGTGGCGCCCAAATGGGGCCTAAATTGGCCCAAATTCTTGACATAAATTGTCAAAATATTCTTGAATCATTAATGGATTCCAAATTTAATTGAGGACTTGCTCACAATTTTTTGAATTATATTTGTATGGACACCACCGTTTCAAGTGGAGTTCTAGTTATTTAATCTTTTTCGGTATATTCTATAATTGAATCTGTCAAAGTGTAAATTTTTGGTGTGAGTGTGGCTGCGGACATGCCTTAGTGGCATGCCTGACCAGATGCGATGTTGGGTCGCACACATACCGGAAAAGCTTTGTAATTGTCAAATTCCAGTGCTGGATCCTCGTCTTATTAGTTCATTTGAGGCATTGTCCCAACTCGCACTCCGGGGAATGAACTGATATTCGTGGTAGCATCTGAGATTCGATGAGACATTTTGACTATGTTTAATTGCAGAATATTTATTTATTCACTCATAGGATTGTACGGTTTTCGGTACCGTGTACAATCAACAGTTTTTGTTTTAGTTGCCAGTAAGGGTGAATACCACGTTTCACGGATGCAATGGGCATATCTCTTTCTCGGCCGAAACAATGTTCGGGGGTATAAAGGGCTGCTCATTCTCCGGCTATCAAACGTGTTACTCCGTAACCTGGTATATAAAGCAAAACTGCCCTTACATTTAAATATACCTCTGTTTAAGTTCTTGTGGCTATGGGTAAGTAATTACCACGAGCCGTAGGACAAATTTATTATTTGATAAAAAAAAGTTTGAATTTTCTTTGTGACATATAGTTAGGTTTCGCGTTTTTTTCCACTTTGTAACCAAACTTAATTTTACATCTTTCGGGATGAGGTTTGTCAGTCCACCCAATTTAGTTTTAGTTGCGTTCAGGATATTTTACACTCAGCTGTTCACCTCAGTTTTTCTGCTAGTGAACGAGTATTGACCACGAGGTCGGACATAGGCTGAATGTAATTGTATCATATGTCATGAAAATTCTTAACGGTAGTCGGTGCATTATCGTTCCTAGTTGATAAAAAGAGTAGCTGTCGTTCGAGCGCTTAACCATTTAGAAAGCCTCGCTAACGTCAGTTAACTTACATTGTGTTGCGCTAGTTATCTCGCGCAATTGAGCTCCTCTAATGATAGAGTAAGACTGCCAATTGCGATTATGAGGACAAGAACATCATAATGATCAATTAGGTATCCTAAATGATTTCTGTCTCGATATTTACTACGTCAATGAGGGTCACTCGAAGAGAGTTTAGAAGCCCATTGGGATTTTGAAGATAAAGAAACAGATTCATCCAAATTTAAATTCATTTTCCTTTTCCAATCCTATTTTTAACCCAAGTTGGGGGTGTTTATGCCTTGTGTTAGGGGCATACTAACCGTGGTTGTTTACTATGCGCTATCATTAAATTAAGATAAATTAGTTGTTTTTAAGTCTTAGTCAGTTTTTGTTTTAAATTAATATATTATCCGAGTTAAGTCATATCCAATATGGACATAAACCTTCTTGACACAGATGAGCTCCTAATAGAGTTCGAGGTGCGAGGGTTAGGAGAAGAAGCAAGGCAAGAGATTACCGATACCTTAAAAGCCACGCTTAGGGGGAAGTTGCAAAAAGAACAGGCAGAAATTTACCTAAAACCCCAAGAAGCTCATGTAGCTGCTCGCAAGCAGCCCCAAGCGGAAGCAGGGTTTTGCTTTAAAAAATTAATAGAAATCCACCAACAACTGTGTCTCGCCACAGAAAAGCTGGAGTTGGAGATATCTCCTCGTATAGAGGCCCGGTTAGAACATGTCTAAGGACGGGTGTACCGGAGCGCGATTTCACAAACGTTCTATGCCAAATCGGCAAGCTGGTCGAAATCACTGCGACAATTGATCACCACAATTGATCACCATAGTTGCTCACCTAAAAAATAAAGAACTTACGGCCGAAGCCGGAAGAGAACAGTTGGGGCGGTTAGTCTTTGCTCAGTCAAAAATCGGGGGTAGGCAAACTAGACCAGCGGGACGAACTTTCCCACAGACTGAAGAATCTTCAGAGGAAGATGATCTAGACCATAGTCTCCTCAAGTTGTCACCGATTAAAACGGTAACCCTAAAGTACCAGGACGGGGACTTTATAGAGCCACCGACAGGAAGGAAAATACCAGAGCAATCTGAAAGGCATTCATCAACAATTTCGACACATCAGTTTGCACATGGATGGGCAAATTCAAGTGGCATGACAGACGCCAAGTTGCGTCGAGAAGTCAGCACATGGAAGGTCCGTTTCGAGTGGCATAAGAGTCCTTTAACGGTAGAACGGTTTCTGGGGCGAATGGAATGGCACGCCAGTAGATCGTTAATACCGCTTGATGATTTAGTAGGAGTAATAGACTTATGCCTAGAAGGGGATGCCTTAGATTGGTTCTGGACATCGGTGGACAGAAATCCAGAAATGTCTTGGGAGGTATTTCGTCAAGAAATGTTGATGAGGTTTGCCTCGAGTAGAACAGATGACGACGTAAGACGTAGCCTTAACAATCGCAAGCAGAATTATCCGCGCGAGTCCTTTATGGAGTTCTACCAGGCAATCCATAAGATCACTTTGCAAACTAACAAGATAGTCGCAGACGATACTATCTACACGGATTCTAGGTCTGCCCATGGAGTCGGAACTAAAAGGAAAACAAAGAAAGACTAGGGAGAGGTTGGAAGCACGGATGAAGGTGCTGAGGGAACAGCAGTTATTACGAAGTTATTGGTGGGAGAGAATACGAGTTGCCCTGGAAAGAATTTTTGTCAACACCACATCAATATTGGACCACCTACAGCTGAAAGATAGGTGCGTAGGTGATGCAATGATGATGTGAAGGCTGGTATGGCGCGCGGTGAAGCATACCAGTACTAGGTTAGATGAATATATGAATAAAAATGAGAACGAAAATGTAATGTTATTAGGAATAAATAAAACATATACTTAATTTAAAAACAGAATGTCTGAAATAGAGTTATTATTTTTTTTAGAAAATGAATATTTTGAGCTTGTGGTTGAGTATAGTCCTGGTAGTAAGGGTGACAGAGGGACAACTGCAGTTTGATAAATTCCAAACCGAGCCAGGTATCTACTTCTCAGAGATAGGGAAATCTGTAGTATCAACTAGTGAGTGGAAGTTCATCATATATTTCAACCTCTCTGGCTATTGGAACGAGTGCAGGTATTTAGAACAAACCTTCGCCCAGTTCCAGCTAAGATGTGAGACCAAGTCAAATGGTTCAAACTACATACAAAATTGCCAGGAATTACTGGAACCCATATCACACTTAGTAAACCAAGTAGAGGACAATAATGAGCTGTTCAAACCACATACATCAAGGGTACGCCGTGCACCGCTAGATTTCGTTAGGAATATTGTAACGGAATTAAACCTAATTCCGTTATCAACTCATCCCAACAAAATCTATTTCCTCATCGGCATGACCTCGAAGATAATATCTTCAACTACATTCCATTCAAGCAAACGTCATGCCAGCCTTCTACATTTCTTCTTTGCCTTTATTTATAGTGGTATCATATGATTCATTCACTTTAGAATTTTTCATATGTGCCACAGTTAAGTAAACGCAGATATGTACATCAACGTAATTTGATTACGTTGCCTATGTACATAATAAATGTACTTGATCTATTTATTAGGTGAATGACAATGACCAATGCAAATATTGAAAAGCATTGTGGTTGTTGTTGTTCGAACTTCCTCAACGGATGAATTGAAGAAAAAAATATTTGCGCGTGGATCGAGTCAGCAAAATCGATGTCACGTTGCTGTACAATTTTCATAGGAATTTTTGTGATGAGATCGCATAAAATTTCCTATGAAACTCAAAATAGGTACAACATTTTTCTTGCTTGGGGGACAGTAAGTTTTTAGACAGACCAACGTGTGGTCAAGTAATTTTTTTTTTTTTTTTGTGTGATTAAGAAGAATTGTTTTTTTGTGTGTGCGTTAAAAATAGATATTGGGAAATAAAATAGTGTACTTAAGTTAATGAAGTGTTTAAATAGAGTTAATGAACCACAAAGGTTTTTTTTTGTTTTTTTAATTGTGGATTTTGTGTTTTTTTTGGCATACGGATTTACCAGTTTTTTTTGGTAAGTACATTGTTTTAGTGTTACTAACCTAATAAATAAAGATAGTGGGTTGACGTCGGCTGCCGGCGGAAAGAAAATTGTTCACGCTAAGCGGCTCTTTTTCTTTCTGCTGCCATCGATAGCATACCACTATCAACCCCCTACTAACACCACTTTTTAGGGCCTATGGGCCAGATAGTTTTTTTAAGATTAGGTAGATTAGGGTAAAATGTTTAGATAAACATTTTACCTATACAACCACGGTCAGTTTTGCCCAAGCGATGGGCTGGTAGGCTAACCACTACTTCGGGGTCCGATACCCCACTTTTCCTTTTTTTATGTTTGTTTTTTTTTGATGCGGTTATCTATGCTGTTACCGGTGCATTCCCATCCCCACGACCGATTAACCTCTCCCGACTGAGCTACGGATTAATGCCGCTGGGGATGAATACAGGTAGCGGCAAAAATCTATGAAACTGGGTTAACTTTAGCAGTAGCTAAAGTTAACCCGTTTCAAGTGGCGCCCAAATGGAGCACAACATCTGTTCCACAATTAATTAAAATATTTATGTAGGCACCACTTTTTCAAGTGGCGCCCAAACAAGGGCCTAATAACATCAGGTCCATTTTATTTATATGTAGGCACCACTTTTTCAAGTGGCACCCAAATTGGAGCACAACATCTGTTCCACAATTAATTAAAATATTTAGGTAGGCACCACTTTTTCAAGTGGCGCCCAATAATCGGGCCGGAATTCGGCCAAATTAAAGTTTTTTTTAGTGAAAAAAGTGATTTAAGTGTTAAACAGTGTAATGAATCTCTAGTGAATAGAATAAGAAATTTGTTTGTGTGAGTATGGCTGCGGTCATGCCTTTTCGGTGTGCCTGACCTAATTCTGGGTAGGTCGTACACACACAAATGAGTTTCTTAAATTGTCGTTTTCCTGTACCGGATCTCCGAATATTCAGTTCGCCTGTGGCAAGTCCCAACCCGCACTCCGGGGGGTGAACTGGTATTTGTGGTGGTACATGGAACTCGGCGATCCATTCTTTTTACAACAGTTCATATGCACCAACAAAAATGTTGTGCGGTTTTCGTGTACCTTGTACAACGTACAATTTTGCAATTCTACACTGGCAAGGGTGAGTGATGCGATCCCTGAAGTAATGAGCATATCTCTTTCCTGCCAAGCGACGATCTTGGGTGGTATAAAGGGCTGCTCATTCTCAGGTAAATTGACACATCATTCCGCATCCCAGCTGGAATTGTAAAATTAAACCCCTAACCATTCCCCGTTTAGTGGCAACAATTTGGCTTGTGGCTAGAATTTACCACAGGTTAAGTTTTGTCATATTTTAAATTAGATAAAAATGGAATTTCCAATCTATAACTTTATATTTAAGAGTCGCGTACTTTCCACTTCAGTTTAAAATTTTAAATATCATCCCTCGGGATGGGGTCGCCAGTCCTCCCATTGTTAGGTTAGGTACATCCAGGATACAATTCATCCGATTGGTCACACTTAGGTGTCTGCAAGTGGATGTGCATGAATACAAGTTGGCCTTAAATCGGATAAATTGCGATCGTAAAGTTATGGAAATTCGCAACAGCAGCCGGAGAGTTGTTGTTCCCAGTGAAGTGAGCGGTTCGGCCTGCCACTCACACAGTCAGGTCGTCTTCTAAGGTAGAATTGAATGATGACTGTGAATTATGAGGGCAAAAGAAGTGTCTTACTTAACCGGGTAATTTAATGAAATATGAAAATGTTTTCACCAGGGCAATGAGTCTCACTCTCGTTATATACGGAGTTACGAATGCCATTGCTGGTTTGGGTTAATATTTCATATTTTATCAGTTCAATTCGGTTTTAATTTTCCTTTTCCTATCCTTGTTTGCCCAAAGTAGTGGGAATTAACCATCACCTCGTTGCGGGGGTGGAATTGATTGTGGTTGTTTGTGTTTTATTTAGATTTAAAATTAATTTTTTTAGTTTAGATTCGGTTTGTTTAGGTTAGAACTATTTTTTTTTTTAATAATGATATATCCTAGTCAATTAAGTAGAGATGAATTGTTGGTAGAATGTGAATTAAGAGGAATCCACACGGAGGATCATCAGCAAGCGATAATCGCCCTTGAGGAAGCTATTAAAGAAGAGCGAGAAGACTACCCTTTTCGTGCCTTGCTATTTGCACATAAGGCAGCTCAAGAATGTCCACTCCAAGAGGCAATAACGTGTTTTAAGAAGTTGGAGGACGTTCGTAAATTGCTGAGAACCTGGATATATGGTGGTTTAACTGTAGATGAGCTGAAACCAGTTTTCTACACCAAAATATTTCATACCCTAGGTCGAATCAACCGAAGCACAGGTTTCGAAGTATTCACCGATACAATTGACGAGATGAAACAATGCTTGTATAAACTAAGGGATATCGGGCGGTCCTTAATAAAGTACGATATTACGCTGCGAGAGGCCGATAATCAGCTAAAAGAAATAGTGGTAGTATCATACGAAACCAGTGTCCTCCTGGGAATTAGTGACGATGCACAAGCTCAACGGACTAGAGTGCTGATGCCATCAAATAATACGTTAACTAATTCATCATCATGTGCGTATTATAAAAATGGGCGCGTGCAGCAACAACATCACAGGTTATTGCGAAAATTGCAAAAGAAGCTATGCCTGCCAAGCGAACCAATAGTGACTTCATCGCCAGCACCACGAATACCTCACCCGGCCGATGTATATAATTCGGATAAAATAACATCAGAAAGATCATTACAGAAACACACGGAGGTAACAGAGGATTATCAGATAGTGCTAAGTATAGATAGCACTAGACCATCGCCACAAGCACCACAAATGACGTTACGATCAATGTTAAATAAAAATAACGTATGTGGTTCTAATAACATATCATCAAACATCCCACCGTCAACCTGTATCTTAGAAGACGATAAAAAATTTTCAAGTGGTGTAGGAAACCAGGTTGATCGAAGAAATTTGCCTCAGGTTTCTGATGAACAAGCATTACCAGTTGTCG
The DNA here is from genome assembly GCA_963691935.1 of Nephrotoma guestfalica. Taxonomy (NCBI): domain Eukaryota; kingdom Metazoa; phylum Arthropoda; class Insecta; order Diptera; family Tipulidae; genus Nephrotoma; species Nephrotoma guestfalica. The sequence continues at coordinate 96,280,624 of OY829915.1, forward strand.
AAACGATGCCTCAAGTTAACTTAGCTCCAAGATCACAGCAAGAAAGTTGTTGTACCGAAGTAGATCTCAGTTATGCGAAGCAAGAGATGGACCTGAGTTGTAGTAAGCGGCTTGCAGACAATAGTATGTGTTCTGATAGGTCACTATCAACAAATAACACAACAGGCCTAGTATCGCCATCCAGTAACAAAATTGCTGAATTAAATGGTGACTCATTACCTATCAAATTAGGAAATGAAATTAAAACAAAATCTTACACAAGCAAGAAGAACTCATCTCGCAGTAAGAAGAGGAAATCTAATTTGCACAAGCCATTACCATGCAGATCCAACAAAAGGCAATTTAAAACTGCACAAAAATCAGAGCAGATTATAATCCAACAGGTCGATATTGCAGAAATTTCCTGTAAACCTTATTATGGCAATAACGTAAGGATTACACAGGGCACATTGCACGCCATCCAGACAATTTTTAAATTATTTCATAGGATGCGATGTAGTAGTGATGTTCGTAAATACCGGAATTGGAAGCGCCGCCGTAGAAAAGGTTGCGACCACACCATCCACTTTACCATTAGACCATATATGTATAGTCGAGCATTTTCATAGATGATGTAATGGTAAAGTGAAGGCTGGTATATCGTGCGCGATATTATGAATATACCAGCGTCATTAGTTAAGTCAATAGCGATTAGGAAAGTATAATATTAAGTTTAATTTAAAGAAAGGATGAGGTTGGCTCAACCCCAGACTGATAATTTAGCAAAGTGGGCTTGAGGTAGCGCCATCTACAGTAATGATTAGTGGTAGATTAAGTTACTAGATTCAAATTGGCAATTAAAAGGTAATAAAGTGTAGTAGCAATTTTAGTTATATCGCCAAGATATAAATTATTGTAAAATAAAATTAAACAAAATTTGAATAAAGAGGAACGCGTAACCTTTGAGGAATTAAAAACAACATAAGTCACCGCATATTATCCAAACTTAAGATGACGAAGAAAGGATATCAGAAGTTATGTTATGGGTTACAGGTTTTTTATGAAGTTAGAGAACGGTCAAAAACTTTTCATCAAAGATGCAAACCATCAAGAGGATCCTGGTCTAAATAAAGATATGCAGTCATGTGGAACCATTGAGAAACCAAGAAGCACACGACTATCAAATTAAACAAAGCTAAGCTGCTACTCAGTAATCGTGTATCTTACTGAGTTATGAAGACTTACAGCAAATCAAGTCGGATAATGGGTCTCAATTTGTGATAACATGAAACAGCATGTAATTGGTGATAGCGTTACCTGAAAAAATACCGGCAGCAGTTTATCCGGCACCGTCAATCTAGCAGAAGGGATGAACCACATTTGAAATAAATTGCTCCTACCTTTCCTCTAGGGTTGTTTCATGTTTTCCGACCGAGGATACAAAACAACAATTTTAGGGGCAGGACGTAACGAAAAGATTTCGAAGGTACCATCAAGAAATCATTTAACGGGTCCATATGCAGTTTTAAATTCGACTAATGCTGTAATACAAAAAAGGGAATGGAAGGCGAGTGTAAAATAGTATTTCAAATGCGGGGAGACCAAGGAGGCAAACAAACCAAAGTATTAACCTTTTTGCTGACTGTGTAAATTCCAATCCAAACATTACTGTAACGAAGAATCACCACGTAATGGATTCCCTCACAACAAATTCATGTCTTCAACGAACTATACATCATCCAAGGAATTCCAGCGGTTTTGATGAGTTGCTCATCCCAGATAAAATATTATGATTGATTTGATTTTAAATATTGGTTTATATAGCAATTCGATATTTTCTATATCTAAATTTTTATAATGAATCTATGGCAATTTCTAGTAAAACATCTTAAAATAAGATTTAATTAAACTATAAAATAAAACTATTCTTAGGGTAATTAAATTTAAGAGATTCTATGAACATTTATAAAATAAGATCAATATTATTTAAAGTCGCTAAGAATCGTTTCCGCAATCACACATTAAATTGAATAATAAAATTAGTAGAAGCAAATGATTGAATATCATAATTTCAGAAATAGCTAACTTTTTAACTATACATAATTTTCAAAAGCTTTTGTTGTGGGGTACAAAATTGAACGGTCATACTAGTTAAGTTTTCAGTAACTTCATTAAAACAAAGGTAACAATTTGTTTTTTTTTTAAATTAGAATGTTCATATAGTCAATAGTATCTAAATTCAATACTTAGAATTTTAAGTTAAGTGCCCGGCTTTGAGACTATCTCAGGGTGTGGGGCGGCCGCCACGTTGGGCTGTTCAAAGACTGAAACTCCCCACCATGTCCGTTCCTTATAGAGCATGAGATCTCTTGTCATCTCAGGGTATGGGTTTTCCCCACGCTGTAACGGAATTAAACCTAATTCCGTTATCAACCCATCCCAACAAAATCTATTTCCTCATCGGCATGACCTCGAAGATAATATCTTCAACTACATTCCATTCAAGCAAACGTCATGCCAGCCTTCTACATTTCTTCTTTGCCTTTATTTATAGTGGTATCATATGATTCATTCACTTTAGAATTTTTCATATGTGCCACAGTTAAGTAAACGCAGATATGTACATCAACGTAATTTGATTACGTTGCCTATGTACATAATAAATGTACTTGATCTATTTATTAGGTGAATGACAATGACCAATGCAAATATTGAAAACCATTGTGGTTGTTGTTGTTCGAACTTCCTCAACGGATGAATTGAAGAAAAAAATATTTGCGCGTGGATCGAGTCAGCAAAATCGATGTCACGTTGCTGTACAATTTTCATAGGAATTTTTGTGATGAGATCGCATAAAATTTCCTATGAAACTCAAAATAGGTACAACATTTTTCTTGCTTGGGGGACAGTAAGTTTTTAGACAGACCAACGTGTGGTCAAATAATTTTTTTTTTTTGTGTGTGATTAAGAAGAATTGTTTTTTTGTGTGTGCGTTAAAAATATATATTGGGAAATAAAATAGTGTACTTAAGTTAATGAAGTGTTTTTGTGTTTTTTTTTTTGTTTTTTTAATTGTGGATTTTGTGTTATTTTTGGCATACGGATTTACCAGTTTTTTTTTGGTAAGTACATTGTTTTAGTGTTTCTAACCTAATAAATAAAGATAGTGGGTTGACGTCGGCTGCCGGCGGAGAGAAAATTGTTGACGCTAAGCGGCTCTTTTTCTTTCTGCTGCCATCGATAGCATACAACTATCAACCCCCTACTAACACCACTTTTTAGGGCCTATGGGCCAGATAGTTTTTTTAAGATTAGGTAGATTAGGGTAAAATGTTTAGATAAACATTTTACCTATACAACCACGGTCAGTTTTGCCCAAACGATGGGCTGGTAGGCTAACCACTACTTCGGGGTCCGATACCCCACTTTTCCTTTTTTTATGTTTGTTTTTTTTGATGCGGTTATCTATGCTGTTACCGGTGCATTCCCATCCCCACGACCGATTAACCTCTCCCGACTGAGCTACGGGTTAATGCCGCTGGGGATGAATACAGGTAGCGGCAAAAATCTATGAAACTGGGTTAACTTTAGCAGTAGCTATAGTTTAACCCGTTTCAATATATTTGGGGATCTATTCGGGGTATTAAACCCGAGGGATGCGCAAAGATACAGCTAGCAGATCGAAGGATTAACTGCAGGAACAATCAAGATGCAGAAGTTCATACAGCAGCAAACCAAAGTGCTAGACCTTACCAGTAGCATAATTAGGAAAGAACATGAACAAACCCAAAAGCAGTACTCGTGGATGCAGAAGGAGATACAAACCATCCTGATGCATGAAGAATTCCTGGACGCCTGCGACAGTATTTATATATAAAGATATCCAAGGAGACCTAATTGATATGTTATCTGATGTACATCATGGACGTGCTAGTACGCGAGTGTTACCACCTTCACTATTCGCAAAACAATTGGGAGAAGTTGCGCAGTTGTTAAGCAGAGATGAAGGGTCCCTAGTTTCGAAGGTCATTGGATAGAAGTATATAAATTGTTGGAAACAAAGGCTGCAATAATAAAGGAGCAAATAATCTGTGAAGTCCGGATTCCACTGGTGCAAGGAGAAGAATTCCAGATTTACAATATCATACCATTACCTGTAAAGCATGAGGGTAGTTTTATCTACATTGAACCTCATTTTCGTTATACACTAGTAAACAGAGACAGGACATGGTATTACCCTACATCAGCACAGGAACTTCAGGTGTGCAAGTATTGGGACCGAGGCACAGTCATCTGCAGAATAGAAGGCTCAATGTATAAGGTGGCTTCATCCGAAGAACATTGCGAAATGTCATTGCTTACACATGCTGAGAAACCTCCAGAGCAATGTCAAGTGCGAGCTATGCCACTTACTACTTTTGTGCACTCATTAAGAAATAATCGATGGTTACTAGTGTTGTCAAAGGAAACCACATTCGACCTGACTTGTGACCAGCAAACGCAATCGGCGAAGCTACAAGGAGGTGGAATCATTACACTGTCGCCAGGTTGTAGTCTCCGGGGGCCATCCACACTGTTCAAGGCAAAAATGTCATATAACACTAGTATTTATTCAGATGTTATACCCAAATTCAATTTGTCACAAGAAACAAAATCGCCAATAGTAGTATTCGAAAGCGAAGACATTGGTGCAGAAATATCTGAACTACAACAAAGCATTTGTGACCTCAAACAAGAAGAAACATGGAGTCAAGTCAATCTACATCATGTAGGAAATTATGCAGCAACATTTATCACGGTAATCCTAATCATAGTCCTGATGAGGTGGCTATACAAACACAAAAAGCAACAAAGGAACCTTGAGATACGGCTCACGAGGAAGATACCTAGGGTAAGAGAGAGGGTCCCAGACGAGAATATAGGAAACATCATATGAGGATACTATCGGGAGAAAATACAACCACAAAGTTTAGTTAGATATAGCATGCCTAGGTATAATAATAGTCAATATAGTTGTAGAATATATAGATATAGATAACAATAAATAATAGGCCCCATAAAAAGAAATATGTAAATGTATACCTGACGTCCAAGACTGAGAAAAGAATAAATAAGGATGTAAATTAATTGAGAAAAAAAAAAATAATAATAATAACATGGAGTCACGTAAACATTAGCTTTAGGGTGCAGTCTATTGGGTTAAATAAAACCGCTAAATTTTAATTATACGGAGTTGTCTAAATGTTAAATAAACAAAATTAAAATTCACCTTTTAAGTATTTTAGCAATCAATCTTTCTTAAAAATATTTGTTTCGTTTTGTAATATGATCTGTACATTCGAGTATACCTTATTTATTATATAATCAAATTTATTATCATCAATATATAATCGAAACAGTTTTCTAGGATCTAAGAAATTTTATATAAATACTTCTAGTTTTAATAAGTAGGTTTAGTTCGCCCGGCTGAGACTATCTCAGGGTGTGGGGGTTCCCCACGTTGGACTACCAGAACGGAACTATCTTACACCACCAGTCCTCCTCAATAGAGCATGAGATCTCTTTTCATCCCAGGGATTGGGTTTTCCCCACGCTGTAACGGAACTTCATTCCGTTATCAACTCATAAATCCAATCAACCAAAAATTCTAATCATAAGTAATCTCGCCACGGCCTTGAAGATATCATCTTCACAAAAATCACGGAAATAATTAGTCATTGGCGGGAATACACATTTTTCATTTTTATAGTACGCTGCAAATGGTCGCTACAAATATAAAACTTTTTAAATTCATTGTTTTGTAATTTGAGTACATAACATATATTACCCGACTTACCTAAAAATTTGAGACATTGCATTTATGTTAATACACAAAAATTCTCTAAGTGAGTGTAAAATGAATTAATTTGTTTATGTAAGGAGTAAACAAATTTAATTTATAACACTTTTAAACTGGGGGGTATTTATGAATATTTTTTTTTGATTAAACAGCAAAATTTATTAATTGATTGAAAAGAGGCCATTCATTTATTAAATTCTGTTATAAAAATTAATTTCCCCCTCTTTTCTAGATCAATTAATTTTCGCATAAATACCGTACCAAATTTTTGGTAGGGAGTTCAGTTTTTGGTGTTCCTAACTAATTACGCACAGAGCTTTAGCCGTGGTAATTAGCGAGAAAGACGATCAGTGTTGAGAAGTAAAGTAAAACCTGTTAAAGTGAAGAATAACTAGATAGTTAAAATAAAATAAACAATTTGTTGTAATTTAAAATCAATTGTTGTGTATCAATTTTTTGGATTCCGTGAGTTCGAGTAACGTTCGAGTAAGTATGCTTAAAACAGAAAAAAACTGAATACTAACATAAAGGGGCCCAATTGGTAAAGGGTCTACCAACTGCTCCATTAGGGGCGGAAACCGCGCAAGTGCCTCGGCACGCGGGTTTCCTTCTGTTGGTAACGCTTTACCGATTTTTATTTACTTACTAACATTCGGGGCCTTCAGCCCATAATAAATAATAATTTTCTTCGATTTTTTCTCTTACTCGTTATGCTTAGTCTAGGGTAATTATGTTACCCTAAACAAGTATTAAAACAACCGCGGTGAACCTGCCGGCAGCGTAAGGCGTGGACACCATCAACTTGGGTACTGTTTTTCCCAATTCCATAATCGTTATAATCCCTCAGTTTGACGGCGTACTTGATGTCGTTCCATCTTATTTTGTTTTATATAAATATGCGGTAATCTAGGCCGTGAATCTGGGTACCCCAAAAACCCACACCATTTTTCTCTACCCGACTGAGCGGTGGGAATCTAAACCGCATGGGGTACAATTCAGGTTACGGCAATTCTATGAAACGGGTGTGCTTCTACGCAAGTAGAAGTCATACTTCTGTTTCAGATTATGTAAAAAGTTACGCGAGTGAACTTTTTACTAAATTTTACTAAGTGTCACATGCTATTCAATTGCATATATTCAGGGGCAAATATTTAATTTCTTTTCAAATATGAAATATATTATAATTTATTTTGCAACATGATTTAAAAATTTAATAAATAATTATTTAATTATTTTAAAAAGGATAATTTATCAAGACGAATTATGTAAATTTATTGATTTAGAATTAAGAATTAATTGACCATAATTTATTTATTAACAAACATGCCTTTGATAAAAAAATAGAAAATCACACAGAATAACCATCCAACCAACCAATAGACAACTGTAATACTGTAACTGTAAAAAATGTCAAGACAATCCCTTGAGGTTTACTACCCCTACGCTATAAATAACTGAAAATAGCGATTATTTATTAAGTTTCATCGTCAATACATTGAAGAATACTACAGGTAGTTCCGCCAAATTACCATCGGTCTCACACTATTTTTACGTTAACTTATTAGTAATACTGTAACTGTAAAAAATGTCAAAACAATCCCTTGAGGTTTACTACCCCTACGCGCTAAATAACTGAAAATAGCGATTATTTATTAAGTTTCATCGTCAATTCATTGAAGAATACTAAAGGTAGTTCCGCCAAATTACCATCGGTCTCACAATATTTTTACGTTAGCTTATTAGTAATACTGTAAGTGTAAACTATTTCAAGACAATCCCTTGAGGTTTACTACCCCTACGCTATAAATAACTGAAAATAGCGATTATTTATTAAGGTTAATCGTCAATACATTGAAGAATACTTAAGGTAGTTCCGCCAAATTACCATCGGTCTCACACTATTTCTACGTTAGCTGATTAGTAATACTGTAACTGTAAAAAATATCAAAACAATCCCTTGAGGTTTACTACCCCTACGCTCTAAATAACTGAACATAGCGATTATTTATTAAGTTTCATCGTCAATACATTGAAGAATACTAAAGGTAGTTCCGCCAAATTACCATCGGTCTCACAATATTTTTACGTTAGCTTATTAGTAATACTGTAAGTGTAAACTATTTCAAGACAATCCCTTGAGGTTTACTACCCCTACGCTATAAATAACTGAAAATAGCGATTATTTATTAAGCTTAATCGTCAATACATTGAAGAATACTTAAGGTAGTTCCGCCAAATTACCATCGGTCTCACAATATTTTTACGTTAGCTTATTAGTAATACTGTAAGTGTAAACTATTTCAAGACAATCCCTTGAGGTTTACTACCACCCCTACGCTATAAACAACTGAAAATAGCGATTATTTATTAAGCTTAATCGTCAATACATTGAAGAATACTAAAGGTAGTTCCGCCAAATTACCATCGGTCTCACACTATTTTTACGTTAGCTTATTAGTAATACTGTAAGTGTAAACAATTTCAAAACAATCCCTTGAGGTTTACTACCCCTACGCTCTAAATAACTGAAAATAGCGATTATTTATTAAGTTTCATCGTCAATACATTGAAGAATACTAAAGGAAGTTCCGCCAAATTACCATCGGTCTCACACTATTTTTACGTTAGCTTATTAGTAATACTGTAAGTGTAAACAATTTCAAAACAATCCCTTGAGGTTTACTACCCCTACGCGCTAAATAACTGAAAATAGCGATTATTTATTAAGTTTCATCGTCAATACATCGAAGAATACTAAAGGTTGTTCCGGCAAATTACCATCGGTCTCACACTATTTTTACGTTAACTTATTAGTAAAACTGTAACTGTGAAAAATGTCAAAACAATCCCTTGAGGTTTACTACCCCTACGCTCTAAATAACTGAAAATAGCGATTATTTATTAAGTTTCATCGTCAATACATCGAAGAATACTAAAGGTTGTTCCGCCAAATTACCATCGGTCTCACACTATTTTTACGTTAGCTTATTAGTAATACTGTAAGTGTAAACAATTTCCAAACAATCCCTTGAGGTTTACTACCCCTACGCTATAAATAACTGAAAATAGCGATTATTTATTAAGTTTCATCGTCAATACATTGAAGAATACTAAAGGTAGTTCCGCCAAATTACCATCGGTCTCACACTATTTTTACGTTAGCTTATTAGTAATACTGTAAGTGTAAACAATTTCAAAACAATCCCTTGAGGTTTACTACCCCTACGCTCTAAATAACTGAAAATAGCGATTATTTATTAAGTTTCATCGTCAATACATTGAAGAATACTAAAGGTAGTTCCGCCAAATTACCATCGGTCTCACACTATTTTTACGTTAGCTTATTAGTAATACTGTAAGTGTAAACTATTTCAAGACAATCCCTTGAGGTTTACTACCCCTACGCTATAAATAACTGAAAATAGCGATTATTTATTAAGCTTAATCGTCAATTCATTGAAGAATACTAAAGGTAGTTCCGCCAAATTACCATCGGTCTCACAATATTTTTACGTTAGCTTATTAGTAATACTGTAAGTGTAAACAATTTCCAAACAATCCCTTGAGGTTTACTACCCTTACGCTCTAAATAACTGAAAATAGCGATTATTTATTAAGCTTAGACAGTTACAGTATTACTAATAAGCTAACGTAAAAATAGTGTGAGACCGATGGTAATTTGGCGGAACAACCTTTAGTATTCTTCGATGTATTGACGATGAAACTTAATAAATAATCGCTATTTTCAGTTATTTAGCGCGTAGGGGTAGTAAACCTCAAGGGATTGTTTTGAAATAGTTTACACTTACAGTATTACTAATAAGTTAACGTAAAAATAGTGTGAGACCGATGGTAATTTGGCGGAACTACCTTAAGTATTCTTTAATGTATTGACGATTAAGCTTAATAAATAATCGCTATTTTCAGTTATTTATAGCGTAGGGGTAGTAAACCTCAAGGGATTGTCTTGAAATAGTTTACACTTACAGTATTACTAATAAGCTAACGTAAAAATAGTGTGAGACCGATGGTAATTTGACGGAACTACCTTTAGTATTCTTCAATGAATTGACGATGAAACTTAATAAATAATCGCTATTTTCAGTTATTTAGAGCGTAGGGGTAGTAAACCTCAAGGGATTGTTTTGAAATTGTTTACAGTTACAGTATTACTAATAAGCTAACGTAAAAATAGTGTGAGACCGATGGTAATTTGGCGGAACTACCTTTAGTATTCTTCAATGTATTGACGATGAAACTTAATAAATAATCGCTATTTTCAGTTATTTATAGCGTAGGGGTAGTAAACCTCAAGGGATTGTTTGGAAATTGTTTACACTTACAGTATTACTAATAAGTTAACGTAAAAATAGTGTGAGACCGATGGTAATTTGGCGAAACTACCTTTAGTATTCTTCAATGTATTGACGATGAAACTTAATAAATAATCGCTATTTTCAGTTATTTATAGCGTAGGGGTAGTAAACCTCAAGGGATTGTTTTGAAATTGTTTACACTTACAGTATTACTAATAAGCTAACGTAAAAATAGTGTGAGACCGATGGTAATTTGGCGGAACTATCTTAAGTATTCTTCAATGTATTGACGATTAAGCTTAATAAATAATCGCTATTTTCAGTTGTTTATAGCGTAGGGGTAGTAAACCTCAAGGGATTGTCTTGAAATAGTTTACACATACAGTATTACTAATAAGCTAACGTAAAAATAGTGTGAGACCGATGGTAATTTGGCGGAACTACCTTAAGTATTCTTCAATGTATTGACGATTAAGCTTAATAAATAATCGCTATTCTCAGTTGTTTATAGCGTAGGGGTAGTAAACCTCAAGGGATTGTCTTGAAATAGTTTACACTTACAGTATTACTAATAAGCTAACGTAAAAATAGTGTGAGACCGATGGTAATTTGGCGGAACTACCTTTAGTGTTCTTCAATGTATTGACGATTAAACTTAATAAATAATCGCTATTTTCAGTTATTTAGAGCGTAGGGGTAGTAAACCTCAAGGGATTGTTTTGAAATAGTTTACACTTACAGTATTACTAATAAGCTAACGTAGAAATAGTGTGAGACCGATGGTAATTTGGCGGAACTACCTTAAGTATTCTTCAATGTATTGACGATTAAGCTTAATAAATAATCGCTATTTTCAGTTATTTATAGCGTAGGGGTAGTAAACCTCAAGAAATTGTCTTGAAATAGTTTACACTTACAGTATTACTAATAAGCTAACGTAAAAATAGTGTGAAACCGATGGTAATTTGGCGGAACTACCTTAAGTATTCTTCAATGTATTGACGATTAAGCTTAATAAATAATCGCTATTTTCAGTTATTTATAGCGTAGGGGTAGTAAACCTCAAGGGATTGTCTTGAAATTATTTACAGTTACAGTATTACTAATTTGCTAACATACTGTGTGGCAGATGGTAATTTAGCCTAGCTGTTTGTTCATTTAACACAACTATATGTTTGGTAATAAATAAATTGCGGTCAAACGGTTTTAAATCTAAACTTAAACATTAATATATTATTTTAAATAACTAAATTCTTTACAATAATTAACTACTTATTTAATACATTTGTACATCAAAATAATAAATTAAAATATATTTGATACTATTGTTACGTTTTCGCCTTGTCACTCAAGGTTCGAATCACTGGATTGTGAATAAATACAACTGCTTCAAATTTGAACACACACAGTTTATTTACACAACACAATTTATTATACAACACAAAATTAACAATTAATTATTACTACAATAACACACTTTAATATTCACTTTAATAATCTTTCTATTTAATCTTCACTGTATCACGTTTAAAATAAAACTCAGCATTCCACGTCAACGCGCGCCTTTATATACCAAAATATTTGTTTCTAGAATAATCCCAAATGTTGTCCAAAATTTATACGAGAACATTCTAGCAAATACGTTAGTATACAAATAGCGCCTAAATGTTGATCCATGCCAAATTAAAATTGAACAACTTATTAAAATAACTTATTCTACTCTAAACTAGATGTCACCGTAACACTACCCCTCACTCAAGCCTGTTCGTCCCGAACAGGATCCAAATCACCTCCTCTGTAGAGCGCCAAACGCTCTAAATGCACCACCTTTGGTTTACCTCTCCGTCCTTTCCGAATGCGATAAACCACGTCGTTCATCCTTTTAATGACAATGTAAGGTCCTTCCCATGTAGGTTGCAACTTCGGTGATAATCCCTTCTTCCGTTGTGGGTTGTGAAGCCATACCAATTGCCCTTCCTCGAAGCCTTGATTATTTGCTCGTATGTCATATCGAGCCTTCATTCGATCACTTGATATTCGAATTTTCTCCCGTACAAATTGATGTATCTCATTAAGTTCTTCTTTCATCCGGTCGACGTAATCCTGTCCGCATAGAGCCGCTGATGGAACTACTCCAAACTTTAAATCTCCCGGTAGTCGCAGATTGTTCCCAAATATTGTTTTAGCTGGTGTCACTCCTGTTGTGTCATGTACCGCTGATCGGTAAGCCATCAGGAACATCGGTATATGTCGATCCCAGTTGCGTTGGTTCTTTTCCACAATCTTTGCTAGATATTCCTCCAATGTGCCATTGAATCTTTCCACCATACCGTCCGACTGCGGGTGTAGAGGCGTTGTTCTCGTTTTATTGATGCCAAGCATCTGACATATCTCCTGAAATACCACCGATTCTAAATTCCTTCCTTGATCCGTGTGAATTTCCATCGGCACACCAAATCTGCTAATCCAGTTGTTCACCACGGCATCAGCTATTGTTGTTGTCTCTTGATTGGGTATGGGATACACTTCTGGCCATTTGCTGAAATAATCCATGATTACTAGCACATATTTATTTCCGCTCTCGGTGGTCGGAAATGGCCCTGCCACATCCATTGCAATTCTCTCGAATGGTGCCCCGACATTATATTGTTTCATGGTTCCACGGCTTTTTCGTGCTGGTCCCTTTACTGCCGCACATTGATCACATCTTTGACACCATTCCACTACTGACTGTCTACATCCAGACCAGTAGAACCGTTGGCGAATTTTGGCTAGTGTTTTATTAATCCCTAGGTGACCTCCACTTGCTCCTCCATGATACTCTTTGAGGATTTCCGCAATCCGACCTTTTGGAACCACCACCAACAATTGTTTTACTTTACCATCCGTGCTTTCCCAATTTCTCTTTAAACATCCATTTTCCATGTGGAGGCTGTCCCATTGAGCCCAATAAGATTTTACGATGGGGGTTTTATCGGCTATCTCGCTCCATGTGGGCCGGTGTTCCTTTTCCTTATGTTCCATGACGAATGCCAGATCAGCATCCCGTAATTGCTCCTTCCTGATCATTTCATCAGTCCACTCCTCATCAGGTAGCACTTGCATAAGCCGAATATCGCTGATGTTTTCCTTACCCTCCACACGTCCACAATGCTTGCATTCCACGGGGCATGGCCTTCTTGATAATGCGTCGGCATTTCCATGTGCACTTCCCTTCCGATGTTCAATTTCAAAATCGTAGCTTTGCAAACGTTCGATCCAACGTGCTACTTGTCCTTCTGGATTTTTGAATTGTAACAACCAGCGCAAAGCTCCATGATCCGTCCGTAGAAGAAATTTTTGGCCATAGAGGTACTTATGGAAGTGTTTCACACATTCTACTATAGCCAACAACTCTTTCCGTGTCACACAATAATTTCGTTCCGGTTTTGATAACATCTTGGAGTAATATGCAATAACTCGCTCCTCACCATTTGTTGCCTGTGATAATACTCCTCCTATCCCATCATTACTTGCATCGGTGTCCAAAATGAATTTAACGTTGGGTATAGGGTATGCGAGGATTGGCGCTTCGCATAATCGTCGTCTTAGTTCCACGAATGCCTCTTCTTGGTCTTCATTCCATTCGAATGCCTTGTTTTTCCAGGTTAACTCGTGTAAACTCTTTGCGATGCTGGCAAATCCTGGCACGAATCGTCTATAGTAGGTGCATAATCCAAGGAAGCTCCGTAATTCATGTAAATTTTTAGGTCGTGGCCATTCCTTTACCGCTGCGATCTTGTCTTCATCGGTGTGAATTCCATTGGTTGTTACCTTATGACCCAAATATTTTACTTCCATCCTAAATAATTTACATTTCTTTGGGCTTAGCTTTAATCCGGCGGCTTGTATCCGATCCAAAACCTCTGCCAAATTCCTTAAATGCTCGTCGAAATCTTTGCCCATGACGATGATGTCGTCCAAATATACGAGGCACGTCCTCCAATGTAATCCCTTTAGTACGCGCTCCATTAGCCGTTCAAAAGTCGCAGGGGCGTTACATAATCCGAATGGCATAACGTTAAATTGCCATAATCCGTTACCCACACTGAATGCCGTTTTCTCGCGATCTTCCTCCTGGACTTCCACTTGCCAATAGCCGCTTTGCAGATCTAATGTCGAAAATATTCGAGCACCCGATAATGTGTCTAACGTGTCATCGATCCTTGGCAATGGGTAACTATCCTTTTTGGTCACAGCATTTAATTTTCGATAATCCACGCAGAATCTCATGCTACCATCCTTTTTCTCGACTAACACCACTGGCGAACTCCATGGACTGCTTGATGTTTCGATTACCCCTGCTGCTTGCATATCTTTTACCATTCGATCCACTTCTCCTTGCTTTGCCAATGGTAATCTCCTGGGTGGTTGGCGAATCGGCATTTCTGCTCCTGTATCTATTCGATGTTTTACCATTGTGGTTCTCCCATTATTATCCGATGTACTGCAGAATATTGGCATGTACCGCTCGAGCAATTGTTTTGCCATATTTTTCTGTTCCATGGTAAGATCTTCGGTCCATTTCTCCATGAGTTGTTCAATCATTACTTTTTGCCCTTGCGAGTTAGCCGTCTTAATCGGATTTTTCTGCTCGCACTTCACTATCGCAGATATTTCTTCACATTTTCCGATTATAGTCCCTTTCTTGATGGTTTTCGTCTTATCCAAGAGATTTAGAATCCGAATTGGCACTCTATTATCGCTGTCTGATTTCACTAGAGCTCTTCCGATCATTATTTCTCTGGCTCCGTCCTCCGCTTCATTGGTTTCCACAACCCACAACCTGGGTGACCCAAAACCGCCCTCCAATCTTGCCCATACTATTGTCTCTGAGTTCGGTGGCAGCTTCTCCCGATGATCCATTATAATTTGCCTGGTCGTTTCTCCTATAGTGCTAACGTGAAGTGGCAACTCGATATTATCGTAGGTTAATACACCTCGTCCAACATCCACCACGAATCCATTCGTTCTCATGAAGTCCATCCCCAAGATGACTTCATCTACAATATCTGCCACCAGCACCTCGTGTTGAAAATGGTTTCGCCCAATCCTTATTTTCGCAACCTTTTTACCTTTTATTGCTGAATTTTCTCCAGTTGCCGTTCGTAATTTCATTCCATTGGCTGGTTTTACAATGCCATCGATAATATCTTGACGAACAATCGTATGAGTTGCTCCCGTATCCAGCGTAATCATGCAGTTCTTCCCATCAATATCGGCTTTAATTGTCAAGCTGTCACCGCCTCTTGCTACTCTCGAAACATGGATGGAGGGTATGGGGCAATCGGTTGTAGGAGTCAGCTTCTGCCCCTTCAAGCTGACTCTTTTTAGTTTAACGACTCCGCTGTCGTCTGACCCTCCTTTCTGGCCTCTGTTTGCTCTTCATTTGGTCTACGCTTCATGGGAGATGGCGATCTTCCTCGTTTCTTCTTAATCTCCCAGCAGTCCCGTGAAATGTGACCCATCCTATCACATGCCCAGCATTTAATTTTGCCACTTCCCTTTCTGAACCTTGGCGGAGCCCGCTCGGTGTCTATTCTGGAATCGATCTCCACTCGGCGAATTTTTATTGCTGGTTTGACGATGGCCTGAGCAGTTTCGTTTGTTAACGCACAAGCGATGGTTTCCGCGAAAGTTGCCTTAGGTGACAACATCACCGCTCTGCGTGTCTCAGTATCTCGAATGCCGTCGATGAATGCATCTATTTTGATTCGCTCCATGTAATCGGCCGACATACTTGAATGTGCCAGATGCGCAAGCCGCTCAATTGCCGATGAATAATCCTGTAGCGATTCTCCTCCTCTTTGATATCGACCCTTCAATTCCATGCGATAGATTTCTCTTTTGTGGTCACTTCCGTACTTTCGATCCAGCGCCTTCATAATTCCGATGTAACTATTGCGTTCTTGCTCCGGAATTGTTTGTAATGTTTCCGCCGCTTCACCTTTAAGAGCCACAATTAATGCGCCAACACGATGCTCTTCATTCCATTGATTTTGCTTAATCACCGTTTCGAATTGGAACTTAAAAATGCTGAAGGATGTTGTTCCATCAAATGTTGGTGGTTTTAACTTAACAGCGGTTACTGTCTGGATTACTTGATGTGTTGTTCCATTTGACTTGACATCTTCAAGCCCCTTCTCAAGACGTTGCACTTCGGTTCGTAGATCTTGTTTAACCGTTTCAATTTTTTGTTGAACCTCCCCTTTAATATTTCGAATTTCTGTGTGTAACTCTGTTTGCCGTTTCTCCACTTCGCCGTGTAGTGTAGCAGATAATTCCAGAAACTTCTCGTCCATTTTCTTTTGGCCATCTTCTATTTGGTGTTTAATATCCGACTGTTGTCCCATCATTTGATTCATAGCAGCCATCAACTGCGATAAATTGAAACTTCCCGATTGATCTTTTGTTGTTTCGGCCACCATTTGCGCGTCCTCTGCTTTGTTGTCTACAGTAGTCTCGTCCATTTTATCCTCCTCGAAATGATACACGTCCGGATCTAAACCTTCCTTCTGCATAGCCTCACGTAGTCGCTCCACTAAATTAGCTTTTGAGCCTTCACTGGCCAAACCTCGCTGTTTCAGTTGCTTCTTTAATTGCAGAAGCTTTAAATCGTAGAGAATCATTTTTCTTATTATTCACAATCCCACCGCTGTCACCAATTGTTACGTTTTCGCCTTGTCACTCAAGGTTCGAATCACTGGATTGTGAATAAATACAACTGCTTCAAATTTGAACACACACAGTTTATTTACACAACACAATTTATTATACAACACAAAATTAACAATTAATTATTACTACAATAACACACTTTAATATTCACTTTAATAATCTTTCTATTTAATCTTCACTGTATCACGTTTAAAATAAAACTCAGCATTCCACGTCAACGCGCGCCTTTATATACCAAAATATTTGTTTCTAGAATAATCCCAAATGTTGTCCAAAATTTATACGAGAACATTCTAGCAAATACGTTAGTATACAAATAGCGCCTAAATGTTGATCCATGCCAAATTAAAATTGAACAACTTATTAAAATAACTTATTCTACTCTAAACTAGATGTCACCGTAACACTATAAAAGATGTAAAATATTTGCGCCTGAATATATGCAAATGAATAGCAAGCGGTATTTAGTAAGATTTAGTAAAAAGTTCAATCCCGTATATAGGGCGATGAAGTTTTTACTAAAATAAAACTAAATGATTTTAGTAAAATTTAGTATAAACTTCAATACCATAAAAAGTTTAGCATTTACAAAAAACGACAGAAAATTTAAGGATTTAATTAAGTTTAAAGATCAAATCGAGTGTTGGCCACAACACATTCATCCCTCCATTTTCTTTTATAAACAAAATCATAGATTTCGTCTATTTATATTTATTTTATGTGGTACGAACTCATTCAGCTGCCTATGTCGATGCAGCCACTTCTTATGTGTAATTTTATTACTCCTTATGGGTAATTTTATGCTTTAATAACAAATAAAATCAGCAAAATATCGTATAACCTGCAGAGCACGTGGGAGTGACGTGTAACATAACGTTTACTTTCTTTTACGTAGTAAATTAAAGTTTTAAAAAATTTTTGACCTCGAAATTTTTGCAGATTTGCCACTCGCTATATCGACGAAGTCAAACAAAACAGTTTTTAAAAGTCTCTGAGGATGTGCATGTATATGTGCGTGTGTACATGCTACCGTGCAGAATAAATATCTGTTGGTGCTCTAGGTTCTACAAGACGGGTTTACCAATCGGATTGAAACTTCATACATAAGCTTTTTTCATAAAATAGGAGATCGACGAGTTTTGATATAAAATAACTTTGTTTCATCAAAATTCAGCATCTACACAGTCCAGGCGAATTGACTTTTCGAAATAAAACTTCATATTGAAACTTATTTGGTGGAAATATGAGTGCAAGAAGTAACAGCTTCAATGGGAGCGTTCTCAAATTTTGCAATACTGTTGAAACCTTTAGCGTTTACAAAAATCGACAGAGATAGAGAAGTAAAAGATTTAAATAAAGTAAAAATTAAATTGTCAATCAAGGGTTGCCCTTGTTGGTTTTCTGACATTTAAGGCCTCGATTCACGTATATTGCAAAAACACGTCTTTTCGTGGTACCATAGCATAAAAACTAACCAACCGATCAAAAACATTTCTATCTTAAAATTTTAATTGAAATTTTATTGGAAAATTGACGGTGGCTTTTTCAATTTTTTATTCTAGATTTTCTGCTATGGCACTACAAAGTAAACCATATTCGCAAAAATCGCAAAAGTTTTTATACCATTGCGACGATATCAGTCAACAAAACTTAGATTATGATATACCAAAAAAACGCAGAAAAAAAAACTGAGATGATTGACGGTGTCTTTTTGATAAATTTTAAGTATTAAGCGAAAAAATAGCAAAAAATCAAATTCCCTTGGTATTTTTTTCAAAGACGCAATCGCAAAATTTCAAGATTTTATTCCTAATTAGTTTTATCAGAATCTAACAGATGTAGTTAGTTTTCAGTCTTACAGTGGTCATACTCAGTATTCGGGTGCAGAATAAATAAATAATATTTTGTAATTAATTAATGTGGGTTTCCAGCTAGAAACCACAAATTAATATTTTAACTAAAATTAAAATTATGTATAAAGTAAACACAAAATATTAGAAGTAAAATTTAAAATGATCCAGTTGTTTGTTTTCGTTTTCCATTTGTACAAATATTTTTTGTCACACTGTTTCGATACCTTTTGATGTATTTATATGGAAAATAAACGCAAGAGGACGTTCGATGCACAGCTGATATTTTGTAGTGGTGTGTATTATGATTATGATTTTCTTTCTATCTCTAATAAATAGAATAATAAATTGTATTTGTGTTTTATTTACTAGAGAATGAAAAGATAAGTATTAAGGCCTATTTATATTATCCGTTCCGTTCAATTCCTGCACGTATCGTATATTGTCTTTACTTACCTATGAGGATAAGATTGATCGTCCAATTAAAGTTATGGCTAGAGGTCTTCACCCAACCTGTGCAAAAGAGGAAATTATTGAGGATCTCAAGCAAAAGGGTTGTCAAATAGAAAATGACGTAAACATCATTAAGAAAGAAAAAATCGAAACTGAACAAGTAGTTTAAATTAACAAAAGAGGGCTTCCACTATTTATGCTCACTTTTAATAGCAAACAAAAAGTGAAAGATGTGTATAATATCAAGGCAATACTAAGCATGAGAGTTAAAACAGAGCCATTGGAAAAAATAGCGGATTAATACCGCAGTGCAGAAAATGTCAAGGTTTTAATCATACGCAGAAATATTGCCAAAAGAGACTAGATGCATGAATTGTGCCGGAAAGCATCATGCCAAAGTATACCCGGTTAGTAAAAATATTGTTGCAAAATGTGTCAATTGCAATAAATCACATCTCGCAAACTACCGGGGATGTGAAATAGATGAGCTACAAAGAATAAGAAATAAAACGCGAAAATAAAGTCCAGGAAAATCGGTAAAAAATTATCAAACTTCCACCAAAGAGGAATCTAAACAAAATGCTCCAAAAGATACTAAGAAGCATGGAAGTTCTTAACATTCGTCTAGCTAAACAAGAGAAATGCCTTTAAGCTCTAAGCAACATATTAGATAAGCAAGACTCTCTAAATGAAATGAAATATATGCTCTATTAAAATGATACAAACAACAATAAATAAAACATTAAGAATAGTAACCTGGAATGCAAATGGGCTAATGAACATATTCCAGAATTAGAAATTTTCCTAAATACTGAAAAAATAGATATTCTATATGCCTAGTATCGGAAACTCATTTTACTTCAACTTCATATCTTAAAATATATGGATACAGTTGTTACCACGCCATTCATCCAGCATGAAGGGCAAGGGAGGATCGTCGGTGGTTATAAAAGAAAACATCAAACACTTTATAGATCTTAAAATTGAAGAGGAATTTATGCAAGTAGTCACTTTAAAAG
Organism: Nephrotoma guestfalica; assembly: GCA_963691935.1. Taxonomy (NCBI): domain Eukaryota; kingdom Metazoa; phylum Arthropoda; class Insecta; order Diptera; family Tipulidae; genus Nephrotoma; species Nephrotoma guestfalica. Next base: position 96,300,797 of record OY829915.1, read on the forward strand.
TATTTATAAATAATAACAAAGAATATAGTGTATCGTCAGTATATTGCCCCCAAGATATAATTTAATTAAAGAAGAACATTGCACGTTGTTTAAAACACTTGGATCAAGTTTCATAATCGAAGGTGATTTCCCTCCGGAGATAAAGAGAGCTGTTTGCAGCAGGGAGACCATGCAATTGCGATTTTCATTCTGCAGATCAACCAACTTATTGGCCTAAGGATAGAAACAAAACACCCGATATCATTGACTTCTTTATCACCAAATAGACAAAAACTACACATACCTAGAAAGCAGCGAGGGGATTATGTCGGAGCACACGTCTGTTATTATGACAATAAGTGCAATGATTATTTAAAAAAACTAGACAACCTTCGCTAACGAACAAAAAAACCTGCTGGGAGAAATTCCAGAAACTTGTTGAAGATAATATTGATCTTCAGATGCCAATTAAAACCCCGATACAGCTAGAAGAACTAGAACAACTCAACAACAGTATACAAGAAGAGGAGTAGAGTAGTACCCCCTCAAATTCAAAGGAAATGCGCGGAAATGCTATTTATCCTCTAGAAGTTAGGGAACTGGTTGCAGCAAAACAAAAAGCAAGAAAGGCCTGGCAAAGAAGTCGAGCGCCAGAATATAAAACAACTCTAAATTTGTTATCCAATAAACTAAAGTTGCTAATTGAAGAAATCAAAAACGAATCCATTAATAAATACTTGAGTGGTCTTACTGGGGAAAAAGATACCGAGTACTTCCTTTGGAAAGCGACAAAAGGTTTAAAACGACCTAAACTACAAATTCCACCAGTAAAAAATGAAGATGGCACATGGGCTACAAGTGCAAAGCAAAAAGCTTCGTTGTTAGCAACCCACCTCGAGAACACGTTCAAGCCTCTACCTAGACAAACTGCAGATGAAAACATACCAACAGTATATAAAATGGATAACTGCAATATATCTCCTGTCACATTACAAGAATTAAAAGAGGAAATCAATCTTAACCTAAATACAAAGAAATCTCCAGGATATGACTTAATTACAAGACAAATAGTAAAAGCTCTTCCTGAAAAAGGACTACGTAAACTACTCCAAATAATTAATGCAGTGTTCAGACTTAAACACGTTCCAAGTCAATGGAAAGTAGCAGAAGTAATTATGATACATAAACCAAACAAACCACTTAATGACAAAAGTTCGTATAGGCCGATTTCCTTACTCCCAATAATTTCAAAATTATTCGAGAAACTCCTCCTAAAGAGACTAAAACCAATAATAGCAGAAAGAAATCTTGTTCCTCCACATCAATTTGGCTTCAGAGAAAACCATTCAACAACAGAACAAGTTCACCGAATTTCAAACATATTTGAAGACGTACTTGAAAAAATGAAAGTATGTTCAATCGTCTTCTTGGATGTAGCACAGGCTTTTGACAGAGTATGGCATAAAGGTTTGGAATATAAATTACAAAGAGACTTACCAAAGCAGTTTTATGAAATTCTAAAATCTTACATATCTAACCGACACTTTCGAGTTAAATTAGATGGCGAATACTCAGAAATAAAGAAAATATCAGCAGGGGTACCACAAGGTAGCGTTCTGGGACCAACTTTATATGTTCTATGTATCTCGGACCTGCCAACGATAGAGGAGACTCACCTACCGACGTTTGCGGATGATACGGCCATCTTAGCAGTTGCTAATTGCATAGCAGAATCTACAAGCAAATTGCAAAGAGCTACTAATATTGTCAGTACTTGGACCAACAGATGGTGAATAAAATTTAATGAAACAAAATCTGTTCACGTAAACTTTACCAACAAGAAGGTCAACTGGATACCAGTAGAACTGAACTCCCAGCAAATTCCCTATGCAAATGCGGCAAAATATCTAGGCATGACTCTAGACGCGAAACTAAAATGGAAAGAGCATGTGAAAATGAAAAAAGAAGAGTTAAACATCAAATACAGAAAGATGGATTGGCTCTTAGGAAGAAACTCTGAACTAATTCTACATAATAAATTGCTACTATACCGGCAAATCCTAAAACCTGTGTGGACTTACGGTATTCAGCTCTGGAGCTGTACAAAGAAAACCAATGTCAATATCATCCAGTCATTCCAAAGCAAAGTCCTTCGTGGAATAGTTAATGCACTGTGGTACATAAGAAATGACAACCTCCATAGAGATCTGAAGATGGATTTCGTTAGTGAAGAAATAAGCAAACACGCGAGAAAACACATGCAAAATATTAGTCTACACCAAAATGCTGAGATACGTCGTATGATTCAAACCCAGTAAGACGGCTGCGAAGGAAGAAACCGCATGATCTACAAGATCCAATCAGGATCGACTAAAAATACAATAAAATTGTAAAGGGGACTAGCCAAAGGGCTACAACCCTCAAACAAGAATATAAATTATGAAAGATAAATTACTACATGATTTGTAAATCAGTTGTAATAAATAAATGAGTAAATAAAAAATATATATATATATATATTTTCTATAGGAGTATTTATATTATCCGTTCCGTTCAGTTCCTACGCGTATCGTGTCAGACAAATATTGTTGAAAATAATATTTTGTCTGATGTCTGAAGGCGAAAAAATACGAAAGAATAGCAAAGAAAGTGGAATTCATATATATTCCAACAACAACAATCAAAATAAAATTAAATTACTACTAAAACATTTTTGGATTTTTTGTTATCTTTTAGTCTATAGGTAACCAAAGATACGAATATATGCAGCATATGTGAAATTAATTAATACTACTTTTTTATATTCTCTTTTTGCCATTTTTTATGCTAATGTTTGTCGCCACTAAATTTTTCTTATTTCCTCTTTTAAATTATCCCATATATTTTATAGTTTTTTTAGTCTAATAATCTATAAGAAAAAATATAAAATAATTGTTAGAACTGATTAGACCGATTAGACCAATAGTTGCGTATTGCAATGCTCCTGCCTACAAGCTATGTAAGGGTTTTATAAACTTTTTCAATGATCATACTAATTTCTTTTCGGCTTACTCGGTTAAGAACTCGCTAGAATTGATTAGCAAAATTCAAGACATCGACATTCCACTACATTCAAAACTAGTTTCGTTTGACGTTGCCAGTCTTTTCACTTCTATTCCAATTAAAACTATATCTCAAATAGTTTGTAATTACTTAGATAGGGATGTTGTAGATCAGGGCTTACGTCGTGAACTGAAGTTGGTGTTTGAAACTTGTATTAAACAAAACTATTTTTGTTTTGATAATATATATTTCAAATTCGCTGATGGTCTACCCATGGGCTCCCCTTTGTCACCTTTGTTAGCTGAAATTTTCATGAATTTCTTCGAAAAAATGATTATATCAAACAACAATCCTTATTTTCGTCATATAATCTTTTGGTATAGATATGTTGATGACATACTATGCCTATGGAATGGAACTGATAGACTGTTAAATTCATTCCTTACTTGGTTAAATTCTCAATATCCCACCATTCATTTTACGTTGGAAAGAGAAGAAAATAAATGTATTAATTTTCTAGATATAACAATAACCAGGATTAATTGTTTTTTAGACTTCAAAATTTATCAAACCCACGTATACAGACGCTATTATCCCTAGTTCTTCAAACCATTCCCATAATATTAAAATGTCAGCTTTCCTCTCACTTATAGATAGACTAATAAACATCCCTTTGACAAATTAAAATTATGACATAGAGCTTAATATAATTCTACAAATAGCTAACTAAGACTAGATTAAATTTATTAAATAAAAAGCTATAGCCTAAAGCTCTAACGGGTATTTACCCACCCCAAAATTGGCGTCGCTTAGACTATATAGGAAAAACTAGCCAACGGATTAGCAACATCGTGTCCGAGTATACCAATATTAGTTTTGCTTTTTGTAATGATAACACAATAAAGAAAATGGTTTTTAATATGCATATATATACGAGTATATACTCGTATATATAATATTTCGTGATAAACTTTATTTCCCAAACTTGCATACACAAAAATTAAATTGCTACTAAAACATTTTGAATTTTTCTAAGTTATCTTTTACTTTATACGTAAGCAAAAAATACGAATATATACGACAATCATACGAAGTAAATGTCTGAACGGATAGTATAAATTGATGTTGTCTGACACGATACGTGCAGGAACTGAACGGAACGGATAATATAAATCGGCCTTTATTTTGAAATATAGATACATACCGTCAAAATCTACTTAAATATAAGAACTGCCAAAATGTACTTAAATATAAGTCCTGCTAACTTCACACATATGAAATAAACAATAACTAACTAAAGATGTATTGGTAATTTTTTTCCATAGTATTTTTTTTAAAAAAACCAAGTATAAATGTGTAGGTGCAGAAACGAACAAAAATGAAAAAAAAAATCAAATTTCCATTGCATTGTTAGTGTATCCAAGAGTGTGTTCTTTGGTAGTTTTTTTTATATAGGAATCTGTCAATGAGCGTTAGAGCAGGACTTATGTTTAAGTAGATTTGGTTTCTGCTCTAACTCTCATTGACAGATACCTACATAAAAATAACTACCGAAGAATGTATTGGTTACACTAACAATCCAATGTAAATTTGATTTTTTTTTCCATTTTTTGTTTGTTTCTGCACCAACACATTTATACTTAGTTATTTTTAAAAAATTTACTATAGAAAAAAAATTACCAATACATCTTTAGTTAGTTATTGTTTATTTCATATGTGTGGAGTTAGCAGGACTTAAATTTAAGTAGATTCTGCATACCATATATGTAGTTATATTGTATTATGCTCGATGTGGTTGGTTTTGAGGGTTTAGGCAAATAACTTATTTATTTTTTATAGGTTTCAATGATGTTTTTTTTATTATTAAAATTTTGCGTAACTGCAAAGATTACCAACGTGGTAAGCGCGATTACAATATTGAACACGTTGTGTACAAAATGAACAGTATTTATATGGTTCGTATTACATATGCATTTAATGTGCTTATTTTGCTTAATAATATTTTGTAATTTTATTAATTAACTTTACATGTTTATTTTGCAAATTTATATTTGCAAACTTATATTAATGCTTATACTGAAATTTGATGTTTATGCTTATACTGAAATTTGATATTTCCCAGCGATGTGGTTCTTCGTAATTGTTGTTGTTGTACTATGTATGTAGATATTTTCTATATGTATACTGTATGCAAATTAGGAGTAGTTTGAATGTAATATAACTATGTATTGGTGATAAATAGAAAATGAATGAAATTGACTATGTGTTGTTGTTGTTGGCTTAGTGATTTAGAATAATAATAAGCAATAAGTCCGTTTATCAAAATTTTCACGCGAGAATTAATTTTATTTTGTTTACCTTGAATTTACATCTCATAAATCGTGAAACATAATTTTATCAGCAGGTCTGATCTATTGTTGTTTAAAATTACAACACAAGCCCAAATTTTTTGTTCTATAGATTCAAGTTGAATACTAGGGGGGCTAATTATGCAGCAGAATGAGTACGACTTACGACTTTCGACTCAAACAAATGTTGACGACTTTTCAATGAAAACAAAAAAAAATCATTACTATTTACTTGTGTCTCGCATTTATAACCGACAACCCAAAATCCTTTAAACAAAATATACTTCTGATAATATTTGTCGTAAGTGGAAGTCGTAATGCTTACATAATCCACCCCCAGATTGATTCATAGTCGAGTGTGCAATATCAAAAATCTTTTGAATTTGACAGAGAAGATAATTAATAAAACTATCGAAAAAACTAAATAAATTTGGGTTTGTTATTTTTGATTAAGTTTTTTTTAGGATTCCGGTCATGTTGCCGTGCACAAGAGAATCAAATTTTATATTCATAATAAAATATAATAGTACCATATCATAATATGATTGCTCCAGTATATTTTATTGAACTATAATGTGTTTTCTAGCTACTTCTGACTACTAGGCGTCTGAAACCGGGTCAATTTTATAATTATTACAAACATGTCCTGTCCCTATATCTGGTTATTTGTAAAACCTTTAGTCTTGGTCGCGTACTCTAAATAATGGTGAATAATAATAATGATATTGACTTTTTAATTTACAACTTTAGTTCTTCGGAACTTGCCAATAAACCTTCAATTATGGTGTGTCTTCGATGCAAGTCCCATTTATAGAGAAAGTCAAACAATCATCCATTAAATGCATAATTGGAATAATTTGAAATCTGATACAAGTCTCGGTCTCATAAATGACGCAGTTGAAACCAGTATAACCACATATACTGAAATATTATAACCACATTATCGACGTTTCAAATGTACGATCAATATCCTTTGCTTCTCATTGTTTTTGGCGACGTTGGCGTGTATATGATTGATCCGATAAAGGTGCAATTCCACGCTAAATTTTCATATGGCACAGCAGAACTCCAGCAGTATGGATATTTTTGAATTTCGCTCCTTATACGAATGGACTTCTACATTTAAAGTGAGAAATAAATAAGTAAATCTTTAATTCAATTATATATCACATTCATAATATTCATCACATATGTTTACTTTAAGATGGGCTTATAATCCCACCATAAAACTGAATTTGATCAAAATAAGTTCAGACATTTTCAAATTCCATTCGACATTGTGAGCTTGTACATTCCAACTAGGTTTATTAAAGAGATCGATTAAATTGTAATATCTATCGTGGACTAGCTTTGTTAAACACTAGTTGGCTTAAAAAACGTAGTGACAGCAAAGTAATTTATAGGGAGCGCAACTTAGCCACGAGTACCAATGTATGTAGAATTTACTCTAACATATGGACAGCCGACCAAATCTTCATATTTGTAGTTTATTTAAAAACTTTCAATAGGCGTGCGACAGCATCTGATATTTATGTGCAAATTAATGAAGACTCTTAATTCAAGGTATACAGGAAATATATACTTTCACCGACCTTTAAAATTACATCATGAGTATGGAAAGGTGATTCTATCGGTCAAATACTTTTTAATTTATTCTTATAATACTTTATACGTCTGCTTAACATAGGCTATTGTAGCTGACATTAGAATATTTTAATGGCATCTGGGTTTTAAGTCGCAACATTGCTCTCCTGAAACAAATCATCCTGCCATTATAATTTCCAGCTCATCTGATCAAGAATAATGAAATGTTAAGAATTTATTTGGGGAAACACGCGACTCGTGAAGGTAAGAGGCTTTAAAATACGGTTTAAATTTTTTATTGTATTATAGTAGTTTTATTTAGTTTCCGATTAAGTATCAATCAAGACATAAATCAAATAGCTGCAATGATCTTGTTGTCAAGCTCTTGCTCTTTTGTTTAAATGTATATAGCAACACCTTCCATCACTTTGGAAATTTTCCATACATCGTCCTGGCCAACAACGCGCCCTGCTTATTTTTATTAACAACTGAACCAGTTTCAAAAAAATTATTTAATAATTGATAACTGCTAAAGGATTCGGCTCGTCTTGTTGACTCGTAATTTGAAAACGATTTCCGCAAATCTTCCCCAAGATTAAAGTTACTTTTATTATAACGCGTCATGTACTTTTACACATTTTAAGCCATTCTAAAATTAACATCTGGACATTGTACTGGTTAGATTAGTGGTCGCTATTAGTTGCGAGTTGTTAACGCTCACGGTAAGAGACATCCAGTGGCTTGTTGTACTTGATCGGTTGGAAAATTAGGATTCATTCGTAATTCGGAATTATGAATGAATTACGAGATACGAAATCATTTTGAAAATGTATATATGTTTAATTGGAGTCATTAAAAATTCACTAAATTGTGCAGTCAGCACGTTAAAAACTAACTTTCGTTGGAAAGTAGAACTGACGAAAGAGCCGATACACGCAGGATGTCTCACGTTGAGCGGGATCTAAACTCATTCGCTTATGACTTCTCTCATCTCCTTGTTGTAAACTATAAAATTTCAGGTACTATAAATCGTTGAAGATGCCAAATTCCTTAATGGACCAACAGTAAAAAAATATAAATTTTTCGCAAATACTCATTTTCACATTTAATATCAGTTTGATATGTTTTACTACCGGGACTTATTAATTTGTGAAATTTACACAATAAACAGGCTACACCAAAAGTATAAAACAGAAACAAAAGAAATTTTTGGTTTACAAATTTTAATGCGACCAGTAGATATTATGTAAAGGGTGTTTTTTTAGAAGTTCACAATTTTAAATTAAAATAGAGCAAAGAAAACATTTTGAATATCAGTGAAACTAGCTTTATTGGATAGATAATTTTATGCCATTAATACTTGAACATTATTTCAACCATGTGGCCGCCGCGGCTGGCGCGTACATAGCGTAATCTAGAGGACCAATTTTCGATCACTCTTCTCAGCAATTGCGGCCGTATCTTGCTAATAACTCGCCGAATGTTGTGTTGCAAGTGTTCAATCGTCTCTGGTTTAGCGGCGTAGACAAGAGACTTAACATATCCCCAAAGAAAATAATCTAATGGAGTTTGTAGTGACTCGTTACGCATCACACCAAAATGTAATGACTTCCAGTACTGTAATTTTCAATTGCAGTCGGTTAAACTGGAATAGATCATAAAGAAGAATAGCAACAACAAAAATTGTAAATTGGTATTTTGATTTTTCGTTTTTTTGGTAAGAAAAAAATTGAAACTGATAATTTTAATCAGTCGCACGGTGATAGCCAAAGTCAATTATATATCCGATCATACGGATAAAATGAAATTAATTATTAAAATAAAAATTGTGTAATATATAATACATTGTGAATACTTTAAGAATAATTACGAAATAATATAAAAGTTTGTAACAAGATAAAACATTATGTATCACAATATTTAAATATAAAGTACAGTGTATATGATTTTTATTTGTTTGTTTAATTGTGGCCATCGTGTGATATAAACAATATTAAGTGATGTACTTACGGTGATGGAAGTAGAACACGCGCTTCATCACACACGTAAGATACAATAAGTGGTGACCTTCCGACGTTCCCAAAATTAACAACAACTGTAATTTTGGGTAGTGTTAAGATAACGCAGAAGTAAAAAAAAAACTAAAAACTATGTAAACGCATTTTAAATTAATGCAACGTCATCCAAGATTCGATAACAGTTTCTAGCCACACCTAAAGAAAACTAGTTACGACCTTGTTACTGTATAGTATCGCAGCAATTATTTTGCGTACCGATACAATTGCAAACAAATTTATACGTTTGTAATAATTTTGTAAGGCTATATTAATTACGCCCGACAAAGCCGATAGCGGCCTACGCTGGAACCATTAAATGGTACATCATATTGCCAAGCCGAAGAATTGTGATTAGAGTTGTTTCAGCGGGATCCTAAAACTTCAGATCGATTATTACCACAAAGAAGGGATTATTTACAGTAATAAAAACTTAACAACGAATTTTGGACCAAAATCACCAGATCACATGTGTTTTCAACTCGACCACGTTGCAGTACAAATTTATCGGTAACCACGTCCGATAACACCGTTAGTTAAGTACAACAAAAACCACAATTTAATTTAAAAAAATTTTCTTTCAATTAATCAATTCAGTTAAATTTTTTATTTCTTTAAATCATTCAAATTAAAATATTTGTTTATACATTACACTACTATAGTAATGACTAATGCATGCAATTTATTAAATTTATAGTAATTTTTTTGGGAATATTATTTATATTAACTTATTCTATATACGTTTGTGAAATTTTATTTTATCCGTTATATGAATATTACTCCGTTGCTCGATTTTCAGAATATTTATTTATTAATTTATTTATTATATTTATTTATTTATTCTTACGTTATTACCATATTTTACTAAAGTTTATCGATCGTTTTACGATATATTATTATACATATTTTTAAACAATTATCGCGTAATATGAAATTTACCCAAACTGCTAATTTACATATTATGAAACAATGAGTTCTCCAACTAAAAATGAAAATCATTCAGAAGACGGTGATAACTCCCAAATTGACTCTGTTAATTCTTTCCGATTGAAATTACCTTCTTTTTGGCCTCGAAATCCTAACGTATGGTTTGCTCAAGTCGAATCACAATTTGAAACCTATTCTGTAAAATCCGATGCAATAAAATATAATCACGTAGTCTCAGCATTACCCGAGGACATTTGCGAAACTATTCCGACACTTCTCACAAATCCACCAGAAAAAGGAAAATATGCGAAATTGAAGTCGGAATTGACAAAACGACATGCACAATCGGAGCAAACCCGCCTTAAAAAATTGTTGGATGGGCACGATTTTGGCGATCGAAAGCCAAGCGAAGTATATTGGTCAATGATCAACCTAGGCGGTTCATCTATTGATAAAAAATTTATTGGCACTCTTTGGTTTCACAAGTTACCCGAACCGGTTTATGTCGCTATTCAAGCAATTGGTGAAAAACCAATCGATGATCTTTTACCCATAGCAGATAGAATTTATGAAGCTACCACATCATCTCGCGTATCAAGTGTAAGTCAACCGTCAACCAGTCGTGGCGAACAACAATTTCAACAAGCACCACAAAACGGATCAACAACAAGTTTGGAAGAAAGAATGGCACGTATTGAAAGCATGATGTCTAACTTAGCTCGAGGACGAAGTTTTTCAAAACCAAGATTCAGAAATAGGTCGAATTCATCTTCGCGAAAATATCGAAGCGCAAGTAGACGACGTTTCATTGATGATAAAGGAAATTGCTATTATCACCATAAGTTTGGAAAGGAAGCGAGGAAATGTTACCTTCCTTGTGTCCAACACCGTAGGAATACTACGTCTTCCACTTTGAATGACTCGTATACAAAAAACTAAATTATCCGATCGCAAATGCGGCGAACGATCGACGATTTTTAAACCGCCGCCTTTTTATTAGAGATAATACAAACAAACTTACATTTCTAGTAGATACTGGAGCGGACGCTTCAGTTTTACCATTTCGGAATGTAAAGGGAAGTTCATCTCGTCCTGATCCTGAGCTGGTGTTGACAGCTGCTAATGGTTCAACAATTCAAACATATGGTAGCAAACTATTAAATGTTGATATAGGCATCAAGCGACATTTTCCACACGTTTTCATTATAGCATCCGTTGATAGACCAATAATGGGTGCTGATTTTTTGATTAAATATGGTCTTCTCGTGGATTTAAAAAGACGTCAACTACTGGATTCAACCACGAAATTAACTGTAAGAGCTATGACTGCTTACGTAAAAACACCTTCTCCTCTATATGCAATCGAAAACGATGAATATGGTACTTTACTCGAGATGTTTCCTTCGCTTTTAGCTCCACCAGATTATAATAGTCCAGTAAAACACGACGTGGTACATCATATATTTACTCAAGGTAGACTTCCTTTTTCGAAACCACGTCGATTGGACTCAATTAAACACAAGACTGCTCTTGCGGAATTTCAGCATATGATCCAATTGGGCATATGTAGACCTTCTTCTTCTGAAGCTTCTTCTCCACTTCACATGGTTCAGAAAAAAGGCAGTACCGATTGGAGACCATGTGGAGATTACCGTAGATTGAATGCAATCACTCAACCGGACCGATACCCAATTCCTCATATACAAAACTTTTCGATGAATCTCCATGGATGCACTGTGTTTTCGAAAATAGACCTAGTAAGAGCGTATCATCTAATCCCTGTTGCTCCCGAAGATATACCAAAAACGGCTATTACTACTCCTTTTGGGTTATTTGAGTTTACTCGGATGCCTTTCGGTCTTCGAAATGCGGCACAGACCCTCCAACGATTTATAAACGAAGTGGTAAAAGGATTCGATTTTGTATTTACGTACATTGACGATATACTTGTCGCCAGTAAGAACGAGAAAGAGCATAAAATTCATCTCAGGAAAGTATTCGAAAGATAAGTTGAGTTCGGTATAAACATTCAATCTTCTAAATGCAAATTAGGTGTTCCAACTTTAGAATTCCTCAGTCATCAAATCAATTCACAAGGTATACAACCATCGCAACAGCGAGTAGAAGCTATCAAACAATTACCACCTCCAACATCCATTAAAAAAATTCAACAGTTCGTAGGAATGGTCAATTATTACCACAGGTTTGTACCAAAATTAGCAGAATTGTTGTCTCCAATTCATGCGCAAGTGGCAAAATTAAACAAAATGATAAAATTACAAAAGAATTTCTCATGGACAGAAGAGTGTGAAATAGCTTTTGGAAAAATAAAATGTGCCCTTGCTGACGCAACAGTGTTAGCACATCCCATTAGCAACACAAGCTACAGTATAGCATCTGACGCATCAAATGAAGCTGTCGGAGCTGTACTACAACAATGGTATGAGGGATGTTGGCAACCTTTGGGGTTCTTTTCTCGCAAGCTTACTGACAGAGAAAATAAATATTCCACATTTTATAGGGAACTTTTGGGAATTTACCTCGCCGTTAAGCATTTCAGATATTTTGTAGAAGGACGACAATTTATTGTTTTTACAGATCACAAAGCCCTTACAAAAGCCATAGTCTCGCTAAGTGATAAAAATCCACGGCAATTAAGACAACTTGACTATATTGCACAGTTTACGACTGACATTAGACACATTTCTGGCAAAGACAATGTAGTTGCAGACAATTTGTCGCGATCATGTAACTATATTGAAAATGTGCAAACTGTTACACTAGATCTAAAGGATTTAGGTCAAGCTCAAAAATCCGACGAAGAACTACAACAATTGTTAAGTTCATCACGCCCCCCAAATTCGAAATATAAATTGGAACTCATAATCGTTCCTGATGTCGAAATTTATTGTGAAACATCGACCGACAAGAACCGTCCGTTTGTTTCTGCCACTCAAAGACGTAGAGTGTTTGATATATTACACGGTATTTTACACCCGAGTACAAGAGCCACCAAGAAGTTAATCGTTGCAAGATATTTTTGGTCGAACATGAATAAAGACATCACGGATTGGACAAAACGATGTATAGAATGTCAAAATAATAAGATTCAGCGTCACACAAAATCAGAACCTGGTAGATTTGAAATACCAAGGAGTAGGTTCGAACATATACATATGGACATTGTAGGACCTCTACCACCATCCGAAAATTTCAGGTATATACTTACTATTGTAGATAGGTTTACCAGATGGCCAGAAGCATATCCTCTTTATGAAAGCTCTGCTATTACTATCGCTAAAACGTTTGTAGAACAATATATTTCCAGATTCGGGATACCTCAGCTTATCACCCGCAGGCAAATGGAATGGTCGAAAGATTCCACAGACAGCTAAAATCTTCACTCAGGGCCCGCGGTAATACTGCACATTGGAGCACCGAGTTACCTCTCGTCATGCTCGGAATACGAGCATCTGTAAAAGAGGACTTACAGTGTTCTCCGGCAAAACTAGTATATGGACAAACTTTACGACTGCCAGGAGATTTTTTTGTACCAAAGACAAATATGGAACTCAACCCATCAGATTTCGCAGAGAAACTTTGTGAGAGTATGCGCAAATTAATACCTGTTGATACTCGAAAGTCGACTAAACCATCTATATTTATACCAAGAGATCTGGATAATTGTGAGCACGTTTTCGTTCGTGTCGATAGAGTACGAACGGGTCTAACGCCCCCGTACGAAGGACCCTATAAAGTAGTTCGACGTTTCCGAAAGCATTTTATTCTAGATATGAAAGGAAAAAATAACAATGTTTCCATTGACAGATTAAAACCAGCGTATGGTATTCTTTCTACGACGAACGTAAACCGGAAACATACAAGTCAATTTGTTAAATTCCAATTTCAAAGTACTTACTCCTAACATTACCCAATCATCTAATTCCTATTTTGAATTGCAAAGTTTTTTTGGGAGGTTCTTATTTGAAGGTGAGTGATGTAGTGACTCGTCACACCAAAATGTAATGACTTCCAGTACTGTAATTTTCAATTGCAGTCGGTTAAACTGGAATAGATCATAAAGAAGAATAGCAACAACAAAAATTGTAAATTGGTATTTTGATTTTTCGTTTTTTTGGTAAGAAAAAAATTGAAACTGATAATTTTAATCAGTCGCACGGTGATAGCCAAAGTCAATTATATATCCGATCATACGGATAAAATGAAATTAATTATTAAAATAAAAATTGTGTAATATATAATACATTGTGAATACTTTAAGAATAATTACGAAATAATATAAAAGTTTGTAACAAGATAAAACATTATGTATCACAATATTTAAATATAAAGTACAGTGTATATGATTTTTATTTGTTTGTTTAATTGTGGCCATCGTGTGATATAAACAATATTAAGTGATGTACTTACGGTGATGGAAGTAGAACACGCGCTTCATCACACACGTAAGATACAATAAGTTACAACACACGATCTCGGTGGCCAATTAACAGGACCATTAATTGAAATTAGTCTTTCCTCAAATGTTTCTCTGAGTAAATTAATTGTACCCCGCGCTGTGTGGCATGTGGCACCGTCCTGTTAGAACCTTATATCAGCGACATTTTTCCAGCCAATTGGGGTACAAAAAAGTTAGAAATCATCAAGCGCGCACCAAACAGTGATTTTCTCTGGATTTAATCGTGTTTCGGCAAAGGCTGTTTATTAACGTATCCATTCAACCAAAACTGAGCTTCATCACTGAACAAAATTTTGTTTGGAAAATCAACATCAATATCAAATTGTACTTTAGCTTATTGGCCGAATTGGTGGCGTGTGCGAAGGTCCAATGGCTTTAATTCCTGTACAAGTTGAATTTTGTAAGCATATAAACCAAGATCCTTAGATAAAATCTTCCATAAAGTGGATGGGCACATTTCCAGTTGCTGAGAACGACGTCGAATTGATTGATTCGGGTCTTCCTCAATGCTACGCCGCACAGCGTCTATTGCTTGTTCGGTACGCACTGTTTGACGCCTTACTAGATGCGTATTGTCATTTAGAGTATACGTATGGTGCGAGAACCATCCATAGTAAACCGAATTACCCGCGCTGATGGACGATTATGACGACTGTAAAATGGACGTATTGCATATGCACGATGAGTTTGGCGAAAATAACCATTATTTTGATAAAAAAAATTATCAATTTGCAAGCGTTGCTCTGGCGTGAGTCTATTCATTATGAAATGGCAAATCAAACTGTCAGCTGTCAAATCCTTTGTAAACCTCTACGTGAACCTCTAACAAACACCCTTTATATACAAATAATTGAATCATTCGCGGAAAATGAGCAATACAGATTTTATAATTTTTACTTTTGTTTTTATATTGTAATGGGTTTTATTGTGATTGTTCCGTACATTGGTCTATCTTCAGTACTCTCGAATTAAATACACAATCATAGGAAATTATTCCATTTAGCGTCAAATCTGTGTGACAAACGACTATGATAATCGACACCTACTTATATACACAATCAACTTCCCAACCACCTCATACTTTTTCATCCGCTATCGCTGGACCGCGGATAAATTTGAATTTTTGACTCATAGATGGAAAATTGGTATCCGTTCGAAACTGATTGTTGCGATCCTTACAAATTTTCCACCTATGAGTCAAAAATTCAAATACAGATTTATTATCTCCATAGGGGGGATACGATCACTTTCTTTAGATCTGTCTTTAGATATTTGGGAGATTTAAAGTTATTTGGGTTTTCACCTGAAATATCTCAATGGGGTCAGTTTTTGATTTGAGGCGATCATCTACTTTGCTCCTCGTACGAGATCACTTTTAAAAAAATTTATATTTCGTTGAGATTGTAATAAAAAAAAAACAACAAATACTAAAACGTTTCATAATCTATTAGAGAACTGAAAATTACCAAAATATAAATATGTTTGTATTGTAACCAAACCATTAGGTATATGGCAAAAACATTTTACATAATTTCGTTTTACGTTTATTTGCGATGCACTGCTCAAAAAAAAGAATAAAAAGTTAAAAAATTACGAATGATACAATTTGAATGAAAGTTGAAAATGGTACTGTACGCTCTAGTAGATAAAATAAACCAGTTTTTTGTGTTTTAGCTTTGAAAATCGATCACGTGTTATCTTTCCTTAACATTTAAATTTACTGTTTATTTTTTATACAAAATTAATTTAAGTTTATTTGAAATACTTTAATAAATTTCCGAGTTTATCACTACCTTAAAAAGTATTTCATATAATTGTTACGAAGACGTCAAATTATTACTTTTAATTCATTATTTCCCCTCAAAATTCATTTTGCAAGAATGTGTTTGTGGACTATTTTGTTTTGAATTATATCACAAAAGTTTCCAATAGTGATATAAATTTGTGATAAAACCATCATAAAATTACGATTCAGGTGTATATAAGGCTGGACTATAGATAGAATAAAAAGAATAACGTAAGAGAGCGAAAGAGAGGATTTACATGCAATCGACTATACTGAGAATAATAAATATAAAAAGAATAACAGAAATTGCGTTTAATTTTTTTTCATTTTTGCTGTCACTTAAAAAGAATAACCGAGCGATAATTTTCGCCCAAGAATAAAAAACTTAATAACTACAACAACAAAACTCAAATAAATTTTAGTGCGTTGAATATAATATGCATATTTACTTTTTTATATAAGGGAATTTTAAATTATTCGAGTGTTTTATCTTTTCTATTTATAAAATATTCATGTATGCATATGCTAATATGAATGTAATATCAGAAATAATTTGCAATACACTGTAGAATTGTATTTTTCTAAACCTAACCTAAAAAAATACTTTATCGAATTGTGGTGATTTAAATCGCATATAAACAATTTTTATAATTTTAAAAACATATATTTGTTGATATAAATACGTTTATACTCAAAAATATTGTAGTTTCATTCATAATTGTAGGAAATGTATCACAAAAATATATGAATGAACTTAATATTTCAAGTCATCTATGGCCGTAATGTCAAATTGGAATAATAATTTTTTGTCTTCGTTTCTTACGTTATTCTTTTTATTCTATCTATAGTTCCCACTATAGCCAAGCACTTTCCGCTTTAGAACTCGTTTGGTTTTTAAACACACTCATTATAGTTGTATGTAGTTTATCTTTTGTTTAATCAAAATGATTTAAAATATTTATATTATATGTAACAGTGAAATATACACGAAGACACTATGCGACATTTCCAAATGTCAATATAATCGAGTCGAATAATAATTGCAGTAGAATGACATCATTATGCTTATTTTTGAGTTAAGTCGGTCGCCTGCATACATATATTTTTTATGATTTGCTTTAATATTCTATCCAGCAAATTTGATTACTTAGTTTTGGCTATAGACAAATAACAATGATTTTGAGCGCTATGCGCTTTCTTCTCTTGTAAAAGAAAGTTTTAAAAGTTAAAATGCTCATTTTATCAGAATTGGTGTAAGCTTAAAAAAACAGATGAGATAAATAAATATTTAAGGTTCCATTTGTTTGGCGACAGAAATAATACTTGTCTAAATAGGGTACGAGTTCAAGTGAATCTATAGAAAAAATTCATTCAAAATTGGAAAATCGTCATTTACATTTTCTTTTAAGATGATTATTAAAACTATCTCTTCATATAATAACAGCTGTAAGTACAACAAAGACGCACTAAGGTAAAACATAAAAGGAACCGAAAACTTTTTGAAAATTAAAAAATATAAACTGAAACTCAAATGAAATTTTATAGCGTCATCTTAGAGTAAAACTATTATCATTATGATGTTTTGTCATTGTTACAGCGCTTTATATTTATATGAACATAGAATATTTAAATACAATAAGTCGTTGGTATTTTTGCGTTAGTTCCAATTTTGTATATCGTTTATTGATAATACATAGCCAAAAAGCCATTGGTAAAAAAAGTTCAAATCAATTAAAGTTTTAAGTAACCACTTCGTGGTATTGATAAATCTTTGTTAATAGTCGTAAGTGTAATAATAAAAGTCATAAAAATAATAGAAAAGTTTTGCTACTTTGTTGTGATTATTATATATTATGAGAGCCAAGACTATTTAAGATGTAATGCTCATGTGTTTATTTTATTTAGAAATATTATGAATAGATCTCGTCCCTAATTTGTAAGTGAGAATGTGAAAATTCATTAACTAAACCGAATATTCTCACTTAATCGGAGAAAGCACAATTCTTTAACGGCGAACAAAATACCTTAAGCGTATATAATTTGTTAACACATTAATGATGATTTGTTAACAAATTATTACAAAAGAATGTTACATAATATACTATATATTAGTATAGGATTTCCCTTTCTGCAGTTAAGGCGCCCACATACAATTTCCCAAATATGTCATAACATTATGATGAACGATAATTGTGAGTAATGATGAAAAATATGAAAGTAATGTATAAAGTAAAACACAACCCAAAAATATATCTTTACATACCTGTAAAGGTATGAAGACTGGATGTGTAAAGCTTTCAAACACCCTTTTATTTCACTTATAGCATTTTTTCGAGTGTTATTCGGATAACAAAAGAATTAGATGTGTACGTATGTAAGTAACATACAAAAGTTCATCTCATTATCATGGGAATTATGAATTACATTATTTTTCTTATTTAAGGGGGCCACCATTCCCACTATCACCTCAACGTATATCGTTATATATTATGTTATCATCATAAGCCGGTATGCAATATAATTCTTGTTCTTTCGATTTGGTTTTCTTTAATTTTTTTGAACTGTTCTTGAAATATTTACAAGAAGCAAAACAAGAAACAAAAGAAATATTTTTTGTGTTGGTTTACTCGTATATTTTTATATTAATTTTTTTTAAGAAAATTAACTTTTATTTCTGTATGAATTAGATTAGACCTTTTGATAAATTTTTAAGTGAGTTTTATTAAGTGATAAAAGCAAAAGAAAAATTAAGAATTAAATTTCGTTTTAATCTTATTTACTTTTTGATTAATAAAAATTTGATTGTAGCAGATTGATATCTTTAATTATCTTACTGCA
The DNA here is from genome assembly GCA_963691935.1 of Nephrotoma guestfalica. NCBI lineage: Eukaryota > Metazoa > Arthropoda > Insecta > Diptera > Tipulidae > Nephrotoma > Nephrotoma guestfalica. Next base: position 96,319,835 of record OY829915.1, read on the forward strand.
ATTGAAACAGTGAACTAAACTAAATGTCTAGATTATACATGGATATGCGATAGTAATATTAAGATCTAAATAAATAATGTGTAATGCTTTTGCGTCTTTCCTTAGTATAGTAGCATAAAATAATGGCTAGTATCCACGAGGATAAAGTTGTTGTTGTTATTCTTCATTGAGGATGAACAACTTTATTCGTGAACAACATCTATCATCATGTTAGAGTCAGTTTTTTTATTTGCGTATTTGAAAATGTATCTAGTAAAGTACCCTTACCATGCAATTCTAATGTTAAGACTATTAAGAGGCTAACAGCTTAGAAGTTTTTTGGTAAAACATTTTTTCAAAGATAATTTCTTAAATCGCTTTCTGTTGATACTACTCTTAAAATTTCTCTTCAAAAGTCTCCAAGTATATTTGGAGACCTGTCAATTGTGATTGTTTACTACTGCGAGAAGTTGGAATTGCATTTTTAATGTTAAATAATTGATTTAACACGTTTATATTTGTAAAACATGCTGTTGATGATAAACAGGATATTGAGGCATTTACTCGTACATGTACAAAATTGTTTTCTTCTACAAATTTTTGCAGGTAAATAAGGGGCATCCAATTCTAATGCGAAATTTACACTTTTGTCTATGGCGTCGGTTTTTATTATGAATCCTTAACATTTATAAATATAAAATATTTTTTTTCTTAATTTTAAAAATGTTGCCATTAAAATACTCGGATCGGATATTTTATGGCAACATTTTCATTTTTATAGTGGTGTTGGAGGCGAATTGGCGAGTCTTCTGCAAAATTTTGTTGGGATATATTTCTTTTCTTATCTCTCATGTGCAAAAAGTCAATGTTATATCTCTTTCATTTTGCACGCGCAAAATGTACAACGCGCCGTACAACGAAATTTAAGAATATATAAAGGAAAATTTGTGAACCAAAATTAGAATAGAGAAAATGTCAGAACTCTCGAAACTAGTCCAAAATAAAAATAAAAATATCACATAAAGAAAATGATATTCCACTTTTTATTTAAATTTAAAATTAAATCTCGTGATAAAAATGGGCAAATATAATGGAAAATAATACGTTATACTTATATTTATATTACATATTTATTATTATTTTTAACTATAATTTTATCATTATTATTATATTTATAAATTATGGATTATTATGTTTTAATTGTTAGTTGTAATTTCTATTCAACAAAATACAGAACTGCAACAACGTCACTACGGTTTAAAACCAAATACCTTATAACTCAAATGCAAAATTACGGTAAAATCGGGTAAATGAAATACATACAACTAAGTGTATTCGTACAAAGTAGTACGAATATTGAACGACAACTTAACAAAAATTAAGATTAGAATCAATTGTGAGCTCAATTATTTTCATAATGCATAATTTTTTCTGAGCAGCTTTCTTTAAACTGCTTGCTTCAAAATTAATATCATATTCTGTGAATAATTTGTTTCATAAACACACTAGATTTAAATAATAAATTTTATTAATATTTACATCAAACAATAATAAAATTAATTGTATACATCTAGTACGAGTATGTTTGCGAAACATCATCAAACCTTCAACTCTCAAGTCGCCGTTTTCGAAACAAATTCATACTCTGATCGACAGAAAAAATTCATTGTTGAAAAGATGTAGTCTCCCACTGAATTGGTTTTATTTTATTTTATAACTTTATTTATTCTATTTATTTATTTACTTTTATTTATTTATTTATTTTATTTTAGTTAAGTACAACAAATAATTTTAAAATTAATAGTTTTAAATACTAAAACTAAAACTAAAAGTTAATAGTTTTGAAGAGAACGGATAGCTAATGGATGTATTGTCCTTTAAAAGCTAATCAGCTCTCCACTAAAACGATAACTATAACTATATTTAATATAATATGATAACAATTTAGTAATAAACTTATAAGTTAAAAATATAATAAAAAATAATAGAAATAAAATAGGGGTGAATAAACAGATGTAAAAGATACAGTAATACATTACATTATAGTTAATATTCTACCAGTTTTGCCAAATATATATATGTATCTTTAAAGTTTTCTTGAATTGTAAACATTCACAGATCTTGTAATAATAGGTAAGGACCAATGTATGATATGGATTTTCTACCAAATTCAGATTTGATTTTATAGCATATTAAAAGATTAAAACGACAAGTTGTAAAGCTATGATTTACATACTGAAACTCAATGTTTGATAGCGTTGACAGCATCCGCGAACATTTATACATATGTATATAGTGATACATGAAATTGGAATAATGCATTTGATGGCAGGATACGTTCAGTTTACATTCTTTTACAACTCGACGGAGGGAAACAATTGTGGACGCCTATAGATAGCTTTGCAGCTCTTGTTTTGTAAAATGTTCAACCTTTTTATCTTTCATTTCCCAATATTGCCAAAACAAGCAATCGCAAAATAGAATCTGGTGTGAATAAATGAAGAATAAATCATTTTTAGAATATGTTGTGGAATAAAGGATACTAATCGAAATAAATAAACGGACTGTCTTTTAAACTCAACGTATGAAGGTGTTCATTCCAAGACATATGCTTATCAAGTAAAACTCCAAGATATTTGAGTTTATCAACTCAGTCGACAATATCATTTGAAATGCAAGGATCGGAAATCACAATGAGGCAGGAATGGGGATTAATAAATAATAAGTTTGGTTCTGTTGAGGTTTACATATATTTTATTTAAATTAAAATATTCTATAACTACAGTATTGTCGTTTTCCAAGTTAGTCATCGCTTGGGTGCAATCTTCAGAATTATAAAATTTTGCGGTATCATCAGCAAACATTGTAAATTTTTCAGCCAGAGGTAGGAGGGATATATCATTTATAAAAATCAGAAATAGAATAGGGCCAAGTATACACTACTAATGCAACTAATTACATCATCTAAAGCCACAAATTGTTTACGATTTTGAAGGTAGCTCATCAGAAGACTATAAGCCAAGCCCTGAAACCCATAGCAATACAACTTATTTAGAAGTAGACGATGATCAATACAGTCAAACGCTTTATGCAGATCTAAAAATAGGCCACAGTATACTCCTGATTACCGAAAACTCAGTATATCAAATCAATAATCTCAATTAATAATCTGTCTAAAACAATATTGATGACATTAAAAAAAATTTAAAGCGTTTAGATATTCAGTCAAACGAATTACAATTAATTCAACAAGTATTTTGTCGAACACAGACAAAACAGAAATTGGTCGATAGTTACTAACAACTTTGCAGTCATTTGATTTAAATATTGGCGTCACTTTTGCAATCTTCAAACAATCAGGATAGAATCCGGTTTCAAACAGTACATTGAATAAATCCATCGATATTTGAGAAAATAATGCTGAATACGTTTAATAACAATATTATGAATATTACCATACCCACCATCCTTGTTATTATCTGAACTATTAATTATATTACCTATATATTTCAGTAACCGAAATTGGGCACAAAACAATTTAATTAGCGTTACTATTGTGCAGATTATATAATTCAGTGTTATCGTTACTTGTCAACAAATGGCTGTTGAATATATTAACAACATTAGGAAGATCTTTGTATTCGACATCGTTTTGTACAATGGAGTGGATATTCGCTTTAGTTTTGTTTGCTTTATGAATTGATTTATTTGATTCCATACTTCCTTTTGATTTAAATTATTAAACAAATTTTTGAAATTAAGCTTTTTTGCGTAGTATTTTTTAGATTTGATCCTTTTATTCTGTAAATTTAGTCTGTCTTTTAACGCGGAGTTGTTCGTATTTTGTTTATTTTTTTTGAGGGTGCAATTTTTTTCTTTTATTGGATTCCAAAGATCTAGATTTATCCAGGGTCAATTACTAGCATTTTTGATTTTCTTGTTTAGAATTCGAATATTTACCAACCAGTTCATTATATTTTTCACAGATTCATTTTAGGGTTGAATCAGGGTTGTGAATATCAAATGAGGTTGAAAATAAAAATTCATCGAAGTACTGATTAACTTTATCATAATTTAACGATTTTTTTTCAAATGTGTTTGTAACAATCATGCCATGATTTAATAAGGTGGAATTGTACTCAGAAATTAGTTTTAAATTTTTATTTTAAAGTACTCGTATGATCAAATCTCCTACTATAATAAAGTCAGAATTGGTTTTGCTGCTACATAGTAGTTGTTCCAAGATTTCCAAAAAATATGTAGGAGCAGGGTCTAGTAGTCTATAGATCCCACAAACATTAATTGGACTAAACCGCAAGAGTTGAATACAAATTAACTGGAAAGACAAGGTTATAACGTACGATGAGGAGCACTTTGATAAATTTAAAAATAAAAAAATAAATAAAAAAACTTTAAATTTAATTTTAAAATGAATTTTTATTTAATAAAAATATTTATGTTGCCGGTGAGTGATAAGCTGCTCCGGCAAAATCTCAAAATTGAATAGGCAGAATATATTTTTAGTTTTTATCTTCTTGCCGATATCCAAAAAAAATCAGAAATCCAAAACCGGATTTTCTGTTTTTTTTAAATTGATGTTACTTACATGCACTAAAATATTTTGTTGCACCCGTTTTCGAATGTGTTTTAGTAAACATAGACGCCATCTCTTTTGCGATAAGTGCGTTTTACATAACTTTGGTTTTGCAAAATCAATACGATGTTTATGAATCTCTAAATGATTTGATTGTAGAGGTATTATTATGAAATTGTGTAACAACCAAAATATAACTTTTCAATCATAATTTGTCTCTGATTTGTAATACAAAGTGTTTACAAAGTCGTCGGATCACTTTGTATGGGCCTTCATAAGGTGGTGTGTGGCCTGTGCGAACTTTGTCTACTGTGGAGCGCAGTTGATCAATCACTGTGTCAGTGGTAACTAGAGGTGTAAATGGATATTCCACAAATAATTCCCCAGGTAATTTAATGTTTTGACCATACACCAGTTCTGCTGGTGAACATTTTAGATCATCTTTGACTGTTGCTCGGATTCCCAACAATATGACTGGGATCTCTAAGCTCCAGTTGACGGTATTTGCACAAGCTTTGAGAGCTGTTTTAAGATGGCGGTGGAAGCGCTCAACCATACCGTTTGCTTGTGGATGATATTGATAGGCAGTGGTCCGTATTCGATGTGAGCCTAAGAGCATAAGCTCAGCGAATAGTTTGGATTCGAACTGTGTGTCTTGATCGGTCGTATTGTTGACCCGAATGCCGAATCTAGAAATGTAGTTTTCGACGAGCGTTTTTGCGATTGTTTGTGCGGGGATGTCTTTTATGCAGTAGGCTTCTGGCCAACGCGTGGAACGATCTACGCAAGTTAAAATGTATGTGAATCCATTATATGGTGGAAGTGGTCCAACAATGTCTAAATGGATGTGTTCAAATCTACCTGGTGGAATTTGGAAATTCCCATGAGGTGATTTGGTATGTCTTTGTACTTTGCATTTTTGGCAGGATAAACACGATTTCGCCCAAAGCGTTACATCCTTGTTCATACTGGGCTAAAAATACCTTGAAGTGACGAGTTTGCGACTTTCTTGTACACTTGGGTGTGCAATATTGTGCAGAGTGTCGAAGATTGTTCGACGTAATGACTCCGGAATGTACGGGCGATTGTTGCCTGTAGATATTTCACAGTAAATTATTAAATCGGTTATTGGAAATTTATCTAATTTCCATTTGGAAGTGCGCCGATTTGTAGAACTAGAGAGTATTCTTGTAGTTATTGATCGCAATCTTGTGCTTTTGTAATGAGGTAATAGGTAGGGGTAGAGGTAATTGCTCTTGTAAGCGGTTTGTGGTCGATGAATATGGTAAATTCCCAACCTTCGACAAAGTATCGTAAATCTTTTATTGCTTGGAAAATTGCAAGAAATTCAAGATCAAATGCGGAATATTTCCTTTCGGCATTTGATAATTTCTTGGAGAAAAATCCAAGAGGTCCCCATGTCTTGTTATTGAGTCGCTTAAGACCGCGCCTATTGCTGCATTGGATGCATTAGTAGTGATGCTATATTTTGTTTCATTTAGCGGATGCGCTAAAAGAGCAATATTTTCCAAGCTGGTTTTGAGCTGAAGGAATGCGTTTTGATATTCTTTAGTCCAAGAAAAATTCTGAAGCGTTTTGGGTTTTTTGGGAAGACTTGCCAAATGCGTGTGAATAGGAGCAAGTACTTCTGCAAGTTTTGATATAAATCGGTGGTAGTAGTTTACCATGCCGACGAATTGTTGGACGGCAGAATGTCATTATGTGTAATCTTGTGACTGAGAAAGTCAAGATTGTTCGTGCAAACACGCATTTTCCCTTGTTGGTATTGACACCGGAATTTGATAACTTTTGGAAAAGTTGTCCCAAATGTTGTAAGCGTTGTTTCTCGTTTTTTGAGGCTGCGGAATGTCGTCGATATATACAGAAACGAAATCGAGATCTCTCACAATTTCATTGACGAATCGCTGAAATGTGTGTGCAGCATTTCTAAGTCCAAATGGCATTCGGGTGAATTCGAATAACCCAAATGGAGTGGTAATTGCAGTTTTATGTATGTCGTCAGGAGCAATGGTAATGAGGTGGTATGCTCGTTCGAAAAAATTGTGCAGCCATGTAATTTCATGGAGAAATTTTGTATGTGGGGGATAGGAAAACGGTCAAGTATTGTGACTGCGTTAAGCCTTCTGCAGTCCGCACATGGTCTCCAGTCGTTGTCTTTCTTCTTCACCATGTGCAATGGACATGATATTGCTGATGAAGAAGGTCGGCAATTCCTAGTTTCACCATGTGTAGGAACTCTAGGAAAGCTGCTTTGTGGCGAATTGAATCAAATCTTCTTGGTTTTGAGAATGGTAAATGCACTGTAGTCACGATGTGGTGTACTACATTATGCATTACTGGAGCGTTGTAGTTTGGTGGAACTGTTTCTTTAGCAGTGCTCCATATCCATTGTTAATTGTGTAATGCAATGGTGATGGTGTATCAACGCTTGTTGATGTTGCGTTGATTGAAAGTTTAGTGGTTGGATCAATCAATTTGTGATTTCTCAGATCCACTAAAAGAACGAATTTCTTTAGGAAATCCGCGCCAATGATGGGACGGTTGACATTAGCGAGGATGAAGGCGTGATTGAATGAACGTCTTAATCCGATGTCAACGTCTAATAATTTTGTACCATAGGTCTACCGCTACGACTTTAAGACTTATTGGTTTATGGAACCGATTTGCGGATTCCTTTCGTTGTGTAACAAAAGTGCATGGTTGAATGCATTTTGATGCTGTGTTACCAAATTTTGCGTGATACCAACACCAGTTGTGTGGAAATTGTGTAACAAATTTTGGTTTTACACATCTGTTCGATTTCCCTGGTATTGCCCGGTTTACTTTTTTGAAACGTCAACTCCTATACTTGCGTAAACAAGATTAAACTTGAGAAAAAAAAAATCAAATCAGCGGTAAAACGGGAAATTGCGGATAAATTAAACCGGGAATCTGAAATAGTATAAATGAACGAGCCAAACAAAATGTAAGGGGGTATTGAGATTAAAAGTTTGGAGAGAAAAAACGCATGAAAGTGAAAGTGGAACGTAAAGAAAAAAACAAATTCTAATTCGATTTAATTTGAATCAATTATTTATATTGTATTATAAGAAAATAAAAAAATAAAAAAATAATGTTAAACTAATGATAAATAAAACTAAAATTGTTGGTTGCTAAACCTTGTGAAAAAAAAATTCGTGAAAATTATAAGAAATTATTGTGTTTGATTTCCGACTACTCGGAGTGGGATTTTCACCTTGGCTGATTGTTATAAGGATGTATGCTAAAAATTATTCGCAGCAAACGAACTTTATATCCATTGGGATAAAATTGTGGCGGTATATTGTGCAGTGTGTCGACTTAATCCAGACAACACAATCCAGATATTATTCGAATCGGTTGTGTTCTGATATATATATTACGAGTCGCATGTTCATGTACATCGGGCGATCCAAAAGTGACACTAAAATATTCGCAATTAGTGGTTTAGTACGGTGGATTACTGTTTATTGATCCTGTCCCTGCGAATACACACAATTTTAAAGTATATCTAAATCGAACTCGATGCAACGTAAGTGCAACATATTTAATCCATCCAGAGCCTTAGTGGAAAATTGACAGGCCACTTGAGTCATCAGCTGCAATCATAGAATGAGAAGGACACCATCATGTATTCATCATTCAAAATCGGTGACGTAGATATTTTTTGTATGTATAACCATTTCGTTTATTTCGTTTAGGTCGTTTATAACGTTTCATATTTATAAATCATATATATACATATATACATATAATTTTTCATATTATTTATTTCCATATTTGACTGTATGTTAAAGTTCTTCCCATTTAAATTTTTTTAAATTCATTTTGCTATAGTACTTTAAGTTCATTTTGTGAAGAAATTGTTTTTTTTCATGGTTGCTTTCATTCATTATTTTTATTAGAAGTTACAGTCTGGTAAATAAGAACTTTGCATTTGGTTTGATTCGGAAGTTTTTTTGGTTGATTTTTTTTTGTTTGGTGTAATACGAGAAAGATGCTAAACTAAACGTTTTGTTTTTGGGGTAGATGATTACAGTGGATGTTATGTTAGGAGGCCTTCTATATCAATTCAGATTTTTTTTTTTTGCACACTTGAATATATTTTTGTAATGATGGCGGCTTGCATGGGGTTTAACGGGACTCACCCATATCCGACTAGAGGCTACCTTAAACAGAGTGTGCGACAACGTGCAAGGTCAGTGACCGAACCATCTAGTTACAATTGGCATCTTCGTGATTGTTGATTGTTTTGTTGAGAACTTCCCTGGTGTGATTGTGATGGTGGATGTATTGAAGGAGATGAAGTTTTCTCCGTTGCGATGAGAATGCGAAGGTTGTCGCTGTGCATGTGAATAATTCTTTAGCTTTACTAACCGGGAGTTAGTTCAGTTTGTTTCAACTCAGCTAAAGCTAGCTATAGTTTCATTGAACTCAAGCTCTGAGTCCGCGTGCAATTGATATTTTGTAATTTATCGGCGATGTCAGCTAGATACTCTACTGGTTTTTCCTGTGGAGGGACCAATGCTGTTTGTATGAAATCAGGGAGCTGCTTGATTCATAATCTTGTAATGACGTTGGCCGTGAAGTTCTTTTCGGCCAACGTTTTGATTCGGTGCATTACATCCGAAGGTTTTTATCACCAATTTCGACTTTACTCAATATCGTTTCTAATCGACGCTCCTCAGAGCTTTAGTAGCGATTGATTAGGCTTTTCTTAGGCATGTCTTTGTTATCTGGAGGGTCTTGTAGAATGTACTCGACATTCTCCGCTTGTGCTTCCGATAGGGACGACACTGTGTGCGCAAACTTTTATCTGTCGCTGGTGATCTTGTTCGCGTCGAACATAATCTCGGCTGATATGAACCAAGTCTTCGGGTTATTCTCCCAGAATGCTGGTAGCTGCGTCAATTGCTTTGATAGTTCTATCAAAGTTCCATTAAATTTTAGTGTCACACACACTATAAAAAATTTTCTTGTGCCAAAAAAAAATTTAGGCACGCGGTTTTTCTTTTTTTCTTATAAAAAATGATTTTATAAATTTCTAGAATTTGTGTGGAATGGGCACGTGGCTTCTAGAAATCGACCAGGGGATTGGGACGATTTGTGAATATAGTGCGCTTACCACTGGTGGGTGCTCGAGTCCACTTTATCACAAAACTCGTCGAATTTATTAGTTTTGTAAATATTAAACACTATGCACTTTTTTATATTTTTTATTCACTTGTAGTATTATATAAGAACTCACTCACCTGATTTTCCTTTGGTAATAACCGACATCTCGGGCCACCAGTTATAACGTACGATGCGGCGGAGCTCTTTTATAAATTATAATAATATTAAATAAAAACACAACTTCTTTTTAATTTTAATTTTAAATTTTAATTTAAATAATAAAATTAATTTTTTATGTTGTTTGTTGCTTGCTGGTGAGTGATGCTGCGGCGGCGAGTTGCTCCGGCAATTTCCAAAATTGAAAAGGCAGAATATATTTTTAGTTTTTATCTTCTTGCCGATTTACAAAAAAACTCAGAAATCTAAAACCGGATTTTCTGTTTTTTTAAATTGATGCTACAAGTAAGTAGCATCAATTTAAAAAAAAACAGAAAATCCGGTTTTGGATTTCTGAGTTTTTTTGCATATCGGCAAGAAGAAAAAAACTAAAAATATATTCTGCCTTTTCAATTTTGGAAATTGCCGGAGCAACACGCCGCTGCAGCATCACTCACCAGCAAGCAACAAACAACATAAAAAATTAATTAACTAAAATATTTTGGTACACCCGTTTACGAATATGTTTTAGTAAATATAGACGTTTGCCATGCCATCTCTTTTGCGATAAGTGCGTTTTACATGACTTTGGTTTTGCAAAATCAATACGATGTTTATGCATCTCTAAATGATTTGATAATAGAGGTATTATCATGAAATTGTTGTGAATCAAAATATAATTTTTCAATTATAATTTGCTTTATATGGAGAATTGTCCGTTTATAAAGAATTATTGAATTATTGATTGAAGAAACTAGCCGCTACAAGGTCCCATCGTCAATGTTTAGGATATTATAGCGAATGTCGTCCCTGATGAATATCCCAATTCTCATCCCAATTATCCCCCCCCCCCCCTCCCTTAGACCTGTCATCTCTACAAGAGAAGTCGTTTAAGAAATTTTTATAATAAAGGAAAATATTTTTGATCTTTAAATAAATATTGCGGTTATAACTTTCAATTGAATCTGAGTGTGTAAATGTAAACTATCAATAAAATTTAGTAACTCGTCCAACTTACTTAGTTCATTCATGCCCCAAATATTAAACTGAAGATATAAAAGAGAAAACTTCAATAATATATATAAAAAAAATATGAAACAAAAATATAAAACTGAACGTAAAGCTACAATAAAATGTGGCAAATCATTCTGCATCAACATATTACATTTATAAAATTCATTCATATTACCTTTAAAATATAGAATTTTGATACCAACTTAACAAACAAAAAAAACCTGGAAAGTGCTAATAGTGGTCTTACTTTGGTGCAAGCAATTCCCATTCTGAATAGGAATAAATATTGTACTCAAAGTAACAACCAAAGATTTTTTTTAAATTGATTTTTATTAGTAATAATTTGATTAGCAATTTATTTTATTGTTCCCACAATTACATTTTGAATTTCAACACAAAGTATAAATGCAACTAAATATATTCAATTAAATAGTAATGTGCTAGAACATTATTGAATATTATTACAAATCGTAACTAATTTGTCGTCTTGTTTAGAAAAATGCAATGTCAAAATAAGAAAAATCACTTTTATATTTTTATTGCCAACATTTAAAAATAAAAATATTCAATAAAACTGTCCTGGTGGTGGATATTCAAACTACGGGAGAATAGAATTATACTACACCGGCAAAAAACTTGTTTGAAAACTTAAACTATTCCAATTTGGAATAACATATAAGGGATTATTGTTGTACATTTCCCAAAGTAAGACCGCAGTTGTACTTAATAAAAATATAAGAATAATTTCAGTTAAAGTGAACTTTACCATATAGCGTAATTGTAGATGTGTGATGTAATTTTGATGACGCTTTTTTAATTGTCGCTATGAATTAAACCAATTCCTGTATTTCATGAATATCATGAAATATCCCAAGTATAACAAGACGAAACTCAAAATTGAGCTATCGTATTTTCCTTCGAATTATGACGAAAAAGTCGAAAGAAAAATTATTTATGTATGACACATAAATATTATTTAGCAGTGATGTGTATAAGAACGTTGTAGTAGAGATAAAAATAAAGTATCGTGTTATTTTAATTTGTATTCATAATCACAAATTAATAAACAATTATAACACATTTAAAAATTATAATGTACGAGTGTTATTTGTCAAATTTGTAAATAATAAATTTATTTGTAAATATAACAATTTTATTCGTGTGGCATCATCAAATCGCTAGTTTGAAAGAATATTAAATATTCAAATTGAAAAAGGTTATACTCGTATGACAGACAAATTACATAATTTAATTCTACAAAATTGTAATTTTTATTAATTTGCTATTCTATTTTAGATAATTTACATTTCAAACCTAGCCGGGTGCAATTTTTATTGGAGTTGCTACGCATCGTTTAACCATCATTTTACCTAGCTTTAAGAGTTTTACTTATTTAGTTATTAGTTTATTATTATTTCAGTTTATGTATAGATTCAATAAACTATTTTATATAAATAAAAAATAATATAATACATAATATAAATAAAATTAAAACTTAGTTTTATTTATATAATATTTAGAACCCCAAATTCATTTGACATTTCACATACATGCACAAAATTGCTCCCGCCAATTTTATTTTAACACATACATGCACACAATTTTATTATATCGAGTTTCGCCGAGTTTCGAATTTTCGCTACAAGATTCATACGACTTCTTAGAATAACTCGAAACTAAATCTTAGGAATATTCGAAACTTAGTTTCGAACTATTGTTCGATTAAAAGGGAAAAAGTCGAAAGTAAAAATACGATGGTATATTTTCGATGGATACAAGAATTTTATATGATTTTAAACCTAATTCTGAGTTTTACTAAACTACATGGGTACCTCCATTTTGTTGGTCTTTCCGTTAATAGAAATTACTTAAATAGAGGTCCCAAATCGGTCATGTTAAGCCAGCTAAAGCTCAAGGTCGGCGTGGGGTTTGTTGGAACATAATCTAAGTCTCGAAGGGTCGAATTAAATGAGTGATTATTATTACACGCACATTGTTTTCACCATCAACATCAATCCATCAAACCACTCACCTCATCTTCCGTAGTATTGTTTCTCTACATTATTTAATCACAAAAAAAATCTGAAATAAGCAAAACACGAATCTGCGTTAAAAACCCCAATCGAAATCTCAACTTGAAAAGTAAAAGGAAACAGAAGATAAAGAAAAATTAGCAAAAGTACCATTTTATACATATATTTACATCCGAATGAAATTTTCTAACTTTTTTAAATTACATTATTCAGAAAATGAAAAAATAATAATTTAACTATGTATAAACTATTCCCCTCCATCCAAGTAAATAAAAAGTATTTAATTAATTAAACTAAAACTAAATTTACATCGAAAATTCTTACTAAGGCCGTTGACATATATTGCAATATATTATGATGATGTAGCACGTAGTACAGTTGATCAACGATGTTTCTCGATTTTATTCTGCTTAACGTTTTTTACGTTGTGAGCTTATGTACGTAGAAGTGTTTACGAAGCGGTATATTATCACGGTGAATTATTATGACGATTGTACTTATTAAACTTATATTATATTATTATTATTATAAACGTATGATTTCAAACATATTTTATATTAGCTGTATTTTGTTGAGAATTTACAACAACAATTGCATTTGATAATTCCCAGTAGAATAAACTAATTGCAAATTTTTTTTGGAATTATTTAATTTTAATTCCAAAAGTTACTTATCGTATTTGCCACCAGAAAACATTTTTTTGTTTTTTATTGTTTTTAAGTTGGTGTAAATTTAATGACATTTATGACAAGCGACATTTTTATTCGTATTGTGGTCGATATTTTCTTAAAATTTATATATTATATTTTGTGTTATAATTAAGATAAACACTTTGATTATACTACCAACAGAAAAAAAATTTTTTGCTTTTTTGTTGAGAATTAAATAATTTCAAAATAATTCGAAATAATTAATTCTCAACAAAATACAGCTATTATAACTTACTATTCTTGTTAAATTATTATGAATTTTATCAATCATTATCATTTTTATTGCACCTACATTTTCCACATTGTCTATACCTAGATCGGTGAGCACATGTATAATCTGTTTTCAATAGAGATATCACATTTTGAATACTACATACTGCGATGTATAGCTCTATCACTACACAATTTAACGCTTATTTTGAAATTCTGTATCTACGGTATAAAAAAAATTGCTTTCGTTTTGTGTTCGTTCGTTTCGTTATCACATTTCACAATCATTTCACTGCAAATTATTGTTTATCGTGGTATTTTCGTAATTTATAAAGATATATATTTAACAGTTACATTGAATGTTCACTTATCTCTACAATCTTTATAATTTGTTTATAATTTAAATACAATAAATGTATATTTGATGGGACACAATTTCAAAACTATTAACTTTATTTTGAATGCACCTTTTTAGTTGGTTAATCACAACTTTTAAAATTGTTCTTTTTGTTAACTTTTGCAAACAATTATTTGAAAATAATACCAGATGAGATCCATTGATCGATCCCTTCACCAACAAGACTAAAAATCTAATGAAATAACATTCGACCGAGATTTAATGTTTTTCCAGGTTTTTTTCGATTTTTTTTCTCGTCATAACGAATACAAAAAAAAATAAAATAAAAGTAATTTCTATATTGCATAATTACACATAATCAGATACGTTAATCTTTACTATACAAATCGTAAAATATATAATTTTTAGCCCTCAAATTGTAGCGATCAACTAACGTAGGCGCTACATCCATAATACAGTTTGCTAAGTTGTGAACTGGATTATTGAATAAATTTTAGACGAAGTTCAGAAATATCAATAATTGACTTATGGATTGACGTATGCAAATGTTTGTAATCTTTTAAAATATTCATCCCTTAATCCGCCTAGAAACATTATTGCTATGCGCTTTTTGAGTTAGAAATATGTCGCAAATGAATAATAGCTAACATATTAAATGGCTATTCAATTTATTTTGAATGTCACACTTTGAAAGCTGTGGTGGGCTGATAAGATTCCCTCTGAAGAATGTGTTTCAAAGTGTTTAGCAGACCAACGGTAGGAGATAAATATTACAACGGCGAGGGAGCAGCTATGGTGAAATGTATAGAAGCGTGCAAGTAATAGCCACCGGGTATAAAAAAATACAAAGAGAAAAGTTGGTATTAATGAAAGTAATGCAAATACAACACGATAAACACAAACAAAGCATAACATTATTTTGGTTAGACATATTCCGCCGTTCCTCGTTTCGTTCATTCAACATTTTTTTTGATTCAACTGATTCTCTTACTAGTACAAAGATAAAATATTTCAAGGCCACCTTGTTTATTTGTCGTTTTTTAGGTTAATTTTTGCTTCGAGAGGAAAAATATTTTTTTTTCAACCAAGGACATAGGGACAACAGAGCCATATTTAGAATTTTTTCCAACCGAATGCAATGAAGTTAGAAAGTTAAAATTAAAAAATTTATTTAAATTGAATTATATTTTTATTCATCCAGTACAATAAATTGTTTTTTCCTTAAATACAATATATTATAGATTTAAACCTGTGGATAGCCAAATAGTTTCTGATCCAATTTAACTTAATATTATTTTCATTGCCGCCAAAGTTAGTCGTTAGCTCGTTTACGAACAAGGGAATGATCCGTTTCTTAAAAATATTTACCGATTCTCTTTTGCCTGCGGCATAAAATAATTATTTTCAGAATGTAACGAGCAAATAATTGAATTTTTACTAATGTTTACATTCTACATCTTCCACATCGAAGCCAATTGAGTTCAACCATTGCATTTTTAATTCCTCACATTAAGCTTTACCTAAAAAAAACAAAATATTTTTTTCATATAATTTCTGTAAAAGCTAATAATTATGCTGTTCAAAAATAAAAAGTGATTATGCAAAGAAAAGCATGCAGTACATGAAACAATCAACACCTTCTTTCCGAACCATATTAATACGAGAAATTCGGCACTGGTAATAAAACATGTTTACAAAATGGAAACAACAACAACCAAAACTTTTTATTTAGTTTTTTCTGATTTCTAAATTAATAAAAATATTTTTATCACAAATCACTTTCTTTTTAACATAATTTAAATTTTATTTTATATACAAACACTTGGTTTTCAAGTTTTCAACTTACCGATGGTATGAAATTCCTTTTTTAATCTTCTAGGCGTGTTTTGGCAGCCATTCATAACACACTTCATTTTAATTTTAATTTTTTAAAATTTATTAGAAAAGGATGCACTACTACACAATCCACTAACTATTTTATAATATTTTAATTAATAATTTCAATATTTTTTAACTGCGTAAAATTTTACTATCACTCTGAACAAAAACAAAAACTAGTTTGGTTAGTTTCTTCTTTGAGATATGAGACCGCCAAATGCATTTTTTATATAACCATCCTGCTCTGACTTATGACACATAAAATAGCGAATTTTATATGGGAACAATCTTTACATTCATTTTATAGTATATAATTCTATGATATTCTATGACAAAAAAAAACAATAATTTTGTGCTGGATAATTCTACGAGATGGTCAGGTATGCGACGGTGGTGTTGCCTAAAATTTGAGAAAAACAACAAATAGGTGGTTGGTCAATGAGGCGGAAGTAACTGAAATTGTATAATAAGCGGAACAATGAAGTTTTTTATGATTTGTAGTATAAAAAACCGTTGGTTTTTTTTATTAATATTTACTTGTTTTTTTTTAATTGATTGTTTATTTTCGGTTTGTTGGTGAATGTATCCGAGCGGAACAAAGAAATATAAAATTAAAAAAAGAAAGGGAACATAATAAAGTTGAATTTTGATCATTAAATGCCGGATTCACCGGCACACAAAAAAAAAACAAATATACTCCAGACAAGAGATATCTGAATTTCTTCGTGCTGAAAATGTAGAATGATGTAATTGATGCAAGAAAATAAACAAACAAGAAGATTCATCTGTTGCCAAAAGTAGTACGACATTTTAATTTTAATTTCGCGCGGAAGACCATTGGTCGAAATATTATTTTTCTATGTTGGTATGACTGTCAGTGAGATCTGTGCCAAATGTCACATCAAAATAATCATTAGTGTTTAGTATACGCTTGCCTTTCTGAAGTACAAAAAGTGCATTAGGCGATTTTTACAATGAGTGAAATTATTCAACAAAGAAGTTCCATTAAAATCTTTGTTCCAGATAATTTTAGGTAACGGTCAACTATGACCAAGCACTTCCTGAGGCAGTAATGGCGATTGATGTTTTGAGATGGTGAGAGTAACTGCTAGCTAAGTGGCCAACACCAGCCAAATAAAGTTAAATTTATTAGTTTCCTAATTTTATGATTTTTTATTTCCCTCCTGGAGCAAAGTTTTTTCATCATAATAAAAACAACAGATACAGTTCATCTAAGCATACAACAATACGAAAGAGGAAAGCACAATACAAATATATCATTATCTCTATCTATTTTTATTTCAATTTTGCTCTATTTTCATCAGACTCTTCTTGGCGACAGTCATTTAAAATTCCAACTATACAATAGTTGGAATTTTAAATGACTGTCGCCAAGAAGAGTCTGACTAACAATACAAAATGTAATAAAAATTAAATCAATCAAAATTGGTAAGGTAGTAGCTACAAGAAATTAATATAATTATATTAATTTCTTGTAGCTATTATCTTCGAAATAATATAATTAGTAATTACTTCATATATTAAATAAAACGAAGAAAATACAGTAAATATTCCCTTATCGCATTTTTTCTGAATCAATTTTGGTGTGTCATTTTAAATAGTCTTTTAACTTAAATTTTCTACAAATTGTATGCATGTATGCATAGTGAAATGAACCTCACTTCACAAATACATATAATATTTTTATATTTTTGGTTATTATATCTAATTCGTAAAGAAGAGAAACAAAGTATAAAACAAAAATTATTGCGTTATGTCAAAACCAAATTTTCAAAAGAAAAAATATTTGAATGTGGGTACGTCCTAAATAAAAGTTTATTATATCACATAC
The DNA here is from genome assembly GCA_963691935.1 of Nephrotoma guestfalica. Classification (NCBI taxonomy): domain Eukaryota; kingdom Metazoa; phylum Arthropoda; class Insecta; order Diptera; family Tipulidae; genus Nephrotoma; species Nephrotoma guestfalica. The sequence continues at coordinate 96,337,773 of OY829915.1, forward strand.
ATTCGTAGGAAAAAATTAAAAATTACATTCATTGTTCTAAAAACCAAAAATAAATTATTTTTATATACATCGTACTTGTTCGTCTTCCTTCAATTCTCTTTTCTACATAACAAAACACCCAAGTATAACAAAATGGAACTAATTTTGACAGTTCCAACTTTCGTTACGTTTTTGAGTTATTTCATGGAAGACATGGATCTCGCATTTAGTGCCACCATTTTGATCGCCATATTGTTTATATTCGTATATACGAATTATATTCTCTGACGTAAAGATAAGATCGTATAGTGTGAAAATTAATTTAAATTTTTTGTATGTGCTGTGATACTTTTTTATATAACTGTGATAATAATAAATAATAAATAATTATATTGATAACTATAGCAATAAAAGGTATTTTTTTTAAACTAATATGTATTATGAAATTTTAGGCTTATAAATCGTGCATTCTACTTATAAATAAAAATGGACATATTTTTATGTGTAGTGTTGTAGTTTCAGAATAATTAAACTGTTGCACGTCTTACTAAAATTTAAATTTTTTATTTTATTAGTCCGCTACTACTAAAACGTATGTTTATTAATATTTTAGGAGAAAAATGTCAATTCCCCGTACTACTAGACATCGCAGAATAAAATCGGAATTGCAACAGAAACTAATTGAGCAACATTAATAGTAATAGCTAATAGTAATGCGCTTAACTCCGCACAAACGCTTTTTGACCATTTATTGTAAGTAGTTCAGAGATCGAATCCAGTTATAACATAAACAGCAATTCATTTAATTTAAGAAATTATTTTGCACCAGTGACACCAATTTCATCAAATTTACAAAGTGTTCGGAACGATCATACTTACGATCAAATCAATGTGACAGCGTATATTCAGTCTAACTTAGGCAACCCAACAATATCCAATACGTACAATTATGACTTCAATGGGCCACCCGAAATATTCCCTGAGTAGTCAACCGCCAGGAAGCAGTATTATTTCGCATAGTTCCACGAAGGACATTTTTAATTTAAACAAATGCGAAAAATATTTGCGAAAAATAGCAATTGATATCACTATTTGCAGAATGGCAATCACAAAAATACTGATCGTTCTCAATCAGCATCTTTCATGGTTACCACATAATGTTCGTTCATTTTATTTTAAAATTTGAATTGACTGACTGAATTTTATTTTTAAATATTTATAATTTATTATTTAAAAATATAATTTTTATTAAATATTATAAAAAAAAAACAAAAACATATTTTTAATGATTATACCCAATATTTAAAACAACCAAAACTAATTTTGTAATATAAATTTGGCGCCAACATAACCCTATATTTTTAAAATGGTATTTCGCGCCAATTTACATTTTGGGTAGTGTCACATACTAACAAAAATATCCAGTTCTTTGAGTTATGGGTGTATGTTCCACTGTTCATAGTAAAACTTGTAATAAAATAGAACTTGACCGTGGAACTTAGTTCCAACAATTGTTCCGTAAAAATTGAAATAAATTGGAAGTATCGATACTTGGGCAATAACATAATTTCTCTATTTCGTTTCGTCACTCCGTCGACACATGTGTTTACGAATAAAATCAAAACACATATCGACCTTCAATTTTACGTGAACAACAACAAAAACTCAAAACGATCTTTATTAAGGTTCAAAAGATAGACACGCGCGGTCAATGAAGAGATTAACACTGCATAATTTATCTTTTTTATTTATGGTTATGTGCATATAAAATAAGTTAATTTTTACTGTATTATAAAGCCTTTATTGGTTTAAGTTAATATAAAAAGAGGTTAAGTTTAATAAAAGTTAATATCAAATCTCCATATTATCGTTTATTGATGGTCTTTGTTGACTGATTTATCCAGAAAGGGAATGAGCTGGAGGAGTTTTGAAAATATATATGCGCATTTCTAGAGGCGCATATATATTTTCAAAACTCCCCCCCCCCCCCCCGCGCATTCCCTTTCTAGATAAATCAGTTTAACCATTTGAGCAAAATAACAATTTCTGTATAATCATCAAATGTACCAATAAGGAGATATTCAAACGAAATTACGAGTACATCCTTATTTGTGGTTTCATATAATTTTAACATTTGCTCTCGTTTTGTTGGCTATCATTCTTTGGCAAACTTTGGTAAATTTTCCCAAATTCGTATGTATAAATAATTTTAATTTTAATGTCTTTCGCAGAAATTTATATCTTTACCTGCTAATCTAAAGATATAGAAAAGCTTTATAACGAAAAATCAATACATGGTATTAATATTTGAAAATAATTTCGGACACCGCGGCTGTTCTTGACAAAACGCATTCTGGACGTCCAATTTTGGGCCACTTTTCGAGCACTGCCAGCCGTATGTCACGAATAACACGAACAATGCTGACCTACAAGGCGTCAATTGTTGCTGGTTTATCAGCATAAACCAGTGACTTCACGTAGCCCCACAGGAAATAATCGAGAGATGTCAAATCGCACGACCTTGGAGGCTAATTGACAGGTTCATTTCTCGAAATCAACTTATCGCCAAATTTTGATTTTAATAAGTCGATGGTTGCGGTCGCCGTATGGTACGTAGCGCCATCCTGTTGAAACCACATCTCGTCGGGATCAATGTCATCCATATTTTCAAAAAAAAAATCATTAGTCATGGTGCGGTAACAGTCTCCATTGACCGTAACGCAATTCCCGGCCTCATTTTTGAAGAAATAAGGTCCGATGATGCCACCAGCGTGTAAACCGCATCAAACGATGCATTTTTTTTGGATATAATGGAGTCTGTAGGGTCTCGTGTGTAGAGTATGTGGTACGAAATCTATCCACAGTTCGACGGATGGCTTCCTCAGATGGACGATTATGTGCACCATAAAAATCACGAAGTCGTCTATAAGTTGCGCGAATCGACTACTGATTTTCAAAGTAAATTTTAATAATTTCGTAACGTTGTTTACGCGAGAGTCTCGTCATTTGCCGAGGTATACTGAGATCTGCCAGAGTATATTTTTCATAAAAAATTAATTTTTTGTTTTATTTTTTACAATTTCAAGTTCTATCGGGCTTAAAAAAACACCCGTTATTACCACTCGGCACACTCACAGAAAACGAATAACCGAAAGTTGTTTGTAGTTATCGCAAAAACTTTTTGCTAGTAAGTTTGTATAAAGGACTTATAATAATTTATTCCTCCCAAAAGTTGATAACGTAATTTACTATTTGCTTAATTTTCGTCGTCGAAATGCCCGTTATTCACTTTTCTGTCATCGCACACTTCAACCCTCCAAAAAATGTTTGAAAAAAAAACACGCGTAAATTCTATGGAAGACGTGCGAAAATACATACAAAACCTGCAAACTGTTCGTTTATATGTTAAATTCTAACACTCATATTATGATTGTCTGTTTTCCTGTATTCTTTGTGCTTGTACCACCCCTCACTCGCTTACTACTCTCATAAATCCAAAACCATTTTCACGATATCTAATTTTCATCATCATTAGATAGCAACTAAAATGAAAATGTTCGAAAAAAGATATTCGTAATATTGTAAAAATATAATAAATTAGAGCAGAGGAAAACGTTCAAAATAAACTTTTCATGTTCTTATACCCTTTACGAGTATACTCTATACATATCCGTGTATGTGTTATAAACTTACGAAAAACAAAAAAGTGGAAAATTCGAAAGGAAATGAAAAATAATCGTTTTAAAATTCCACTTATTGTTTTTTTGTATATCAGAGTATAGTCGTTGTTTGTGTTATTATTGTTGTTGCTGTTATCAAAAATGTCCAACTAATTAGACGGAATTAAATTTATATTTTTGTTTCTGTTTTGAAAGTTGTAATTGAAACGATAAAGAAAAGATGAATGTGAATGATTTGATTTGATAAGACGTTAGAAAGGGAGAATAGTAACGTTTTTTCAATGTTATATTTCTTGGTTTACCATTACAGCCTGCAGTTTCAAATAAGGTTTCGGTTGAATAAAGTTTTACTCTCTGCAGACTGCCGACTGCCCATATGGGGGAGAAAGTCTTAGATTCATTACTTCTCGCGGATGTCAGTTCAGGCGGTGTAGTGGACACGACCAGAGAAAATTCTGTTTAGACCATGGACACTTGTCACTGGATATCTTAAGGTTTTTCACCAGTGGATGACACAAATATTTCAGATTACTATATCTGTGCTCACAGGTTTTTACCAAAAAAGTGTCCCTAAAGTAGCTCACATGAATGTTACCCTTCGATTCCTTCATCAAAAGGTGAGGTTACTTCTATTACTTCGCAAGTTAAAGCCTCCCTATCAAGCTACAGACGTTTAAAGAGGAGCCTTCCAACACAGCACCTTCTTTTAAAGAAACTTCAATATTTTGAGAAATACCCATTTTTATTTTCAAGTACTAATTTCTTTAAGAAGCTGATAACATTTTCTTTTAAATACGGTATAATAATTATGGCTACTTAGTTAAAAAGTATTTCAAATTTAAACAAAACTTTTAGAGTTCAATTTTTTAAGAACATTTTTAGTTTGTACCATTTAACTCTTAACAATTACTCTACGTCAGTAAATATTTTTTGATGAAAAGATAGTTCAGACTCTTACCTTTCAGAAAAGCAAACTATTTGTCATATTTGCTATATTATGTTATCTAAAAAATTAAATGTTCACAATAGATATTTTGAATTTCCTTACATTTAGCATCCGGACAGTAAAATGAATCTGGGTCCAAATTTTCAATTTTAATTATACTAAGGTACCACACCCGAATCTACAAGAAAGTTAACAATTCTGTTTGGATCATGTGGTAAGGTAATATTTAAAAACATTTTAGGATTAAAATCGGTGCCAGTTGCCAGAGTTTTGAAATGTAAAAATATGGTACTGCTTTAAAAAACTAAACAAATTCTGGTTTTAAATTTCAAAATTATTATTCTCAAAAACTAACTCAGATGTACGTAGGTTTATCTTATCAAGATAAACAATATTATAATAATAATTAGTTTACCATCAATTAATATTTCGGATCCCTGCGTGATTCCCGCATTATGTGAGAGTCAGTAGCCACTTTTGGTTCATCTGCCATTTTTCTTTCATGCACTTTTGTCTTTTGTTACAATTTTGAATATGGTGTCCTTTATTATGACAATACGCGCAAGTCATTACGCACAAGTCGAATTATTTACGAATGTTTTTGGATAATTTGAAATATCATTTCGGCTTGAGTTTAATAACGGTCTATTATAATTAATATTACCAGAACTGTTCAGTCGAAACCAAGTTGATATCTTGTGACCTGTTTTATTGTAAAATTGACACTTTATAAAACTCGAGCTAGGTGTAAATGATTTTGAACTAGAAGGATAATTATTAGTCAAACATTTTTGATTAGTTTGTCCTGCTATAGTAATGGCTTCTTTTAAAGTTTGACTGTAAAGTTTGTTCCTGTAATTCTCCTTGGAATGATCCGTTTTATTATTCAAATATTTAATTTCTTTCGTGGACTCAATACCCGCTTCTGACAAACAAGCTTCGTTGGTTCTACTCGATTTGAAAAGCTTTTTGTATCCTCGGATCGTTGTTGAAAATTTGAATTGACTCAAGAGAGCGCTTAGAAGTAAAGCTCGGCTTTTAGTGTTTTCCAATCTCAAAATTCTTCGAATTTAACAATTTCGTATGCTTTCCCTAGAAGCTTGAGCTTTAAGTAATCTCATAGATTTAGCTACTTTGGTAGTTTTTAGTGTATCATGTACCATATCACAGCAAGAGATAAATCTGTGTAAATGTTCAGGTGAGCCATCAAATTCTGGATTTATTTTTAAAGGTGCATTGATATTTAAATCTGCCATGTTAGAATAGCTTACTACTACTCTTCATTAAAATTTTCAGAAAAATTTGTTAAAGAAATAATTTCATCAGAATGTTGTGAGTTATTTCAAGTTACTGAACTAATCGAATTATTACCAAATTCAATTTTAATCTGCATGTGGAGGATCGACTGATCGTCGTAGAGGAAAGACGTGTTTTTGTCTCTCCTTTAAATAAATTATTATTAATATTTTAATTCAAATCAGTTTAGGAATGTGAATTGTGAGAGTGATGTGCTATTTTTGAGTGAGTTTTGTTCTTTAGAAGTTCACCTGTTAATACAGGTGAATTGAGACAGTTATTATGAAAATTACGTTCAACACATATACAATCAGAGAAGTATCTTTTTATTCTAATTTTCATTCTAATTATATAAAAGTTAATTATTTATTATTGTTATTGTTATTATAAATATTTACATATATGTGAACGGTAATTTATAATCGTATACATAGAAACTGACATTTCAAGGGAATTCCCTTTGTATGTACTTAAGTACATAAAATATTGGTACCCGAGAAACCAAAATTTGAAATTACAACAGATCGAATTGTAACTTACCCAATAAGCGGAAATTTGTATACTCAAAATGGGTTGCCACCGTATTGTGACAAAAATGACTTTTTGTGGAATAATATAAATTGATAAATTTATAAAATGTTAATGAAAGGTGGAAACAGTTTTCTGCCACGGGAAATTTATCATTTGAGCTGAAATATGTTGGATTGTGTTATCCATTTGGGTTTTTATTTAAATTTAATTACATTTTCATAACTTAATTTAATAATTTTCACTTACTTTAAACAATTCTATAAATTGAAATTTTGTCGAAAGTCCTGATTTAAAACAATAAAGTTGTCGGCAAATATAATTCAATTTATTTTTATTATTATTTAAAATTTATTATTTATTTATTTTTTTTTACATACCGGAAGGTCAGGGAAGATTGTGATTGCAACATTCTTGATCAGGGGGTCTATTTAATTACTTACGCTTTGAGCATAAACTCAATACAATCAAATATGTTAACGATCCAAAGACTTTTTGCTATGGAATGTTGTTTTTCGACGATCTTTCTGGTTGAATTCAGGTTATGTTTTAGTGAAGTTGTGTGAATGTTAGATATAAATTAACCCTGCTTTTAGTTGGATGAATTTAAATATAGGTAGCTGAATGACAATCCCGAATCTAAATTTTTTATTTTTTTTTTATTTTTTATTTTTTTTATTTTTATTTTTTTATTTTTTTTGTTGTTGACATTATTGACGGAATATTTAGGTCATCATATGTATGATAATACTACCGTGTCATTACGAACGTGAAATCTCTCGGTTAGATGGTGTTGGATGGGAAGATAGGGCAAAATAAGGTTACAAGCAGTATGTGATGAGATGACCCATAGATGTGAATTAAATAACCTAACCAGTCTAGTAGGACTGCTGCCGAATACATATGGTGAATATTAGTATCCTTTACCTCAAACACAACTAACTTACATTAATTAACTAACAAACTCTAATCTAGAGTGTGAATTTAATTGAGACTAACATTCTAATATATTTAAGTAGCCAGAAAATGACTTTGCTGCGGTTCGCCCTAGTCGTTTCTGTGACTAACATCCTTTCCTAACTAACCTTACCTGTTAAGGATGCTGGCAGGGCATAGGCCCGCATGATGCTGAAATATTATTCGCATTCAGATATAATTTGTTATTTGATTGTTGATATTTCAGGATTATGGTAACGTACCTAGGATCGCCGTTATGGCTGGCCTGTACGCCTCTATCATATCATATCATATCATATCAATTCAATTTTAATCTGCATATTAGGATCTAAAGTGTCTAATTTTTTAAAATTATTCATATATTTTGAATAAAACTGAACAAATTCATATAACTTATTTATTTTGTATAGAAAATATTTTTTTGTAAAATTGTTTTATTATTCTTTTGAGAATGGAACCGAAAAGGTTCCGAAAGCTAAAGAAATAATAAAGTTAGTTTTTAAAATTGAGCTAATTACTGTTAACTTTAATTTAAATTCATATAAGATATACACCTAATAATCTTTGATAGATGCGAAAAGTAAATAGTTTCCAATAGAATCATATGTAATGAAATATTCTATTATTTAAATATATACTTATATCATAATTACAATTTTAAAAATAAAATTATTATAATAAATGTTCGTACCTTTAACAACAACAATTATAATCAGATGATTGCATGAAAATCTTCGACGCAAATAATGTTTCTAGTTCCCGATTGAATGAGTGTATTACTGTTGTTACTGGCTCGATATAAATTGGTTAATCCAAATAAAATATTGAGATAGATTTTACAATGTTACAGAAGAAATATCCAATTTTTAAAAATCAATGTTGGCTAATAGAGATGAAAATCCGCTTATTTTTTCCGAATCAGATGTTGTTACTGGTACAAGTGAATCCACATTTTATTTGTGTTTTTTGTTGAAGTCATTAAAATAATGATGAAACATTTTCTGATTAATAATGACTTTGTTGTTTGAAAACCTCTTTGTAATGCTGGTAGAATGTACGTTTATAACGCGGTAGAAAGGTATATTAGGATTTGGATTAGGATTGCATTGTGAAAATGAATTTGATTTTTTATGTTTCTTTTATTATGACGTACTATGTATTATGATGTACGAGGACGAGTATATTATGTTTTCTTGATCGTTACACTATTTTTAACTTATGTAAGTAAATACATACGCAATTATATAATTTATTTGTAGACGTGATTGTTTGTAATTTTTTTATGACAATTTAATTTAGAAGGGCTCTAACGTCAACCACCGTTTACGAACGTGGAGCGTTCCAAGTTGGGTTGGTTTAACTCCTCTGACATACCATTGATACAAACAAAGTTATATTTAGAATGCGCGGGAGAATCTTTTTTCTTGGTATGTATGTAGGTGTAAATGAATACAACTCGATTATCCCGTACCAATTTGATTTGGTATAAAAGGAAACACATTTTTGGATGCGAAAGGTTAGTTATTAATTATTTTTGAGCATGAAAATAGAAATATCGTACGATACTGCAAAAAAAAAAATTTCAAACGTGTGTCGGTTATTTTTTTAGTTTATTTTGCTGAAAGTGGCAACAAAAAAAATATGTATGGTTTAATTTTGTTGTAATTTAAACCAACATTTTCAATAAATTTTAATAATTGAACTATTTAGTTTAAATAAAGTAAAGACTACGTTTAGATTAATATATAAGTTTAAACTAAATTATAAATTTGTATAATGTAATAAAAATCCAAAACTTGTGCTTTTAATTAAAATTTACCATTTACCAATTAAGTTACTACTATTATAACTACGTTATACATTTAAAATGTGCTAACCTTGGTAAATTATAGTTACAATATAAATAAACTGGGCTCAAAATACTTAAACCAATAAACTACAAATCCAAACGAAAGTCAAAGTACAAAGTGCTACGCAAACAAAATAAAATTAACCTAACGTGTGGTCGCTTCCCAAGTATTTTTACTTTCGACTTTTTCCCTTTTTATCGAACAACAGTTCGAAACTAAGTTTCGAATATTTCTAAGATTTACTTTCGAGTTATTCTAAGAAGTCGTATGAAACTTGTCGCGAAAATTCGAAACTCGGCGAAACTCGATATAATAAAATTGTGTGCATGTATGTGTTAAAATAAAATTGGCGGGTGCAATTTTGTGCATGTATGTGAAATATCAAATGAATTTGGGGGTTCTAAATATTATATTAATAAACTTTAATTTTATTTATATTATTTATGATATTATTTTTTATTTATATAAAATAGTTTATTAAATCTATACATAAACTGAAATAATAATATGTAAACTAATAACTAAACAAGAACACTCTTAAAGCTAGGTAAAATGATGCTTAAACAATGCGTAGCAACTCCAATAAAAATTGCACCTGGCTAGGTTTGAAATGCAAATTATCTAAAATAGAATAGCAAATTAATAAAAATTACAATTTTGTAGAATAAAATTATGTAATTTGTCTGTCATATAACCTTTATCAATTTGAATATTTAATATCTTTTCAAACTTGCGATTTGATGATGCCACACGAATAAAATTGTTATATTTCCAAATAAATTTAATATTTACAAATTTGGCAAATAACACTCGTACATTATAATTTTTAAATGCGTTATAATTGTTTATTAATTTGTGATTATGAATACAAATTAAAATAACACGATACTTTATTTTTATTTCTACTACGACGTTCTTATACACATCACTGCTAAATAATATTTATGTGTCATACATAAATAATTTTCTTTCGACTTTTTCTTCATAATTCGAAGGAAAATACGATAGCTCAATTTTGAGTTTCGGCTTGTTATACTTGGGTTATTACACTGCGTATATGTATACGGCCATTTTAAAGAAAAATATAAAAAATCAGGTTTATATGTATGCAGGCCCAAATAACGTAAACAAGAAAACACACTTTCATACGATTGCTATGGAAATTTTCTGTTCAATTTTTGTTTTTGACTTTATTTATCTATACCTCGTAATTGCGGCAGAAATTCAAATTTTCATTCTCCTGAGCATGAACTTTGTTTATTTATCATTCATTTCGAAAAACTGTTTTTTATTTTTAAGATAGTTTTCATTTAGAATATTACCATTTTCCGGCATGATGCACTTTGGTTGTTGAACGTCGTATGCAGACGAAGCAAAGTTTGTGTGTATGCGAGAAGAGTAATCAACATCAAAATTGAACAAAGTAGTTCAGTGACCAAAAAAATAATTGTATGTCAAAGTAGTTTAATGACAGTCTTGTAATATTTATGTGTAAAATTAGAAAAATATAGTTTATTTAAATTAATTAATACACAGGTAAGAAATTATCGATTTAATCAATATTAAAATAAACTGTTATTGATATTGGTATATTGTGTAGCGCTGCCAAAATTCATGTTTTGCATTAAATAAGTTTTATTTTTGTGGTTCATTACAGTTGATTGAACCAACCAAGGAAGGAAAAATCCAAAGTAATAAACGTATTGGGAACCATTAAATACGCGTTGGATAAAGGTGCAACATCAATTGTTCGTGTCCAAGAATATTACCCGTGTTTCCGAAAAAGAATTCGATGTTTAATTAGTTGTGTGTATTTCAGGTTATGATGTCTCATTTCGGTCATTTTTGAATACACTATGGAACCAGTAGCCCATGAATTAACACATTTACTCGGCTGTGATGTACAATTTTTGCACGATTGCGTTGTTAATGAAGTTGAGTTTGTCGCGATCCAGTCCTAGGCTCTATTACTTTATTGGAAACACGTCGTTTGTATTGTTTTAGAAAATCATTTTTGAATGGCGTTCCATTCTTGGAGGCGTACATCACCATCAAATAAAGCGTTAAGATTTACACATTTTAAATTATTTTAGATTTCTTAGTTCCAGCACGGAATCTTAATTTATTGTACTCGATAAATAAATGTTAAACCAAAAAAACTCGAAATTTTTAGAATTTTTTTAAAGCAAAAATATGGTGGTTTGTTTCGATTGTTTCTTGTTTCATGTCAATCTACTATCTAGATTCTAAATTGATGTTATTTAGCTTAACCGAAAGACGGTTTGTTTACGGAGGATGAGAAGAAATATTTACTGATTTCTGCTCATTTGCCTTAATTGTCCGTTGGGAAATTATTATTGGTATTTCCATAATATAAATATTTTATATGTGGACGACATAGGAAAGGAAATATTTTACTTTCAAAGCTAAAATTTAGTTTTATGAAAGGTGGCTTTCTTAATTTATATGTACAATGTCTTCCAACTAAAAAGGATGAGACTTTCTATTGCGAGTTTGCGATATACAAACTCGTATAGGTATATGAAAAATTTAATGGATTATATATTTCAATTTATTCAATCTATTTAAATTTAATTCATCGAATGAAATTTAGTCATTCTTATTTTAAAACGATGTTCGTGATTATCACCGTCGACCGTTGTAGTGTGTATTGATATTTAGTGGCACTACCTTGTAGAATGGTTTCTATCTATTAAATTTTTCAAAATCTTCAGTGGCACTATTCTGGTAATTCCCCCGGAATAGGGAAATTTAAATTATGGAAATACCAATAATAATTTCCCAATGGAAAATTAAGGCAAATGAGAAGAAATCAGTATATATTTCTTGTCATCCTCCGTAAACAAACCTGTCTTTCGGTTAAGCTAAATAACATCAATTTAGAATCTAGATAGTAGATTGACATGGAAACAAGAAACAATCGAAACAAACCACCATATTTTTGCTTTAAAAAAATTCTAAAAATTTCAAGTTTTTTTGGTTTCACATTTATTTATCGAGTACAATAAATTAAGATTCCGTGCTGGAACTAAGAAATCTAAAATAATTTAAAATGTGTAAATCTTAACGCTTTATTTGATGGTGATGTACGTTCTGCAGTATTACATAATACTTTTGATTCAGTACCCTACTTGGCACAAAATGAAGCTGTGTCCCCGCCTCCAAGGATGGAACGCCATGCAAAAATAATTTTCTAAAACGATAAAAACGACGTGTTTCCAATAAAGTAATTGAGCCTAGGACTGGAACGCGACAAACTCAACTTCATTAAAAACGCAATCGTGCAAAAATTGTGCATCACAGCCTGATCCGAGTAAATGTGTTAATTCATGGGCTACTGGTTCCATAATGTATTCAAAAATGACCGAAATGAGACATCAAAACCTGAAATACACAAAACTAATTAAACATCGAATTCTTTTTCGGAAACACGGGTAATATTCTTGGACACGTACAATTGATGATGCACCTTTATCCAACGCGTATTTAATGGTTCCCAATACGTTTATTACTTTGGATTTTTCCTTCCTTGGTTGGTTCAATCAACTGTAATGAACCACAAAAATAAAACTTATTTAATGCAAAACATGAATTTTGGCAGCGGTACACAATATACCACATCCATATAAAATGTATCAATAACAGTTTATTTTAATATTGATTAAATCAATAATTTCTTACCTGTGTATTAATTAATTTAAATAAACTATATTTTTAATTTTACACATAAATATTACAAGACTGTCATTAAACTACTTTGACATACAATTATTTTTTTGGTCACTGAACTACTTTGTTCAATTTTGATGTTGATTACTCTTCTCGCATACACACAAACTTTGCTTCGTCTGCATACGACGTTCAACAATCAAAATGCATCATGCCGGAAAATGGTAATATTCTAAATGAAAACTACCTTAAAAATAAAAAACAGTTTTTCGAAATGAATGATAAATAAACAAAGTTCATGCTCAGGAGAATGAAAATTTGATTTTCTGCCGCAATTACGAGGTATAGATAAATAAAGTCAAAAAAAAAAAATTGAACAGAAAATTTCCATAGCAATCGTATGAAAGTGTTTTTTCTTGTTTACGTTATTTGGGCCTGCATACATATAAAACCAATATATTGAAAGACGGCCGTATACACATACATAGGCAGTGGTTATTATAATAAATAACGACACTGCGTATATGTATACGGCTAAGTTGAAGAAAAATATAAAAAATACGGTTTGTATGTACGAGTATGTAGGCCCAAATAACGTACGAGTAAACAAGAAAAAACACGTTATTTTCAATTTTTTTGATTTTATTTATCTATACCTCGTAATTGCGACAGAAAGTTAAATTTTCATTCTACTGAGCAAAAACTTTGTTTATTTATCATTCAATTCGGTAAACTGTTTTTTATTTTTAATGTAGTTTTCATTTAGAATTTTACCATTTTCCGGTATGATGTCGTTTGTTTATTGAACGCCGTATAACATACGAAGTAAAGTTTGTGTGTATGCAAGAAGAGTAATCAACATATAGAAAAAAAATTGAACGAAGTAGTTTAATCAACAAAATTGAATGTCAGTGTAGTTTAGTTAGTGACATTAAAATAATCAAAGAGTTCTTATGAGGTAAGTAAACCGCTGCCAGAATTCATGTTTTGCATTAAATACAAGTTTTATTATTTTTTATCGAGGACAGAAAAATCCAAATTAATCAACGTATTGTGGCTGCGTTGGGAACGTTAAATACGCGTTGGATAAAGGTGCAAAATCAATTGTCCGTGTCCAATAACATTACCACGGTGTTTTCGAAAAATAGTTCAATATTTAATTAGTTTTGTATATTTCAAGTTGTGATGTCTCATTTAGGTCGGCCCGATGGCCATAAAAATCTTAAATACACTATGAAACCAGTAGCCCGTGAATTAAAACATTTACTCGACTGTGATGCGAAATTTTTGCACGATTGTGTTGGTAATGAAGTTGAGTTTGTCGCGATCCAGCCCCAGGTTCCATTACTTTATTGGAAAGCCTTCGTTTTTATATCAAAAAAGAAAGTAAAAGGGTCGATGAGCCAAGTAAAAAAATTAAAGCGGATCCCACCAAAGTTAAATCATTTAGGGAAAGTTTACGTAAATTGAGCGATGTTTATGTGAATGATGCACTAGGTACTGCACATCGCGCTCACAGTTCAATGATGGGGGAAGATTTTGAAACTCCCTGCCGGCCTTTTGCTGAACAAAGAATTGAAATATTTCTCACGTGCCCGCGTGGGACGGAACTCGGCAATTTATTAACCGATTATGATGAAATTGAATATGGTGGATGAAAATGGGATTCTTTAATGATTTATGAAAGAAGTTTTAGAATATGGCCATCTGGGCTACAACTCGGTCATTTCCGGCTCTTGCAAATTGGATTCTGTAATGATTCTTTACTGGTGGAATTAGTTCGGTGTAAATATTTTAGAAACATAGTTGATTGTTAACTGTTATTCCACAAAATTTGTGTAGCCAAAAATAATTCCCCATATATCTTTGTTTCTAAAATATTTCCTTCCGATTTATTCCGATAGTAGGCCAGGCAAATATAATTTAGACAAAAATGTTATGAAAATATTTGTCTTAATACCCTATTCCCAGGGAAATTTTTTGTAAATATTTACAAATTGGGAATTATTTGTCCACATCTAAATTGACATCGAAAATTATCCCCAATTTAATTTTGTTTATAAAAAGTTAACATTAGCTTTTTACCTTAGTATGCCAGAAAAAAATGTTTAAATAGAAATTACATATAAATTCTTTCCCCAATTCATTATTCCCGGGGAATTGCCAGAATAATGCCACTGATATATAAATTTGCACTTATGTTCTCGTACATATTAATTAATATTTTATAAAAAACGATTAAATTTTTACTGGTCCTAATATTTTTTAAGAATAAATAGTTTTCTTTAATAATTTTAATATAAATAAAATTGCCAAACAGGAAGTTGTGGCATAGTTATGAGTTTATATTTTATTTAAGAAAAATCTAACTATGGCTGTGTGCGAAACTTAAGATAAATCGTTTACTACGGTAAAACCCGGATTTAGGACAAACAAATTTTTATTCTAATTTTACGTGTGCTGTTTTAAATTCACTTTAAGACTAATATTTGATTGAAATTTTAAATAACTGTAGTATATATAGTTAGTATATTTTAAAAACACTTTGTTGAAAATGATATATTCAAACTGCTCAGCTCAAATTTACCTAGCAGCATTGCAATATGATTAATCTAATTTGTCATCAAACGCTGCTCAGCAATAATTTTAATATTTAAAAATGCATTGTAAATATTGCACTGCAAATTTTACAAGGCTCGTACTTTATTACAAAAATTATTGGTAAGAATAGCAAATTTGGGGTTACACAGCAAAATTGGTAAATATCGCCGCGCGTTTTTTTTTCAGTGTAGATTTTTACTTTGGAATTTCACTCATGAGATGAGTTACTCATCAGTAATTTGAATATAAATTTCAGTTTAGATATCTGATTTCGCGTAGGAACGTCTGATGAATATTTGAAAACACATCGACCATACACAGAACCGAATAGAGGTCTCCTACGGTTATGTAGTCGGAATTATGATTGTCCTATGTTGTTTTGTGATAGATTTTGTTGGCGAGAGCGATCCGGTTATTTAAAATTTGAACGATCGCTCGACGGCTTAATGGTTGTAAATTAATAAATTTTAAGCGATATAGGTAAGAAGTCAAGTTAAAATTGTCCTCCCACAGTTATCCCGCAACGCAAAAACGTCGATTATCTTTACGTCAACGTCTTGATGAGAGGACTACTTATTATGGGTCGAACAAGACCTAGGATTCTTAGCCCAGCGCTTAAGCATATATTACGCTCTATTGATGGTATTATTGATCTGATCTTGACCCAAATCTCAATCGAATGAAACTCCACTCCAACAACAAGTAATATAACAATTTCGAAAAATGGGTTGCATTTGCTTGCGAGAATATGTTAAGGTTAACTGATACTTGCTGACGTTTAGCTCGAGGTCACTCTTTGTACGCCGTATATATACTAACGAAATTTACCTTTATAAATTTTCATATCGTCAGCATATATAGAAAAATGAAATAAATGAGGGAGGGTTCGTTCTTTTCTTTTTGTGAAATTTATAACGGGTGTTTCAACAGGTGCGCTTCAACTTTTTTCCGATAGGGACGGCGAACGACGCCATATTTTTTATTAATCCTTTGTCATTTGGAAACTTCATTAGTATACATTTCATCATGGAACGCTACACACGTGAACAGCGATTGCAAATCGTGCAAATTTTTTATCAAAATAATCGTTCTGTTGCTGTTACTTTAAGAGCATTACGGCCATTTTACGGTCCATTTAACAAGCCAGCCCGTTCGACAATCGACCGTATAGTGGCAAAATTTGAGTCTACGTTTTCGCTACATAATGTTCCGGTGCCCTCGAGAGCAAGAAGTGCTCGAAGTGTTGAAAACATCGCAGCCGCCAGGGCTTCAGTTCAAGAAGACGCGAATGTGTCGCTCACACGACGTTCGCAACAATTGGGTCTTTCTGTGACATCATTGTGGCGAATTTTACGTAAAGATTTTGGCCTACATCCGTATAAGATCAAGCTGACACAACAACTAAAGCCGTTTGACCATTTGAAGCGACGCAGATTCGTGAATTGGGCTCAAGAGCAAATCGAAAATGATGCAGATTTTCACCGAAAAATCATCTTCAGCGATGAGGCTCACTTTTGGCTAAATGGATTTGTCAACAAGCAAAATATGCGTTACTGAGCAGGAAGCAACCCACACGTGATTCATCAGGCACCGTTGCATCCCGAAAAAGTCACTGTTTGGCGCGGATTACATGCCGGCGGCGTCATTGGGCCATATTTTTTCATCGACGATAACGATCGCCACGTTACTGTTAATGGAAATCGATACCGCGATATGATAAACGATTTTTTTTGGCCGCAATTGAATGGAATGGACTTGGACGACATGTGGTTTCAACAGGACGGGGCCACATGCCACACAGCACACGATACAATCGCGTTATTGAAGACTAAGTTCGATGAGCGTGTTATTTCACGAAATGGGCCCGTCCAGTGGCCGCCGCGCTCGTGTGATTTGACACCTCTAGATTATTTTCTTTGGGGTTATGTGAAGTCATTGGTCTATGCCAATAAGCCGGCGACGTTGCAAGAGCTCAGAGCCAATATAGATCGTGAAATTGCTGGAATTTCGGCCGATTTATGCGAAAGAGTGGTCGAAAATTGGGTTCAAAGATTGGACTTCGTAAAACGTGCACGCGGTGGTCATGCAAAAGAAATCGAGTTTCATACTTAAATGTATACGTTCAAATTCGTTAATAAAAAAAAAGTTAGTTCAAAAGTCGAACAGTTAAGAGCTGACTTCAATGCATCAACACTTTCGTATTTTTTAGTGGACACATTACTTCCAAAATGGACCATATGGAGAAATCCATGGGATTCAAGTCTGGTGAATATGGTGGCCATTCTATCGACGAAATCAGCCGCGGAACGCAATTTTGTACAAATTGCTGTGTCGCTCGAGCTTTGTGTGACGGTGCCGAGTCCTGTTGGAATGTCCAACGGTTCGTACCAAAGTGTTTGCGTGCCCAAGGTAGCAAAGCATCGTTTAGGATCTTTTGGCGGTACACCTCTTGGCTTACCTTGACTCCATGTTCGATGAAAACCAGAGGAGTGCGACCATCTGCAGTCACTGCAGCCCAAACCATAACATCAACTCTTGTGTCCAAATTATCGTTGGACTTGTGCTCTAACCAAACACGATCATTTTGTTTATTCACCTACTGTTGAATGGTGAAAATTTCATTTCAAGGGCTTCAAGTGTAGTTCATTTTTCAATATGGTTTGAATGCTGTATCGTGAAACATGTAGACGTGCGGCTAATTGATTGGCACTTTGACGAGGATTTCGTTGGATTCGTTTCTTCACATTTCGTATCATTTCTTTTGATGTTGCTGTCTTTTTAGGACCGCCACTGTTGAGTTTAGCGATGCTACCAGTTTCGTTGTATCGAGTTATGGTTCGATACACAAACATTTTATTCACATTCAAATGCTGGAGCTGATGAACTATTGCTGTTTGTGAATTTCCACCCAAATACAGTGCAATTACACTATTACGTTTGAATTCCATTACGATTTTTTTATGAAGATATTAATTTAGAACAATTATTTGTTGACCACATGTAAACAACTAACCAAACTTCAATCTGTCAAAAAATTGACGCGCTAAAATGACAACTACACAAATGACAGCAGAGTGAAGTCAGTAACTTTTGGTCTCAAGCCACTCTGTAATTATAATTGTCAGTTTTTTGTTGCTCGCGGTTCATGAGTGACTAGTCTAGTGTGTGTTGGTGAAATACCGCGATAAATAGTAAAAAGTGAACTTTCATTCGGGTACCGCAAAAACTGTAATTTTTGGGCACGGTTAATGTAATCCGACAGCCACGTTTTTAATAAATGGTTGCGAATAGTTTTCCAAAAATTTATATTGGATAAGAAGAACTAACATAAACATACGAATTGTATTATAATTTAGTGATAAGTGCTAGTTACAAGTATTTATAAATATGATAAACTTTTAAGTCCAAATTATAAAAATTTTATAAAATAATGTTACTACTACTACTCTAACTCCTTATAAATCTACACATCAATTTTTGGTTACATCAATTTTTGGATACAACGTTGCTACTATAAAGGTTTTTTTTTATATTTTAATATTTTTAGGGGCTATTTTTAGGGCTAGATAGTTAAACTTAGTATGAATTTTGGAAAACTTTGTAATGTTATATCCTATCTTAATAATTATTTGAAATCGCAATATATAAAGTTCACGCATTTTTTTTATTTCATTCCGCTATTTCACTTATTTTTTTGTAGATTTCGCTTCGTGTAATTTTTTTAGTTTTCAGATGGAGTAATAAGTGCCAATTATAAGGATGAGGCGTAAGTAAATATGGTGGGTATGGGTACAAACATCTAGTGGTCAAGCAAGGTAGTATGCAACTTCGGCAAAGCCCACACCCCTCCCTGAGTCATAGCCGGTTAAAAGCGACCACTACGAAGCTCTGAATACTACATTAAAATTCAATTCAGTAACGATTGGCATTTTATGGAATCAAGATCACTCGAAACCCACTCATGCAAGCTCTAGTCGTTACAAATTTAATGTCAAAATGATTGACTTGAAGTTAGTTAAAGTTGTTGTTCTAAATTTTTTTGTCTAATTTTCCATGTATTTTCCCTATATTTTATCGCGGACTCGAACACCATATTTCAGAAAAACGCAGCTATGGTGTTCCAGACCGCGATAAAATATAGGGAAAATACAAGGAAATTTATACAAAAAAATGTAGAACAACAACTTTAACTAACTTCAAGTCAATCATTTTGAAATTTAATTTTTGGTTTATAATTAAACACAATACAATCCAATATTAAAATTAAATAATTAATTTCACCAGCAAACATTGAGATATTCATTTTCTATTAATAAAAACACCATTCAGTCATTTCATTTTCCTTCTTTCAAATTTCCAGTTGTAAATGAAGTAAGGAGCAATCAAAAAATTGTGTACTAAAAAAATTTCCCTGTTTCGTCAGTTCAGCAGTTATTAAGTTTTTTGATGAACTCGGTTGTACTCTACATAATATCCAGAATTGTTCAGAGTTGTTGAGAACAAGCATAAATAAACTTTATTCGATAATATAATGCAAGATATTGATTTAGTATAAGCTTCTTAGGATTCGATTGACTAAATCCGAAGCACAAATATTATAATAATATGTGAATTGTTTAAAAAATCAAAATATAATTTATCGCGGTCTAGAGCAGCTTTTTCAGAAAAACGCAGCAAATGTTAAGAAAATTCAATGAAAATTAAAACTTTTAAATTTTTTCGAAACTGTGACCAAACCTAAAATCCATAGCCAATGCTATGGATCAAATTGCTTGAAAATTTAACAGTTCAATAAAATTTGGTATACTATATTAGGTGGAGATAAATTAGTTCCTAGAATAATGTTTGAACTCTATTCAGCATTTTAAAGTTGCTTTATAAAATTAAAATATGATGCAAAGCACTAAAATCTTAAGTGTGTGAAATAAGGAATACATTTAGGAACTGGTTTGAAACAGTACCTCAATGCGGCGAAACGAACCTATTTCTTATGCAATTATTACTAACATAGGTTTGTTTATTGCAATTAGGATTTGACAATAAATTTTGATTTAAGCACTGGAGCAAGGCTTTTAACTTGGATGGAACCACAGCACCAATAAAACTAAATTTATTTGAAGAAATTAGTGTCCTAAAATAGTGTGTGCATGTGCACTTAAATGGGATTCAGCTCAATCTTCAAGAAGTGGGACAGCTTGCAGAAATGCACAATACATAATTTTCTGCAATTGTTGTACAATACATAATTTCCTGTTGGCATTTGGGTCAGTGAGCTCAAGTCATCCATTGCATCTTGTACGATAGAAGGAAATTCGTCAGAAAGGAGCTAATAAGTTAGCTATGCAATTACTTACAGATACAATTAAATTTCTTTTGAGATATACAAATAATTTGAAGACTTCAGACGAGCATATGACATGTCCAATCGAAATAATTTATGTACCATGATTATCTAAGAAACAAGATAAGTTGTAAACATTAAACACAAACAAACACATAGAATTGTTGTTGTAATTTGTGTAAATTCGAAAAACTTGCTATGGTTTTCACTTTTACGCATTAACTTTATGGTTAGAGAATCAGTGTGCTGGGGTAGCTACAGAAACGCCTAAAATATTTGGTTCAGCTATTTAAAGACAGTGAGCCAGTCACCATTATGTATCAAAATTTCGATAATTATTCAAATTATTTTAAAAATTCACGTTTCATAATATAATTTGTTAAAACTGGCTGATCGAATAGCTTTACTATATTTCAAAATTTAATCCCATACTTTTAAATTAGGACTTTATAATATAAAGCACATTTTCAATGTGTTGCATAACTGATCAAAATATTATATTGAATTCGTTGCAATTTCGTTAATGAATTGTCGTGTTAATAATATTCGTTCGTGGTAATTTTGCACGAAACATCCTGTTGGAATCACGAATCTTTCGCCGAAAGAAATTATTTTTTTGTACGTACAGCGGTGAAAGTAATCTAGTATTTCTGCTTTGAAATATTTTTCATAAATAAAATAAACTATTTCATGCTGTGTCGCGCAATGTATAGTACCGAAAACTAATATATTGGGAGAAGCGTTAGCTTCGCACTGGCTCATAAAATGTAATATTTCTTGCTTGTTCTTATATTTGTATATTTTATGGTATCGCTTAATTGTTTGCTAGTTTACTATTTTTTATTATTCTTCTCATTGCTTAAATTGTACAATGCAAATTTAATATATAAATAATCTAAATTGTTCCTTTTGTCTTACAGGTAAATTCCTACTAGTGTGTATATTAATTGCTAATTTGCTTGTACAAAAAATAAGTTCGCGGTTGTGTCAGATAAGTGCTGATATTTTCTTTTATTATTTTGCTCTTCCGATTCTTTGTGGTTTTGTTTTGTTTTTATTTTCAGGAACATATTCTAACGATCAAGAACACTTTGGTTTTGACTCTGTTGGTCAACAAATGTTCGATCGGCTTAACCAAAGTACTTCACATACGCCAAACGATGTTGACCAAAAAATAGACACTAGGTACTTAATTAATCTGTAACGGAATTAAACCTAATTCCGTTATCAACCCATCCCAACAAAATCTATTTCCTCATCGGCATGACCTCGAAGATAATATCTTCAACTACATTCCATTCAAACAAACGTCATGCCGGCCTTCTACATTTCTTCTTTGCCTTTATTTATAGTGGTATCATATGATTCATTCACTTTAGAATTTTTCATATGTGCCACAGTTAAGTAAACGCAGATATGTACATCAACGTAATTTGATTACGTTGCCTATGTACATAATAAATGTACTTGATCTATTTATTAGGTGAATAACAATGACCGATGCAAATATTGAAAAGCATTGTGGTTGTTGTTGTTCGAACTTCCTCAACGGATGGATTGAAGAAAAAAAATATTTGCGCGTGGATCGAGTCAGCAAAATCGATGTCACGTTGCTGTACAATTTTCATAGGAATTTTTGTGATGAGATCGCATAAAATTTCCTATGAAACTCAAAATAGGTACGATATTTTTCTTGCTTTTTGGGGACAGTGAGTTTTGAGACAGACCAACGTGTGGTCAAGTAATTTTTTTTTTTTTTTGTGATTAAGTAGAATTGTTTTTTTGTGTGTATGTTAGAAATAGATTTGGGAAATAAAATAGAGTTCTTAAGTTAATGAAGTGTTTTTGTGTTTTTTTCTTGTTTTTTTAATTGTTGATTTTGTGTTTTTTTTTTGTAAGTATTTGTTTTAGTGTTATTAACCTAATAAATAATGATAGTGGGTTGACGTCGGCTATCGGCGGAAAGAAAATTGTTGACGCTAAGCGGCTCTTTTTCTTTCTGCTGTCATCGATAGCATACCACTATCAACCCCTACTAACACCACCTTTTAGGGCCTATGGGCCAGATAGTATTATTAAGGTCAGATAGAGTAGGGTAAAATGTTTAGATAAAGATTTTACCAATACAACCACGGTTGATGCTGCCCGCGTAATGGGCAGGTCATGTTAACCACTACTTCGGGGTCCGATACCCCACTTTTCCTTTTTTTTTTGTACGTTTGTTTTTTTTGATGCGGTTATCTAGGCCGTTATCGGTGCATCCCCATCCCCACAACCGAT
This sequence comes from Nephrotoma guestfalica, assembly GCA_963691935.1. NCBI lineage: Eukaryota > Metazoa > Arthropoda > Insecta > Diptera > Tipulidae > Nephrotoma > Nephrotoma guestfalica. The sequence continues at coordinate 96,360,921 of OY829915.1, forward strand.
TAACCTCTCCCGACTGAGCTACGGGTTAATGCCGCTGGGGATGAATACAAGTAGCGGCAAATTTCTGTGAAACCGGGTTGACTTTAGCAGTAGCTAAAGTTTAACCCGTTTCAAATCTCAACGGCATGGATAGAATCCGTGATGTCGAAAAAAGCTTAAGAGAACTTTCCGGTCAGCCAGGGAACATACAACACTCCTCTGAACTGGGAGATAATATCTAAATGCTTAACGATGCATTATGCAGACCAACGCGATCTGGGAACTCTGGAATATCAGATGACCACTCTCGTTAAAAAAAAACACTCCATCCCAGAATTTTATCAACAGGTGTATCGACACCAATCACTGATATTAAGCAGGTTATCGTCCATGGAGATGTGCCTGTCGTATCGAGACAAGGCGCTAGACACTTTTGTAAGAGGTCTTAAAGGTAACCTACCAAGACTGCTAAGCATCAAACGCTACTCCCGTGTCTCAAGTTGGACAATGTTCAATACCGTATTCATCATAGCAATGCCAACGCCAATGTTCGACTACCTCAGTTCACTCCACCTCCACCAATCGTACAGCGGAAAGCTACCTCACACCGACCATCTGCCAACTATAACACACAAATGCGTAATTTCTATCCAGAACTGTTGCATGGCTCCCAAATACCATCAGGTCTACCCAAACCGTATCCAAACAATCATCAATATTCCCCTAACTATCGGCAATTTCCTCCAACATTTAGACAAAATCAAACACACCTATAATCCCTTGTAGAAACTTTTCTATCAAACCACAGCCAATGAAGATAGACCACTCTGTTCAATCACGACATGTCAATTATCAAAACAACATAATAGATCTCCAGTGAATCAATTTATAAACAAAATAACTCACTCGAGTCAGAACCATCCTCCTGCGAAACAACAAAGGATCTATCATTCGGAACAACATGTCGAAAATTCAGACGGGAAAGCTATCAAGAACAACTAAATGAGTGAGGTGGAAAAGCAGATTAGACAATTGTTGAAAGATGGTGTGATCAGACCATCCAAATCCCCATATAACTCTTCTGTATGGATCGTACCTAAAAAAGAGGACGCCGCAGGAAAAAGGAAGTATAGAATGATCATTGACTATCGGAAATTAAACTCAGTTACAAACTCGGATAGGTATCCGATACCCGAAATCAATGACATTCATGCAAATTTGGGCGAAAATAAGTTTTTTACCGTTATAGATTTGAAGAGGGAATTCCATCAGATACCACTAAGAGAAGCAGATATTTAAAAAACGGCTTTCTCCGTGAATCACGGGAAGTACGAGTTTACTCATCTCCCATTTGGGCTGAAAAACGCCAGTTCGAGATTCCAACGCGCTCTCGATGATTTTCTCCGAGATTGGCTACATAGATGATATTGTCATATTTTGCAAAACGGAGGAGGAACACTTCGAGAACATGAGGATATCTTTAAGGTGCTGGAAGACGCTAACATGAAGATCCAACTCGACAAGTGTGAATTTCTTCAAGACGAGGTAGAATTTCTAGCACTTGTCATATATAAAGATGGGACAAAAGCAAATCAAAAAAGGAGAGAGCGATAGCAGATTTTACGATACCCAAAACGGTGAAAGAACTTAGATCCTTCATGGGAATAGCCGGTTACTACTGTCGGTTCATCCAGGACTATGCAAAACTTGCGAAGCATCTGACTTCGCTTTTAAGTGGGGAAGACGGTTGCGTGGCCAAAGCCCTCTCAAAAAGCAAGCAAGTAAACCTCACCAATGAACGAAGATTTCTAACGAAGTCCTATTGTCATTTCCCAATTTCCAAAAAGAATTCGAATTAACAACTGACGCGTCAAACTTTGCAGTAGGTGCCGTAGTCTCACAGGAAGGAAGACCGATTACGTTTCTTTCGAGACCTCTAGATAGAATGGAACAGAATTATGCGGCCAACGAAAAGGAAATGTTGGCCATAATATGGGCATTAACTTCCTTGAGAAATTTCTTTTACGGATCAAGTAAGGTGAAAATATTTACCGACCATCAACGGCTGACGTATGTCCTCAGCAATAAAAACAATAATTCTAAGATAAAACGCTGGAAAGCCATCTTAGAAGAGTATAACTATGAACTAAAATATCAACCGGGTAGAACAAATTTAGTCGCAGATGCAAACGAAACGAAATGTCGTCAACCCAACATAGTTTCGAAAATTCTTCACAAGGTCTGATCCCAACAGTCGAAACTCCAGTTAATGTATACAGCAATCAATTAATCTTAAACATAGGTGACGAAAATCCTTACCAATTGCTAAACCCCTTTCCAAGTTATCAATGATACATTATTACGCAACCAAATTTCACCAACTCGGATATTATAATTTCTTTTAAACGATACCTCAACCAGCACACGATTAACAGGCTGAAGACAATAGAATCGGCAATGGGAAAAATTCAAGAGATACATCCAGTGCATTTTAGGAACTATAAAATTCGGTTATAGATGAAAACCAACAGGAGGAAAAGACATTATAGATGAAAACCAACAGGAGGAAAAGATAATATCTATTCACCCGCGAGCACGTGGTAATGCTCAAGAGAACCGAAATCAGATAATTTAAAATTACTACTTTCCGAGGATGAGTAGAAAAATTAGGCTAATAATGAAACGATGTACTACATGTCAGGCGAATAAATATGATCGACATCCAAATAAACCTGTCCTTAATCTTCCACCTATATTCCAAGTTATCCGGGACACACTCTCTACCAGAATATTTTCTTTACCGAAAATAAACTGGTCTTAACCGCCACCAAACCAGTGAATTCTAGAGCTATAGAAGACATTAGACAGCCACTAAGGGATATACTGTTCTTCGTTAGCATACCAGAAATCGTGGTTTTTAACAATGAAAGGCGAAGATGAAAAATATGAAAGAATCGATTTCGTTAGGCTAGCAGTAATTCGCTAGTACTACAAATACATGGTATTGTCCTTTATATGTATATATAGACAATATTCCAATGTAAGTAGTAATACAACGTCAGTCGTCGCAACCTGATGAGAACACTGATTTTTTCAAATCAATAATCTCATCCGTTCGAAACTGATTGTTGGAATTCTTACAAATTTTCCATCTATGAGTCAAAAAATTCAAACGCCTCTTAATTGACTATCACGTTCATGATGGAGGATGGATTACACATTAGAATCTTCAGAATACCCCTTATAAGAGCGAAGTGAATGGTCAAGTGGAAAGATTACATTCCACTCTCTCAGAAATAATGAGGTGTTTAAAGGCCGACGGAATGGAGCGAAAGATCCGTAATCGAGTATAATCGTCCAATCCACTCAACAACGGGGAAACGACCAGTAAATATACTTCGGTAGAATACCCAACGCTGACCCTGAACAACTAGAACAAATCAGACTTACTAATATAGAAAAACTAATAAAACAAAAACAGATAAAATACATAGGATACCATTACAAAAAGCGTAAGTCGGTTATTGTTTATAAGCCGGGTCAAGTAATTTTCGATAAACAAAACAAAAGGCTAGTATCGAAACTAACGGCACGGTACAAACCTGAAACGGTAATAGAAAATAGGAATACAACAGTATTAACGGAATCCGGGAAAGTAGCCCATAAAAGAGATATAAATTCGTAAAAAAAGAATCCTTTTAATTACAGTTGTGCGTATCCGCAGAAATCCAAATACTCGACTGACTATACGAATTTCCAGGTCGTATCAATTAGCACTGGTAAAGCAATAGAATTGGGCAAATATCAAGTTTTCTTAGACAGAATGAGAACAATAATGGACAAAGAGTTGACGAATGACCTCCCTCTACATTCCTACCTTGTACACGAAATTGCTGAATTACAGACACTAATGGTCAGTCTTAAAACCCATATAATCAAGCGGTATTGGAATTTTATTGGAAGCGCATGTAAGTGGAGAACGGGAAACCCCGATCATGACGACTTCGAAGTTATTAAAGAAAGAATGAACAAATATCAATCAATTGTACAATGAGAGAATTAATAGTATAACGGGAATGGTCAATGTTACGAGCGCGATTCACAAAGAAAACAAATTGAACGATCAATTGGCATTAAACATTCAATATAAACTAAAATTAATGAAGCAAGAAATAGTAAACATCAAGTATGCAATTCATTGGTTCATTTTCTCAAATTCAGAAACGAAATTAGCTATTAATACCATAGAAATCGAAAATTTACCATTAGCACCCCTGAGGAGGCACTAGATTTCGCGAGTATTAAGATTATTAGTAACAAAGCATGCTTGCTCTATATTGTTTACATCTCGTTGGCGACACTGGCACTATATGAGAAATTATTAGTTGAACCAGGAACAATAAAGTTACAGAAATTAAATTCGAGAATATTATCAGAAGTCAATTAATTAGCAATTTGTAATCAAAATAGCAAGATATAAGTAACACTACCTGTTTGCCCAACCTTCTCAAAAGTCGTCCTTCCATATGCAATCACACCAATGATCAGCACATACCAACAGTCAGTGAAATATCAGAAGGACTATTTAATCAATTTCGAGGAAATATCAACGTAGGGAACAAAAATCTAAATGGAACATACTTATTCAAGTTTAGCAATACTACAGTAGCAGTTAATGATTGCATCTTCATTTCAAAAGAGAGATAGACTATGCAATTACTCCCAGTTATTCTACAACTAACACCAGAAGAAAATGGGTTTAAGGAGACACTCTCCTTACAAATGATGAAAGAAATCAATATCAATAACACCAATCACATCGGATTCTTACAATCAGAGAAAACCATGCATCAAATTACGAGTTGAGGATTACTCTCAGTAATCATCATCATGGGAATGACATTCATAATCATAAGGAGTATGACAAATGGCAAGACCCGAATCTTCAACACTACGAAGATCGCGGAATTAGTTGTATCAGATTCACAGAACAGAATCGAAAATTTCGGACCTGCAGTAAGTGTTTATCTTGACTTAATAGAAACCCGAGACAACCCACCTAATGTGATAACATCATACGTCCAGGTCAACGAAAGAAACTCTATGAAACGCCAATTTTTTAGCGGTTCGAATGAAGACACTCGAACTTAAAGGGGGACAAGTTAACACATGCCATAATTAGGTTCTCACAAAAATTCAGTAGCATCATATTACTCGCGTGGCATTAATAGCTGTAACGGACTGCACGTGCTTCCGGCATAAGTGTCGGCCAAGTACTTTCTTAGTTTAATTTTTAAGATTTGATATTATAAGTAAATCAGATGTAATCCAGATTGTTAAGTGTTAAGTCAATTTAGTTTTAAGTGAACGTTTATATAGTTATAAAAGTGTATTGTAAATTATAATAAATAAATAAAAAGTAAATAAAACAAAATAAAAGAATTAAAAGATAAAAAAAACAAAAAATGCTTTTTTTTAATAAATTGTGACGAGAGAAACTTAACTTACTTAAATATATATTACTTTATTACATTTATGATTATTTATATTTATGGATATTGCATCCATATTATTCTTAAACATATTTATTTGTCCATTTATTTTTTTTTTAAATAAAACATATTATTAAAAATTTCATGTTTATTTATTTACATATTTATTTATTTCGTTATAATAAAATTTGTATTATGCGCTAAATGAAAATACCAAAATCTTTCAATTCTCATTTTCATGAATTTTCTTTTGTTGATTGCTTCGAATGATCATGTATTTTGTCGGTTACGTGTTGATAGTGATATATTGTTAGTTAAAATAAAAAGAATGAGTGATTAACGTGAATCAAAAGTGATTTAGTTCAGCCTTGCATGAGGGTACGCCATTTCGGTGGTAGTACAAGATGGTTGGGAGGGTTTAGCGAAAGGTGGTCACAACATCTATGATCACTACCAAAGTTAACAACGGTTAGAATCGGTAGTATATGAACAACGGAGTTCTCTAAATGAAACTATTTCATCGATAATCGATAGATTTATTTCAGCAGCACTCTTAAGCTCCAGTGTGATTAATGAAAAGATCCCACTCCAACGGACTGCCACCTAGCCAGCAATGTTCAATGCGTTCACTAATAATGATCACTAGGAGACTTCTGTTAATGAACTTATCAGATATACTTCTCCTAGATTAAGTTTTGAAACGGTTCGTTACACTATATAAAAATATTCAATATGCGAGAAAGAAATACACATATTTAGTAATGCCACAATTTTTTGATAGGGAAATTATTAATTTATTTTTAATTAATTCAAATGAGAAATTTATATTTTTATCTATGGCGTTTGTTTTTATTATGAATCCTTAACATTTACAAATATAAAAAAAAAATTTCGTTTATTTTAAAAGGGTTGCCAGAAAAATACTCGGATCGAATATATTTTATGGCAACATTTTCATTTTTATAGTGGTTTTGGCGGTTCTTCTTCAAAAATTTGTTTGGATATATTGCTTTTCTTGTCTCTCATGTGCAAAAGGTTAATGTTATATCTCTTTCATTCTGCAGAAGAAAAATGTCGGTCGCATGTAAATGGGTTATAACTCTTATTTTTCAATTCTCAACAATACATTCCTTTCCGCGACGAAGTATCATTGCAATTACAAAAGTTATCAAATATGTGTTCCCGAGTAGCACACACATTTAGAAAGTGAGCGTCATGTGATAATAAAAAAAATTTAACTACACATATAACGATTTTAATTTTTTTTTATGCGATGTCGAATAAATGTTTTTTTCGCAGCAACACAGAATTTGCAATTATTTTAAAACTAAAATTAAATAATTAAATAAATTTAATTTTATTTAAAGTATATTTGCATTTTCAAATTTTAAATTATACAAATTTTAAATAGTGTGTATTCGCGCTAACACACACACGTACCACTACTATATACTACAGTGGGCAAAAAGTAATAAGTAATAATTTAAATTTCGCGCGGTAAACCATTCGTCGAAATATTTTTTTTTTCTATGTTGGTTGACTGTCAGTGACATCTGTGCCAAATGTCACATCAAAATAATCATTAGTGTTTAGTATACGCTTGCCTTTCTGTAGTACAAAAAGTACATTCGGCCATTTTTACAATGAGTGAAATTATACAACAAAGAAGTTCCATTAAATTTTGTGTGCGGAATTAATTTTGTGGTGCCGAAACGTTCAGAATGTTACAAAAAGCCTTCGGTGATAATTGGATGTCGCGAGCAAGTGTTTTTGATTGGTACAAATTGCTCAATGAGGGTCGAGAACGTGTTGGCGATGAACCACGTCTAGGACGGCCAACAACATCAACTGATGATCAACACGTTAATAAAATCAAGTAATTGGTGCTCGAGAATCGACGATTAACAGTCAGAGACCTTACTGGCATCGTTGAAATATCGGAAGGATCAGTGAAAACCAAAAAGCACGATTGATCCCAAAATCATTTAATGCTTTCCGACTACCAGGATGTCAAGAAACGTATTATAACTGGCGATGAGTATTGGATCTATGCTTGCGACCCGGAAACAGACGATCAATCGACCGAATATCGTGCCAAAGGTGAGCCGAAGCCGAAAAAACCACGTCAAAGCAAGCCAAAAATCAATGTGATGTTGACAGTTTTCTTCGATTATCGAGGTGTGGTGCACTCTGAATTCCTTCCGACCGGCCAAACTGTCAACAAGGATTACTAAAAAGGGGCCGGAATTATGGGTCGACAACTCTTGGTTTTTGCACCATGATAATGCACCTTCGCATACTGCATTGGTTTTACGTGATTTTTTCGCCAAAAATTCCACCCATATCGTTCCGCAACCACCGTATTCACCTGATTTAGCTCCGTGTGACTTCTGGCTGTTCAGCAAACTCAAACAACCGCTCCGGGGAAACCGTTTTGAGTCAATTGAAGACATTAAACGTGAATAGCTATGAGCATTGGAGGCTATTCCGGAAATTGACTTTAACACCTGTTTCGAGGATTGAGGGAGACGAAATAGATTTGGAGGAATAAATAAAGAATTTTAAAATTATGAACAAAGTCTTACTATTTTTTGCCCACAGTATTATTTGCGGTTAAGTCTCGGATTTCGAAAAAAATCGATCCCCTGGGCCGGTGAGAAAGGTGACGAGAGGTGAGAAAATTCGAAATATTACTTCAGTGGACGTCACTAATTTATTATTGGTTTTGTCAATGCCAGTGTATGCTTACGGCCAATTTATGAATTTATCGAGTTGCTGCACATTATTGAAAATGATTTATAATTTTGTACACTATCAGTAAAGTTCTGATTATACGCGTAGGTGATACATTTAACTGCCTTCCAAATCACATGCCATGCTGACTTCTCATTTCTCATTTCCCAGTTCAAACCATTTTAAAAGTGAAAAAAATTGTTAACTTATTCACAATACAATCACAATAAAAAAATTTTTATTTTAGGACGATAATAAGCAATTATTTTTTCCATTTTTGTTTGGTTTATATACATATATTTTGTCTAACGAATTGTTCATGAATAATATTTAATTAAAGTTTTTTTATTTCGTGTGCCTATTTTTTATTTTGCTTTATTATCATTTTTAAATAATTTCAGTGAGCTTTTTTCTGTGTTTTTTGGTTGTTTTATTTGTAGATGAATAGGAAATTGTATTTCATTAAAAAGGAGTATAAATGACGACGAAGGTATAGAATAAGATGATAAAACATAAACACACAAACATTTAACAGTGGTTGTTAAATGGAAATTATTTAAATTGGTTGTAATTAGTTAAGAATTCGAAACTGTATATTATACTCTGGATAATACGCATTAATACATAAAGTTTTAATATATGTATATAATATGTATATAATTGCATGTATGTATATAATTGCAACATAATGATAATCGTTGCCCTCAAGGCTTTATAAGACGGCAATAAAACATAGCTACGTACCACAGTTTCACTAAATATAAGCAGTTAATTACTAAAATTTGAGATAGTGCTTACGGAACAAGATACAAAACTGAAATAACTAAGTGCGCTTGCCTTCCGATTCAATGCTTTTTTATTAAGCTGTTAATAATACTATCCAAATCAGCGTCTGTTTTCCAGGTTAGGAGCGACTCGCTATATAAAAATGTTCTTGGAAATTGTACACGGACAACGTTGTAAACATGGGAACCTGGAACGTGCTTACTCTCTTAAGACTTGGAGATCTCCAAAACCTTTCGAACCAAGCAAAGAGTTACACATTAGACGTCCTTGCACTACAAGAGCTTAGATGCTCTGGGAGTGGAATCCATGAAATCCACCAATGTTTACACTCTTCATTACAGCAACCATCAGCAAGAAGGAGACTTTGAAGTTGGCTCCATCGGCGCGTGAAGCTTCAGATCATCAACTTCCACTCTATCACCATGCGGATATGCACGATCAGATTCCGCACTAATAAGTTTAACATCACGATCGTTAATGTACATGCACCCACCAAAGATAAATGAGATGACATCAAAGATCTATTGTTTGTCGAGCTGGAGGAAGTCATCAATAACATACCCCACCACGATATTAAAATCACCGTGGGTGATTTTAATGAACAAATCGGTAGGAGTGCGCAAAATACACCGCACATCGGTTGTAACAGTCTTTGTAACAACCACCCTCATTAGCGAATGATGGAGGTTGTTATAGAATTATTACTGTAGCTTTTTGTCCTTGGAGCGGTTGCATTCTCTCCGGCTATGACTCGTCGGATCGGTCGTGAGTGTTTCCAAGACTACAGTAATCAAGTTTTAACCGCGTGAAAATTAAATACGATGCTACCACATCTTAAACCTACTGATCAACGACTTCAATGGCATTCCCAATATATGTGCTTACTTTATCTCATTTCAAAATTACGTACCCATACACGTTTACAATTGTCAATACAAATGTTAAGCAGATCAAAACAACAAATATGTGAAAAGTACAATTATTAGTAGTAAGAATACAAAGAAAAGGAAGATGCAAAAAAGTATTAAATATTAAATAATATAAAAATGAAAAAAAAATTAGAAAACAACTTGCGGTTGTTTATTCGACCAGTACTTGATCGTGGCAGAAAAATGTCCAACTATTCCCTCTGTAAACTGCTTCGCCTTGCTGCCCCGCTGAAAGCTGCTTCGCACGTGCACCCCAGATTTATAATTTTATGTAGAACACTGTTTCGATATTTATTATCGAGATTGTTACTGGTCGTTTTTTCCTTGTAGGATGCAAAAATTGCTTTGGTGGTAACTAAGCGTGCCGCTGAAACGTTCTTCGCTACGCAACAAAATTCGTGAGTAATATTATCGTTGCACTGCTACTCATATAACGGTGATTTGAAGTAAATTCTTAAGATTTATAACTGAGCACTCATTTACCAATTGTTTTTATGATTTCGTTGTTAGAGTATTTTTTTTTATCAATGGTTCACTTTTAAGTTGTTGGTTAATTTCGTTTTATGATTTTGTTTGTTTGTTTATTATTATTTTTCCATGCTCGTAACATGTTCCTCATAAATAAAAGAGACTTGAATCATTATTTTATATAATATTATATTGTTTTATTACACCAAAAAGAAATGTTTTTTTATAGAATTTACTGGTGGACCACGATTAATTCATGAACGACCAAAACCAATTTATATTTAATTTCAATTTTTTTTTATTTTTTTAAATATAGGAATCAAAATATGCACTTTTCACATTTACAGTAATAACGTACGTTATAATTAACAAACACATGTATGTGGCACTCGTACGAAACTGATAACTCGAGCATACTCGACATTTTCCAAAAAAATAATGCCCATAACTTGTGCTTTATCCCGTACTATTCACAATGATTTGTCAATGAACACTTCTATTATTATTTCCCGTGGAAATTAATTTTATAATTTCACTTATTAATTGATTAAAGTATAATTACTATGGTACGATAATGATGTACCCAAAAAGAAATAGATTGAATAATTATACTGCACGACAAACTTATACTGCAGCCAATCACGTCAGAGAAAAGACCAAAAAAAACAAACTTCCCATTTATAAGCAAAAAAAATCATCCGACCTCGCAACCAGTTTACAGAAAAACTGACACACAAAAACGTTGATTCATTCAAGACTAGGAGGGAAATATTTTAGTACTAGGGAAATTTTAGAGGTGACCACATTCTGCGTTACAGATCGTGGGGACGACCCACATAAGAAGAGGTCTCATATGAAGCCGTGCTAAAACAGAAAACAAAATTATGTTTAACTTCGAATATCCTTTAAATGAAATAGACCGAGGGGCTTTCCATTGCCGTCATTCAAATAATATGCAACTTGACCAACTTTTTCCTTTACTATAGCTGGCACAAATTTATGATGTAGTTTAGCTGTGAATTTATTTGCGGCATTACTCTGAGCAAATGATCGAGCGAATACTCTTTGTCCGACCTTCAAGCTACGAGCGCGACTGCGTAGATTGTAGGTGTTAGCGCTTTTGTCATATGCCACCTTTAAATGATGTAACATTTTGTTCCTGATTGCAACCAGTCGATCGGGTTTGGACGTAATACTGAGAAAATTATCATTTACACCCTCAAGCAAATTTCTCAGTTTATATTCTGACCCGTGCTGGACCATATATTGGCCGAATACTAGAAAATGTGGAGGGTAATTGGTACTAGCATGTACGCAGTTTCGGATGGCCGACGCAATCTCATAAATATGTAGATCCCAATTAGAATGTGAGTCCTCTAGATAGGATCGAATTGCTCCCAAAATTGTCCGATTAACCCTCTCCGAAGCATTTGCTTGCGGGGAGTAAACAGGTGTGCGAAGATGATTTACTCCATACTTTACTAACAACTCTTGGAATTGTTTAGCAGTAAACTGTTTACCATTATCAGAGATCACTGTTTCAGGTACCGAAAATAAATTGAAGATTTGATTTTCTTCAAATTCACATAACGACTTAGCATTAGCTTCTCTTACTGGCTTCAATAGAGTAAATTTGGAAGAGTGGTCTAGTACAATAAGAACATAGCAGTTACCATTTTTAGACCTTGGATATGGGCCTAAATAGTCGATGTAGATTCGTTGGAAGGGTCTAAAAGATTCGGGTTGACGTCCCATACGCGGTTGCAATTTATAATTGACCGCCTTATTCATTTTGCATGCGTCACAGTGCAGGATAAATTGTTTCACGTCCAATGCCATGGAGGGCCAAAAATACTGACGCTGCAATCTCTCTAAAGTTTTTGTTACTCCCATATGTGCGGACGAAGGGGAGCAATGTGCTTGTCTGATTAAGGATGGCACTAATTCATCGGGGACACGTAATTTCCATTCGGATATGTCGGTATCTGTATATTTGGAGCCGTACGCAAGACGAACCAGAATCTTTCCATCTTTTACACGGTAAATGCTATTAGGTGTATCTAGGTGGTCCAGGATGGTTTTAATTTGACCTTCATATGCTTTCGACAAAAACGCATCGGAATGAAGATTGACATGTAAAGGTGCTAACTTATCGTCAGGAACTACTGTATTGGGATCTAGCGCATTATCGTTCATCGAACATATTACGTAGGACTGAGAATCTGTCGCTATGTCAAGATAATACGATTTCAACCAATCCAAGACACAATCTGAATTAAGTGTTTCACAAAAAGCTATGGATAAAGAGTCAGCCACAGTATTTTCGGAGCCTTTTCGGTAGACAATTTCGAAATTATAAGGTTGAAGTTTTAGACTCCACCTGGCCTATCTGCCCGAAAGTTCTTTTTGTGACATCAACCAACGTAATGCAGCATGATCGGTGTAAATGGTAAATTGGTATCCTTCAATGTAACATCTGAACTTCTTCACGCTAATTACCGCCGCTAAGCACTCCAATTCTGTGACGGTGTAATTTTTTTGTGCGGCATTTAGCTTCTGAGATATAAAAGCTATAGGACGCTCTGCACCATTGTCATCCACCTGAAACAGGACGCTTCCTATGCCATCCAAGCAAGCGTCACATTGGATATAAAAGGGACGGCTAAAGTTCGGATTAGCCAACACGGGAGCTGAAGAAAGGGAAGCTTTCAAATTTTCAAACGACTGTTGTGCACTGTTTGACCAAACCAGTTTTTTGCCTTTTTTGAGGAGGTCGGTAATTGGCGCCGCGAGTATCGCGAAATTCTTTATAAACCGCCGATACCATCCACATAACCCAAGAAATCGACGTATTTGTTTAAGGGTTTTTGGTGCTGGATAATCCAAAATTCCCTGGATTTTTTCAGGATTAACCTTTAAACATCCGTCACCCACAACGTATCCCAGGTACACGATTTCTTTGAGGAGAAATTTACATTTAGAAGTATTTACCGTCAGACCACCATTCGTCAAAAGTTGAGCTACCAATTCCAGCAGTTTAAAATGTTCTTCCAAGGTTTCGGAGGTTATGAGAAGATCGTCCAAGTAAGTGAAGACAGATTCATGTAGTTCAGTTGGTATCACCTTGTGCATAAGGCGACACATGGTTTGCGGAGCGTTACACAACCCGAATGGCATGACCGTGAACTGGTACAGGGGTCGTCCAGGCACCGTAAAAGCTGTCTTGTCGCGGGATTCTGGGTCGAGAGGGATTTGCCAAAAGGCGTCCTTTAAATCAATTGAACTGATGTACCTAGTTTGCTCTAATCGACCCAATAATCCCTCGACAAGGGGCAGCGGATAGGCATCCTTGACGGTCACCTTGTTCAGTTCACGGGCATCCAAGCACAACCGCACTTTACCTTTCGCCTTATGCACAAGAGTAACAGGTGAAGACCATGAACTCTGACTGACCTCTATAACGCCAAGAGACAACATCCTATCTAATTCTGTGAACATTAACTTTTGTTTAGCGGGTGAAATAGCGTAGAACCGCAGTTTTACGGGTTCAACTCCTTCGCGGATCTTTATCACATGCGATATTAGAGTTGTTTTACCAAGTCTCGAATCACAAGAGGGGAATTTCTGAATGATTTGCTGGAGTTTAAGGTGCTGCTCAGATGTGAGTGGGTGACGTTTGATTTCCTCCACACCACAGGTTAAGTCATTGACAGTCGGGACCGTGGGAGTGATCTTGAAACGGTTCCAGAAATCAATGCCTAAGTATAGGGGTTGTTGCAAGTCGGGTACGATATGTAAGCGTATCTTATGCGTTTGATTGTTAAAAGTGACGTTTGCCAAAATATAACCGAAAACTCTTTTCCTTTCTCCACTAGCAGTGTTTATGTAAGAAAATGAATCATGAAATGTGATAAACGGATTTTTAAGATATTTTCCCGAACCTGCCCCTAAAATACTCACGGTAGCTCCACTATCTAGCAATCCAGTATACTTTACTCCATTGATTAATACATCAGCATACGGTCGAGAATCATTAAGTTCGGTTTTTATAATGGAAGCGGAAATAGCGAATTGGTGTTGTCTTTTATTGTGCCAGTATTTACGCGAACGGTCCGTTTGATTTTGATTATGGCGACGGTTCTTAGGTTTAAGCAATATACGATTAGGTTTTGATACGTCAGATGAACCGAATTCCTCTGTTGATGAACAGAGATACGGGTTTGTTTCAGATATCAAATGACTCAATTTTTGTGGCGGAACTTGTGATTCATGCGAGGTTATCCGGAGGTTTGATTTGGGTTCGAGGAGTTGAGTTCTTCCCTCGTTAGGTGTTGTTTCGTCTGTGGTATTGTTTGAGTACCTGGTGGGGGCGCAAGTTTTGGACTGGGGGTAAACGCATTTTGAGGGGCAAGAACCCCAGAACTCCACTGGCCTCTCGATAAGTTTCCCAAGCACCTCGGACATTGACTGCTAGTAGTATTTCGGTATCCACAGCAATAACAGAATAAACCCAGGGATAGGGAGCATTCTCGGAAAGTATGTCCTATGTCACAACAATTGAAACAGATATGTTCACGATCGGCAGGTTTAAACTGATGACTTAACACTTGGTATTGTTGC
Source organism: Nephrotoma guestfalica (assembly GCA_963691935.1). Lineage (NCBI taxonomy): Eukaryota > Metazoa > Arthropoda > Insecta > Diptera > Tipulidae > Nephrotoma > Nephrotoma guestfalica. The sequence continues at coordinate 96,375,928 of OY829915.1, forward strand.
GTAATTGGCATTTTAGGTGATTTATCACTCGGATGTTTAATTGCAGCTAAGCCAGGAAAGTCGGTTAATGATTCGTTTGTATCAGCAGATTTGCTGTTCTGACCATAATTGTGTAATTCATTAATTAAATGCCTTGACAATGATGTATAATGCGAATTCATTTTCAGGCGAGACCAGGTACTTTCCCAGGCAGCACAGCTTTTAATCAAATCATTGACAATTTAAAAAGCAACGATCCGTAAGATGGTACTGAAGCTGTGGATTCATGTTACGCATTAAAACTTCGATAAGACGGTCTTCTGGTTATGGTGTATGGCATTGAAGAGTCAAACCCCAAACATGCTGATAGAACTGTAAAAAACTTTCTTTGGGGGATTGTCGTCTAGATTCAATCTCTTGTCGAATTTCAACATCCGTCCTTCGTCGAAGATCGAACTTTTCTAAAAATGTGGTACGCAGTTGATTCCAGCTAAGGTTTGAATTATGGCGACGGTAACACCAATACCAGTGTAATGCTGTGCCACTCAAGACAAAACTAATTTCAGTTAGTAAGGATTGTTGTGGAATGTTCATCGTGCTTGCGAGTGTTTCCACCTGAAGTATGAATAAATCGGCTGGTAATCCGCTTGGCGAACCATCAAATGAGATACCCGATCGAGCAAGACTACGTGGTCTATCGGGGAAGGATTTAGTGTAGGATTTGTGTTGATTCCCCGTGTAGTTTTGGGTGTTCAAATTTTGAAATTCGGGCAGATTAGCATGAGCGTTAGCACAAGGAACGTTCACCAAATTCGGTATTGGTTGGTTTGTTCCAACCGGTGGTATATTTGTGGAAAACATGGCATTATTTGATTGAGTAGGATTAGCCATATCTCTTTGTTGAAAATGATTATTCGGACTAAAAATAGTTGGGATAATCGGTTGAGTCTTAAGAGGCTTCGAAATTATTGGACCACTAATTGGTGGTATAATTTTTGGTGGTTCCAACTCAAGTTTAGTTTCCAATCGTTGTTGTTGAATAGCCAAGGTGCCAATTTGTTCTGACAAATATCGCACTTGCGCTAGCAGTGTTAGGACCAGGCCACCTTGATCCAAACTATTATTGTCCATAAGCTCTTGTGATGTTAGTTGGATTATGGGCTGTTGTTCATGAGGTACATAATTTCGTGATGAGGAAGCAGTAGATTCAGTGTTCTTTTCAACCGTGATCGGTGGAGTACCCTTGAATACTTCCGCCGACATCTGACTTTGTGGGATGGTAACTGACGTTGTATCAATTTCCACATGTTTTGCGTACTCAATCGATGAATTTAAAGACTCCTGTTGAGCAATATACTTGTCGATGCTATTTATTAATTCGTTGCATGATTGTAGTGATTTTCGGGCCTGAGCTTCGTATGTAGCCGTACACATCGCCAGTTCCAAGCGACCTTTAGCATGCAAAAGACGAGACTGAATTTCTAATAACTTATTGGGCAGATCAGCGGGCGGCACTTGGTCAAGGTTCAAAATATTTTCTCTTAACCCCTCTAATTTAGCACGGCATGATTCGATTTCCAAATCAGGCCTTTTGCTAGCTCTAGACGTCATTTTCGTGGGTTTAGCTTGCGTGCCTCCGAGTTCAGCATCTACCAATTGTTGCAACTTCTGTAGCCCTTGCGGGTCATTTAAAGGGATCTTTCGAAGTTCAAATTCGATTTGGATTTCGTCTGGCTTTAATAATGTGGTATCCATATTGTTTACGGGAAAAAGAAATTAGATGGAAAATCCCCACAAAAAATATATAGTAACGGATTTTGAAGTTTATTTAAGATAGTAAATTTTAAGAAAAGATAAATGTTGAGACTGCAGTAAAGTTATGATTGTGAACCGTATTGATCAGTATATAATTATTCTAAAACAACTAATAAATTATTTTATATAATTATAATATAATTTATGTTAAATATTATAAATATGCTAAAAAAAATACTCAAACTTTATGAAATTAATAAATAAATAAATCAAATGCAATTTCCACTCGCAACCAACGATAGAAGATAAATAAAACAATAATAATAAAAAAAAATAAATCGATTTGTAGAAACAGAAAATTTCAAAACATATGATGGGAATGACATTAAAGTGTGGCAGAAGCATGAATGTGGTACGATCACCAATACAAAAGAATATACCGATCGATTTAATTTAATTAGTATAAAAATCGAAATACCAAAAAATAATTTTCTGGGAGATATATATCGGCTAAATCAAATCGATGCGTACAGTTTCAATTTAATTTGTTAGAAAACCATATTACGAAAATAAACAAACTCCATATGTAGCAATCAATAATATATGCACAGAGAAAATTGTTTTTCGTAAACTAATCAAAATATGCACAAACAAAAAATATATAAGAAATAAATTTTCGACTTTATAAATGAGTCTTAATAATCCGGGGCAAATACCCAATCAAAATATGCGTTAAGCACAGAGCTGTATTATGCTGACCGGCATTATTAAAAATATTTAGACAATTTAACTGTATAATCAATATCGAACATAGACAATAGTTTATATTGTAACACGTTTAATCATATTTTAGGTATATATTGTCTCTAAAAAAAAAAAATCAGTTTCTCTCAATATAGAAATGCAGGGAGTAACTGTCGAAACTAATTCTTGTACCAATTACCGGTGCTTGGGCGCCACTGTAACAACCACCCTCATTAGCGAATGATGGAGGTTGTTATAGAATTATTACTGTAGCTTTTTGTCCTTGGAGCGGTTGCATTCTCTCCGGCTATGACTCGTCGGATCGGTCGTGAGTGTTTCCAAGACTACAGTAATCAAGTTTTAACCGCGTGAAAATTAAATACGATGCTACCACATCTTAAACCTACTGACCAACGACTTCAATGGCATTCCCAATATATGTGCTTACTTTATCTCATTTCAAAATTACGTACCCATACACGTTTACAATTGTCAATACAAATGTTAAGCAGATCAAAACAACAAATATGTGAAAAGTACAATTATTAGTAGTAAGAATACAAAGAAAAGGAAGATGCAAAAAAGTATTAAATATTAAATAATATAAAAATGAAAAAAAAATTAGAAAACAACTTGCGGTTGTTTATTCGACCAGTACTTGATCGTGGCAGAAAAATGTCCAACTATTCCCTCTGTAAACTGCTTCGCCTTGCTGCCCCGCTGAAAGCTGCTTCGCACGTGCACCCCAGATTTATAATTTTATGTAGAACACTGTTTCGATATTTATTATCGAGATTGTTACTGGTCGTTTTTTCCTTGTAGGATGCAAAAATTGCTTTGGTGGTAACTAAGCGTGCCGCTGAAACGTTCTTCGCTACGCAACAAAATTCGTGAGTAATATTATCGTTGCACTGCTACTCATATAACGGTGATTTGAAGTAAATTCTTAAGATTTATAACTGAGCACTCATTTACCAATTGTTTTTATGATTTCGTTGTTAGAGTATTTTTTTTTATCAATGGTTCACTTTTAAGTTGTTGGTTAATTTCGTTTTATGATTTTGTTTGTTTGTTTATTATTATTTTTCCATGCTCGTAACATGTTCCTCATAAATAAAAGAGACTTGAATCATTATTTTATATAATATTATATTGTTTTATTACACCAAAAAGAAATGTTTTTTTATAGAATTTACTGGTGGACCACGATTAATTCATGAACGACCAAAACCAATTTATATTTAATTTCAAATTTTTTTTATTTTTTTAAATATAGGAATCAAAATATGCACTTTTCACATTTACAGTAATAACGTACGTTATAATTAACAAACACATGTATGTGGCACTCGTACGAAACTGATAACTCGAGCATACTCGACATTTTCCAAAAAAATAATGCCCATAACTTGTGCTTTATCCCGTACTATTCACAATGATTTGTCAATGAACACTTCTATTATTATTTCCCGTGGAAATTAATTTTATAATTTCACTTATTAATTGATTAAAGTATAATTACTATGGTACGATAATGATGTACCCAAAAAGAAATAGATTGAATAATTATACTGCACGACAAACTTATACTGCAGCCAATCACGTCAGAGAAAAGACCAAAAAAAACAAACTTCCCATTTATAAGCAAAAAAAATCATCCGACCTCGCAACCAGTTTACAGAAAAACTGACACACAAAAACGTTGATTCATTCAAGACTAGGAGGGAAATATTTTAGTACTAGGGAAATTTTAGAGGTGACCACATTCTGCGTTACAGATCGTGGGGACGACCCACATAAGAAGAGGTCTCATATGAAGCCGGGCTAAAACAGAAAACAAAATTATGTTTAACTTCGAATATCCTTTAAATGAAATAGACCGAGGGGCTTTCCATTGCCGTCATTCAAATAATATGCAACTTGACCAACTTTTTCCTTTACTATAGCTGGCACAAATTTATGATGTAGTTTAGCTGTGAATTTATTTGCGGCATTACTCTGAGCAAATGATCGAGCGAATACTCTTTGTCCGACCTTCAAGCTACGAGCGCGACTGCGTAGATTGTAGGTGTTAGCGCTTTTGTCATATGCCACCTTTAAATGATGTAACACTTTGTTCCTGATTGCAACCAGTCGATCGGGTTTGGACGTAATACTGAGAAAATTATCATTTACACCCTCAAGCAAATTTCTCAGTTTATATTCTGACCCGTGCTGGACCATATATTGGCCGAATACTAGAAAATGTGGAGGGTAATTGGTACTAGCATGTACGCAGTTTCGGATGGCCGACGCAATCTCATAAATATGTAGATCCCAATTAGAATGTGAGTCCTCTAGATAGGATCGAATTGCTCCCAAAATTGTCCGATTAACCCTCTCCGAAGCATTTGCTTGCGGGGAGTAAACAGGTGTGCGAAGATGATTTACTCCATACTTTACTAACAACTCTTGGAATTGTTTAGCAGTAAACTGTTTACCATTATCAGAGATCACTGTTTCAGGTACCGAAAATAAATTGAAGATTTGATTTTCTTCAAATTCACATAACGACTTAGCATTAGCTTCTCTTACTGGCTTCAATAGAGTAAATTTGGAAGAGTGGTCTAGTACAATAAGAACATAGCAGTTACCATTTTTAGACCTTGGATATGGGCCTAAATAGTCGATGTAGATTCGTTGGAAGGGTCTAAAAGATTCGGGTTGACGTCCCATACGCGGTTGCAATTTATAATTGACCGCCTTATTCATTTTGCATGCGTCACAGTGCAGGATAAATTGTTTCACGTCCAATGCCATGGAGGGCCAAAAATACTGACGCTGCAATCTCTCTAAAGTTTTTGTTACTCCCATATGTGCGGACGAAGGGGAGCAATGTGCTTGTCTGATTAAGGATGGCACTAATTCATCGGGGACACGTAATTTCCATTCGGATATGTCGGTATCTGTATATTTGGAGCCGTACGCAAGACGAACCAGAATCTTTCCATCTTTTACACGGTAAATGCTATTAGGTGTATCTAGGTGGTCCAGGATGGTTTTAATTTGACCTTCATATGCTTTCGACAAAAACGCATCGGAATGAAGATTGACATGTAAAGGTGCTAACTTATCGTCAGGAACTACTGTATTGGGATCTAGCGCATTATCGTTCATCGAACATATTACGTAGGACTGAGAATCTGTCGCTATGTCAAGATAATACGATTTCAACCAATCCAAGACACAATCTGAATTAAGTGTTTCACAAAAAGCTATGGATAAAGAGTCAGCCACAGTATTTTCGGAGCCTTTTCGGTAGACAATTTCGAAATTATAAGGTTGAAGTTTTAGACTCCACCTGGCCTATCTGCCCGAAAGTTCTTTTTGTGACATCAACCAACGTAATGCAGCATGATCGGTGTAAATGGTAAATTGGTATCCTTCAATGTAACATCTGAACTTCTTCACGCTAATTACCGCCGCTAAGCACTCCAATTCTGTGACGGTGTAATTTTTTTGTGCGGCATTTAGCTTCTGAGATATAAAAGCTATAGGACGCTCTGCACCATTGTCATCCACCTGAAACAGGACGCTTCCTATGCCATCCAAGCAAGCGTCACATTGGATATAAAAGGGACGGCTAAAGTTCGGATTAGCCAACACGGGAGCTGAAGAAAGGGAAGCTTTCAAATTTTCAAACGACTGTTGTGCACTGTTTGACCAAACCAGTTTTTTGCCTTTTTTGAGGAGGTCGGTAATTGGCGCCGCGAGTATCGCGAAATTCTTTATAAACCGCCGATACCATCCACATAACCCAAGAAATCGACGTATTTGTTTAAGGGTTTTTGGTGCTGGATAATCCAAAATTCCCTGGATTTTTTCAGGATTAACCTTTAAACATCCGTCACCCACAACGTATCCCAGGTACACGATTTCTTTGAGGAGAAATTTACATTTAGAAGTATTTACCGTCAGACCACCATTCGTCAAAAGTTGAGCTACCAATTCCAGCAGTTTAAAATGTTCTTCCAAGGTTTCGGAGGTTATGAGAAGATCGTCCAAGTAAGTGAAGACAGATTCATGTAGTTCAGTTGGTATCACCGTGTGCATAAGGCGACACATGGTTTGCGGAGCGTTACACAACCCGAATGGCATGACCGTGAACTGGTACAGGGGTCGTCCAGGCACCGTAAAAGCTGTCTTGTCGCGGGATTCTGGGTCGAGAGGGATTTGCCAAAAGGCGTCCTTTAAATCAATTAAACTGATGTACCTAGTTTGCTCTAATCGACCCAATAATCCCTCGACAAGGGGCAGCGGATAGGCATCCTTGACGGTCACCTTGTTCAGTTCACGGGCATCCAAGCACAACCGCACTTTACCTTTCGCCTTATGCACAAGAGTAACAGGTGAAGACCATGAACTCTGACTGACCTCTATAACGCCAAGAGACAACATCCTATCTAATTCTGTGAACATTAACTTTTGTTTAGCGGGTGAAATAGCGTAGAACCGCAGTTTTACGGGTTCAACTCCTTCGCGGATCTTTATCACATGCGATATTAGAGTTGTTTTACCAAGTCTCGAATCACAAGAGGGGAATTTCTGAATGATTTGCTGGAGTTTAAGGTGCTGCTCAGATGTGAGTGGGTGACGTTTGATTTCCTCCACACCACAGGTTAAGTCATTGACAGTCGGGACCGTGGGAGTGATCTTGAAACGGTTCCAGAAATCAATGCCTAAGTATAGGGGTTGTTGCAAGTCGGGTACGATATGTAAGCGTATCTTATGCGTTTGATTGTTAAAAGTGACGTTTGCCAAAATATAACCGAAAACTCTTTTCCTTTCTCCACTAGCAGTGTTTATGTAAGAAAATGAATCATGAAATGTGATAAACGGATTTTTAAGATATTTTCCCGAACCTGCCCCTAAAATACTCACGGTAGCTCCACTATCTAGCAATCCAGTATACTTTACTCCATTGATTAATACATCAGCATACGGTCGAGAATCATTAAGTTCGGTTTTTATAATGGAAGCGGAAATAGCGAATTGGTGTTGTCTTTTATTGTGCCAGTATTTACGCGAACGGTCCGTTTGATTTTGATTATGGCGACGGTTCTTAGGTTTAAGCAATATACGATTAGGTTTTGATACGTCAGATGAACCGAATTCCTCTGTTGATGAACAGAGATACGGGTTTGTTTCAGATATCAAATGACTCAATTTTTGTGGCGGAACTTGTGATTCATGCGAGGTTATCCGGAGGTTTGATTTGGGTTCGAGGAGTTGAGTTCTTCCCTCGTTAGGTGTTGTTTCGTCTGTGGTATTGTTTGAGTACCTGGTGGGGGCGCAAGTTTTGGACTGGGGGTAAACGCATTTTGAGGGGCAAGAACCCCAGAACTCCACTGGCCTCTCGATAAGTTTCCCAAGCACCTCGGACATTGACTGCTAGTAGTATTTCGGTATCCACAGCAATAACAGAATAAACCCAGGGATAGGGAGCATTCTCGGAAAGTATGTCCTATGTCACAACAATTGAAACAGATATGTTCACGATCGGCAGGTTTAAACTGATGACTTAACACTTGGTATTGTTGCGTAATTGGCATTTTAGGTGATTTATCACTCGGATGTTTAATTGCAGCTAAGCCAGGACAGTCGGTTAATGATTCGTTTGTATCAGCAGATTTGCTGTTCTGACCATAATTGTGTAATTCATTAATTAAATGCCTTGACAATGATGTATAATGCGAATTCATTTTCAGGCGAGACCAGGTACTTTCCCAGGCAGCACAGCTTTTAATCAAATCATTGACAATTTAAAAAGCAACGATCCGTAAGATGGTACTGAAGCTGTGGATTCATGTTACGCATTAAAACTTCGATAAGACGGTCTTCTGGTTATGGTGTATGGCATTGAAGAGTCAAACCCCAAACATGCTGATAGAACTGTAAAAAACTTTCTTTGGGGGATTGTCGTCTAGATTCAATCTCTTGTCGAATTTCAACATCCGTCCTTCGTCGAAGATCGAACTTTTCTAAAAATGTGGTACGCAGTTGATTCCAGCTAAGGTTTGAATTATGGCGACGGTAACACCAATACCAGTGTAATGCTGTGCCACTCAAGACAAAACTAATTTCAGTTAGTAAGGATTGTTGTGGAATGTTCATCGTGCTTGCGAGTGTTTCCACCTGAAGTATGAATAAATCGGCTGGTAATCCGCTTGGCGAACCATCAAATGAGATACCCGATCGAGCAAGACTACGTGGTCTATCGGGGAAGGATTTAGTGTAGGATTTGTGTTGATTCCCCGTGTAGTTTTGGGTGTTCAAATTTTGAAATTCGGGCAGATTAGCATGAGCGTTAGCACAAGGAACGTTCACCAAATTCGGTATTGGTTGGTTTGTTCCAACCGGTGGTATATTTGTGGAAAACATGGCATTATTTGATTGAGTAGGATTAGCCATATCTCTTTGTTGAAAATGATTATTCGGACTAAAAATAGTTGGGATAATCGGTTGAGTCTTAAGAGGCTTCGAAATTATTGGACCACTAATTGGTGGTATAATTTTTGGTGGTTCCAACTCAAGTTTAGTTTCCAATCGTTGTTGTTGAATAGCCAAGGTGCCAATTTGTTCTGACAAATATCGCACTTGCGCTAGCAGTGTTAGGACCAGGCCACCTTGATCCAAACTATTATTGTCCATAAGCTCTTGTGATGTTAGTTGGATTATGGGCTGTTGTTCATGAGGTACATAATTTCGTGATGAGGAAGCAGTAGATTCAGTGTTCTTTTCAACCGTGATCGGTGGAGTACCCTTGAATACTTCCGCCGACATCTGACTTTGTGGGATGGTAACTGACGTTGTATCAATTTCCACATGTTTTGCGTACTCAATCGATGAATTTAAAGACTCCTGTTGAGCAATATACTTGTCGATGCTATTTATTAATTCGTTGCATGATTGTAGCGATTTTCGGGGCTGAGCTTCGTATGTAGCCGTACACATCGCCAGTTCCAAGCGACCTTTAGCATGCAAAAGACGAGACTGAATTTCTAATAACTTATTGGGCAGATCAGCGGGCGGCACTTGGTCAAGGTTCAAAATATTTTCTCTTAACCCCTCTAATTTAGCACGGCATGATTCGATTTCCAAATCAGGCCTTTTGCTAGCTCTAGACGTCATTTTCGTGGGTTTAGCTTGCGTGCCTCCGAGTTCAGCATCTACCAATTGTTGCAACTTCTGTAGCCCTTGCGGGTCATTTAAAGGGATCTTTCGAAGTTCAAATTCGATTTGGATTTCGTCTGGCTTTAATAATGTGGTATCCATATTGTTTACGGGAAAAAGAAATTAGATGGAAAATCCCCACAAAAAATATATAGTAACGGATTTTGAAGTTTATTTAAGATAGTAAATTTTAAGAAAAGATAAATGTTGAGACTGCAGTAAAGTTATGATTGTGAACCGTATTGATCAGTATATAATTATTCTAAAACAACTAATAAATTATTTTATATAATTATAATATAATTTATGTTAAATATTATAAATATGCTAAAAAAAATACTCAAACTTTATGAAATTAATAAATAAATAAATCAAATGCAATTTCCACTCGCAACCAACGATAGAAGATAAATAAAACAATAATAATAAAAAAAAATAAATCGATTTGTAGAAACAGAAAATTTCAAAACATATGATGGGAATGACATTAAAGTGTGGCAGAAGCATGAATGTGGTACGATCACCAATACAAAAGAATATACCGATCGATTTAATTTAATTAGTATAAAAATCGAAATACCAAAAAATAATTTTCTGGGAGATATATATCGGCTAAATCAAATCGATGCGTACAGTTTCAATTTAATTTGTTAGAAAACCATATTACGAAAATAAACAAACTCCATATGTAGCAATCAATAATATATGCACAGAGAAAATTGTTTTTCGTAAACTAATCAAAATATGCACAAACAAAAAATATATAAGAAATAAATTTTCGACTTTATAAATGAGTCTTAATAATCCGGGGCAAATACCCAATCAAAATATGCGTTAAGCACAGAGCTGTATTATGCTGACCGGCATTATTAAAAATATTTAGACAATTTAACTGTATAATCAATATCGAACATAGACAATAGTTTATATTGTAACACGTTTAATCATATTTTAGGTATATATTGTCTCTAAAAAAAAAAAATCAGTTTCTCTCAATATAGAAATGCAGGGAGTAACTGTCGAAACTAATTCTTGTACCAATTACCGGTGCTTGGGCGCCACTGTAACAACCACCCTCATTAGCGAATGATGGAGGTTGTTATAGAATTATTACTGTAGCTTTTTGTCCTTGGAGCGGTTGCATTCTCTCCGGCTATGACTCGTCGGATCGGTCGTGAGTGTTTCCAAGACTACAGTAATCAAGTTTTAACCGCGTGAAAATTAAATACGATGCTACCACATCTTAAACCTACTGACCAACGACTTCAATGGCATTCCCAATATATGTGCTTACTTTATCTCATTTCAAAATTACGTACCCATACACGTTTACAATTGTCAATACAAATGTTAAGCAGATCAAAACAACAAATATGTGAAAAGTACAATTATTAGTAGTAAGAATACAAAGAAAAGGAAGATGCAAAAAAGTATTAAATATTAAATAATATAAAAATGAAAAAAAAATTAGAAAAAAACTTGCGGTTGTTTATTCGACCAGTACTTGACCGTGGCAGAAAAATGTCCAACTATTCCCTCTGTAAACTGCTTCGCCTTGCTGCCCCGCTGAAAGCTGCTTCGCACGTGCACCCCAGATTTATAATTTTATGTAGAACACTGTTTCGATATTTATTATCGAGATTGTTACTGGTCGTTTTTTCCTTGTAGGATGCAAAAATTGCTTTGGTGGTAACTAAGCGTGCCGCTGAAACGTTCTTCGCTACGCAACAAAATTCGTGAGTAATATTATCGTTGCACTGCTACTCATATAACGGTGATTTGAAGTAAATTCTTAAGATTTATAACTGAGCACTCATTTACCAATTGTTTTTATGATTTCGTTGTTAGAGTATTTTTTTTTATCAATGGTTCACTTTTAAGTTGTTGGTTAATTTCGTTTTATGATTTTGTTTGTTTGTTTATTATTATTTTTCCATGCTCGTAACATGTTCCTCATAAATAAAAGAGACTTGAATCATTATTTTATATAATATTATATTGTTTTATTACACCAAAAAGAAATGTTTTTTTATAGAATTTACTGGTGGACCACGATTAATTCATGAACGACCAAAACCAATTTATATTTAATTTCAAATTTTTTTTATTTTTTTAATATAGGAATCAAAATATGCACTTTTCACATTTACAGTAATAACGTACGTTATAATTAACAAACACATGTATGTGGCACTCGTACGAAACTGATAACTCGAGCATACTCGACATTTTCCAAAAAAATAATGCCCATAACTTGTGCTTTATCCCGTACTATTCACAATGATTTGTCAATGAACACTTCTATTATTATTTCCCGTGGAAATTAATTTTATAAATTCACTTATTAATTGATTAAAGTATAATTACTATGGTACGATAATGATGTACCCAAAAAGAAATAGATTGAATAATTATACTGCACGACAAACTTATACTGCAGCCAATCACGTCAGAGAAAAGACCAAAAAAAACAAACTTTCCATTTATAAGCAAAAAAAATCATCCGACCTCGCAACCAGTTTACAGAAAAACTGACACACAAAAACGTTGATTCATTCAAGACTAGGAGGGAAATATTTTAGTACTAGGGAAATTTTAGAGGTGACCACATTCTGCGTTACATCTTCACCTAACTAGTAACAACAACGGCCAACGTGTCACCGACGTGACAATGATGTACAACTTATTTGTATCAAGTACGTTTTTCCCACGTAAGAGAATCGCAATTCACAAAGTAACGTGGAGATCGAATGATGGAAGAACCGAAAATCAAATCGATCACGCCATGGTGCCTTAGAGACACTCCTCCACCAGCATATCCGAGTTAGATCTTACAGAGGTGCTGCCCTTGACAGCGATCATATGTTTATCATAGTTAAATATAGGTGCAAACTATCATCTACGTTCAATAGACAAACACAAAAGACCGATCTGTGGAATGTCGATGCTTTGAAAGTCCAAGCGTCACTGCAGAGTTACCAATCAGCTTTCACTGACAATTTAGACTGACAGAGTGCCAACGAAGAAGCTCCTCCTAACATACAGGAGCAGTGGCACGCTATACAGTCAGTCATAACCACCGCGGCGCAAAATACCATCGTAGTCTCGCAATGAATGGTTCGATAACCAATAGCGCGTTGTCGTCTAAAATAAACAAAAGCATCGTGAAAAATGGTTGGCGCGCAACACTAGAAGCACTCTAGCAGAATATCTCCGCGTTATAGGAAAGCCACAACTAAACACCTTCTACTAAAGATCACATGAGATCAAGCATCGAAACCATCAGCTTCCAAGTGGGATTAGGGAATTGAAGGGGCTGGTTTGCTAACGCCAGGAATCTCACTAAAGACTTCCACCCATGAAGTACAGCCCTCAAAATCGAAAATGGAGAGCGACGTGGCTGATGTTCTCTCATGGCAAACCTACTTTCAAAATCTCCTAAATCGAATGATATAGTGACCCCCATTACTGCAATACCTCCCCCAGGTAAAGAGATCCTTTCCAAATATCCCACAGTGGAGGAAGTAGATGCAGCTATTGATAGTTTGAAAAATGGAAAGGCACCCGGTCTCGATGGAATCCCCGCAGAATTGAATAAGCTCGGAGGCACTACTCTTGTATCAAATCTATACGATCTCATGGTTTCTAACTGCCGGAGAATTGGAAGACTGCACTCATATGTCCGTTGCTTTAAAAGGCGACCGTCTTAAATGTGAAAACTATTGTGATTTAGCTCTATTGAACACTGCTTACAAAGTGTTGGCTAATGTTGTACTTGTCAGACTCATCCCTTTCGCCGATAACATCATTGGCGACTATCAATGTGATTTTCAACCCAACCAAACGACCACTGACCAGTGTTTTATCATGAGGATGATTTTGGAAAAGGTTGGAAGAAAAACATTACCATACGTCAACTATATATATTGATTGATTGATTGATTGATTTTGAATGTACGACCAAGTTCTTAGGCTTGAGTTCCCGGATGACGCCGGGTCCACCGTACACCCTTTTTTACACATAACAAAACCGAAGGATTGGATAGGTTAGTTAAGTGGGACAGAATCGGCCCGGTTACAGACACCTAGGTATAGCCGATAGTTAGTAACACAAAGACAACACAATTCTAATCTACTAGATGAAGGATAAAGGCTTAATAGGTTAATGGATAACGATGGTATTGGTCTTCAACAATTGCTTCTTTAAAACGGCAACCTTCAGAAAAAATATTATTATTTCACATGCATCTGGAATTTTCCTGAAATTTAATTCTATTAATACTTTTCGGCTTCCTAACCAAAATTGGTTGACTCGACCCGTTACAGACACCTATGTAAAGTCGTTAGTAATAAAATGACAACACAATTCTAAACTACACAATCAGCAATTACAATGAAGCATTAATTCACAAGCATCTGTAAATTTCCTGAAATTTAATTCTAAATTCATATTTTTCGGCTTCCTAAATAATTAAAAATTTATTAATTTAATCATTCTGCAACTCCGCAACTTACAGTAGAATTTCCTGAAACCAAAGTTATTTGAGCTATATTCAAAATAACTCTAAAATTCATTAGTATTTAACCGTTGAATTGGGCGAACACGAAATAGCAAAAAAAAACCAGATTAACTAGATTAACTACCGGATTGCAATCAAATATCCCTTAAAATATCCATCCATTAAAATATCCTAAATAATTTAGAATTCGCAAAAATTTCGTATGTTTACTAAAATTTTTTTATAAAACTGATGAATTTTTCCCGACGCCCATCCTTTTTCACAAGGAAACAAATACTTTTATCACTACTTTTGCACTAGTTCTGGAACTTCTTCTACGTTTGCTGGGGATATATCACATACAATTAATCTCAGAGATGACACATGCGACTCGTCTATGACTTGTCACCTCGTATTAGACTTGTCATAAACGATTCATCTCAGACTGGTAACAAACGTAAATTAGTAATTAGTGTGTCGTCAATGGTTTTCCTGCTGAAAGGTAATATTTAAGTAAAGGCAACTAGATAAAATTTGAAAAAATTATTCTAAAATGAATGATAAATAAGTTTATTTTATAATTTTTCTAATTAAATATAAATCGTACCAGTATCTTAAAAGAGGGATAATATGTACTCGTATATTAAATATATTTGAATGAGATTTCCTGAGAACCGAATAATTTTAATATAATAGCTCGGCACTGTACATGTAGATTAATATTTAGGGTTGATTTGAAATTGGGAATTAATAATTATAATTCTTGTACTAAAACAGTCAAGATTGGCAACGTTGCATTTTATGACAAACATCCAGTCGTTGGTGTATTGAAGTATACAAACCTTCTCTTTCTTTTGAATAATTATATTAATTATATCAAATATTTAGATAGATAGATATAACGAAGTTGCCGATAAACAATTCTTTATGTTAAGATTGCTAAAATCCCAAATCCAATGCAAATAATATTTCTTTTTATAAAGCAAAAATATCGCTAATAAGCTGTGAGAAAATACTAGTAACTCATTGAGTGTCACAAAAAGGCAATTTTGCGGTAAATAATAGGGTTCGTTACCAACTCCAACATAGTTGCAATTAATCTTGCAAAAATGATGGATTATGAAGGAAATACAATATAGAAAACAGCTAATCATAAATTACCTACACTATATTCTCAATGCACAGAAGAAATACGGAAACGGAAAATTCTATCGCTAATCAAACCAAAATAAAAATATAACAATTTATTACACAAACGCTGAATAATAGGATGAAGGAACATCACCAAAATAGCTCTCTCCGAAAATCTCCGAAATCAAAGCGTGAAAGAAACCACCTCTACAAACAATCGTAGTAAAATGTACCAAGAGCATTATGCAATGTCCATCCAGGAGCTAAAATTACCTCGAAACGATCCCAACAGACTTCATGAATCTTCCCACCATGAAACCACTACCATCCACCAAGCGACCTCCTGCCAACACCACCATTCAACAAAAACCACGCTTCACAAAGCCGTGACGAATCCATGACAGATCACAAACGAACCATGGCAACCCTACAGCCCAAAAACTTCAGCGTACGACCGATCATACCAAAACTCCCAAAATGATTCAGCCCCCGCCAAATCGACGGCAAACTCCAACAAAAACACCCGAAGCATTCAGCAAAGAAACCAATTTGGACATACAAATCCAAACATTCAAGAACATTTAGTGCAAATCCAAAGAAATTCGCCCATTTAGACAACGTAATACGAAGTCTTAGTGTAATCCACTACAAAAATATAAATACAACCGTGAGAGAGCAGAGAATATTATACGATCATTTTGTTTATATTTTGCGCATCCCATATACCATATTTTCACTTATATGTGTATCCTTAAATAAAAAAATTAAAATAAATAAGGATTTCAGTACAACATGCAATAAAGACTTGATATCCAAATTTTAAATTAGCTTTTTCGTCGTGATTTGTTCAACTTTTCCAAGAAAATACCATCTATTCATATAACGAAATTCAACAAAATCACTGTGTACATAAAAAACTATAAACAATACGTATGCGAGAGAAAAAACAAAATTATAAAAATTAGAAACCACGACAGTATTTTTCATAGAAACAGATTACATAGAATGAATGCTAGCAACTGTCGTCACAAACTGTTTCATACCACAACAACACAAATAACTCATCCATACGATTCATTGATTATTATGTAATAAAATATAATGTATAATGTAAAATAAAGTAATAAAAATAACACTTATCTTAAGCATCCTTTGTAATCAAAAAAGTCCTACAAATTGAATATTAACATACAATGCGTACTATGCATTCAAACAACGGTGTCGAAAAACATATAAACGAAATTGATATATACATATCCCACACCATTGCAAGCGCACCGCACACAAATTATATATTAACACAATACGTATAACTTTTCACTTTACTTATTACTTCTTTACACACAAATTATTATTTATTTATTTCATAAGCATATATTAATAAATAATATTATGATTAATATTATAATTAATCAATTATTAACACATATTTAAACTATTTATTTATTTATTTAAAGGAGAGACAAAAATCACGTCTTTCCTTTACGACGTTCAATCGCCGACCATATGTCAACTTTATATATATATATATATATATATATATATATATATATATATATATATATATATATATATATATATAGACTTCCGACAGGCATATGCAAGTATAAACCGCGAGAACCTATGGGCCGCGATCATATATCTAGGAATTCGAGAGAAACTCGTTCTCTGTGAAAACTAACAACGTCTGAGTCTGTATGAGACTGCTTTGAAGTAACAGTCAGTTATAACATCGTTGAAAGATATACAGGCAGAAATAAAAGCCCGATTCGCTGTCGGACCACGAGCTTTCTACGCCCAATAAAAATTACTGCGATCTAAACATTTATCGCAGTCGTGCAAGCTCACACTTTATAAAGCACTCCTCAGATCTGTGCTAGCTTTCAGAAGCGAGAGCTGAACCATGACCTCTAACGTTTGTAGATTGTTGCCTATCTTCGAAAGAAAGCTCATTCGTTCCATGTTTGATCCAATTAAAGTTGCGAACATTGAATTTCGGATTTCTATGAACCACGAAATAAAGCAACTTCTCGGAGGTACCGATATCATCGGATTCATCAAACCCAATCGCCACTTTGCAAGGTTTCCACAACAACGGATGATCAATAAAGTGTTCCATCAACAACCAGCCGATGTGCGTCATAGAGGAAGACCCCGACTGCGCTGGCGTAACGAGATCGAACAAAACTTACAAATTTTCGGATGATGAAACTGGAGAACGAGAGTGATGGATCGAAACGGATGGAGAACCTTAGCGCAGGCGACAAAATCCCTTCACGGGATATGAAAGCTAGAGAGAGAGAGAGAGAGAGAGAGAGAGAGAGAGAGAGAGAGGGATGATATGTTATACAGCAAGCAGCTGTGGAAAGATAACTTATTTCTCATCCCATATCCATAAAGAAACACAATTATGCTCTTGAAGTCCAAGAACTGGTCAGAAAGAAACGGAAAACTCGAAAAAATTGGCATACATAAAATACAAAACAAAGGAGGGACAAAATAATCCTCCGCACCGCGACGGATCTTTGGCTAAAAATAACAAGTACAAAACCTCTTTATTTGCTGCTCTTGAGGGTAAAACATTATACCTAGGCAAACACTAAATGAAAATATAATAACTTAAAAACCTAGAGATGACCATAGCAAGACAGCGGTTCTCGAGAAATGTTTACTTAGACTAAGTTTTGTTCCACCGGAATCGGTATTATCAAAAATTTCGGTATTATCATAATAATAAGATTCCATTTAACATCAATATCAGAAACATCTTTAAATATCCTTCCATAACATTCTTTCCATACATTTTGTTTTTATATTTTCGGCGTATTAACGCAAGAATCAGCTTTGTTCCACTAAAATCAATCGTTGAAAATTTTAGGACCGTTAAGATTATTGCAAAAAGTTAGTGTTAGAAATAGTTGCTCGAAAATTTGTTTTTAATTTCAAAAACAAAAATTTACAGAAAAGAATGTTAGAAAACAATCTATGCCTTGTAACGGAATTAAACCTAATTCCGTTATCAACCCATCCCAACAAAATCTACTTCCTCATCGGCATGACCTCGAAGATAATATCTTCAACTACATCCCATTCATGCCCCCGTCATGCTGGCTTTCTACATTTCTCCTTTGCATTTATTTATAGTAGTATCATATGATTCATTCACCTTAGAATTTTTCATGTGTGCCACAGTTAAGTAAACACAAACATGTACATGAACGTAATTTGATTGCGTAGCCTATGTACATAACAAATGTATTTGTTTTATTTACTAGGTAAATTACAATGACCGAGGCAAATATTGAAAAGCATTGTGGTTGTGTAGTTCGAACTTCGTCAACGGATGTATTAAAGAAAAAATATTTCCGCGTGGATCGATTCAGCAAAATCGGTGTCACGTTGGTGTACAATTTTCGTAGGAATTTTTGAGATGGGATCGCTTTTTGATAACTCAAAAAGAGGTACAACAATTTTTCTTGTTTGGATGATAGTCAGTGTTTAGATAGACCAACGTGTGGTCAAGCAATTTTTCTTTAGTTTTTTTTTTGTGTGTGATTGAGTAAGATTGTTTTTTGTTGAGGTGTGAATCAGTTTAGATACACTAAAATAATGTTCTTAAATTAATAAACTGTGTTTGTGTTTTTTTTTAATTGTGGATTTTTTTTTTTGGGTACGGTGTTATTGGGAAGTATTTGGTTAGGTGTTACTAACCACTAAATAACGATAGTGGGTTGCTACCGACAGCCTGTGGAATAGAAATTGTTGACGCTAAGCGGCTCTTTTCTTTTCACGGACCTATAGCATACCACTATTAAACTTTACTAACGTATTCCCCCCCAATAGGGCCTATGGGCCAGATAGTTTTAATTAGGTTAGGTAGAGTAGAGTAAAATGTTTAGATAAACATTTTACGAAATACAACCGCGATCAGTTCTGCCGAAGCGATGGGCTGATAAGCTAACTTACTACTTCGGAGTCCGATACCCCAATTCCTACCTTCCCCAGTCTCCTTTTTGTTATCTTTATTTAATGCGGTAATCTAGGCCACAATCTGCGATATCCCTAAGCCCACACCGATTCCTCTACCCGACTGAGCTGCGGGAATCAATGCCGCGTGGGGTACTGAACAGTGAGTGGCAAATCTGGGAAACTGGGTTGACTTTAGCCGTAGCTAAAGTTCTAACCCGTTTCAGTCTTTTTAAATATATAAGGCGTACTCAAACAAAACTTGGGTTGGTGTTTCACCGTCGATGAAAACAGTAAAATAAAAATAAATTAAATTAAATAAATAGTATTTCATTTTATTTTTATTATATTTTAAGTGGAAATAAAATAATGTATAGTTATCATGAAAACTGTTGACCTTGCGAATTTTGCAGATTTACCATTTTCTATATAACCAAAGTCAACACAAAGATTTTTAAAAATCTCTGTGTGTGCATATGTATCTGGTGCCATGCCGACTAAATCTGAAATGACTGATCGGGAGATACTTCATACTTAAGCTTTCCTCATAAATTGGGAGATCCCAATGGCTTTGGGACAAGTAGTAAAATAAAGTATAGGAAACATTAAAAATTTTAATCTCGAGACTTTTGCAGATTTACCAATTGCTATGTCACCGAAGTAAAAAAGCAATTTTTAAAAAATCTCTGTTAGTGCGTGTGTATGCCAACTTACTGTCTGTAGCTTCTCTCCAGTCCAGACGGATTGACTGATAAAAATGAAACTTCATATTTAAGTTTTACTTATCAATTGGGTGGGATGGCATAGGGCTGGTGTCTTAATGTTTAGTAATAATTTATTTTCAGAATGTAAAATCTTTTAATCCTGATATATTAACTTATTTTTCTATTCGGATTGGAAATGGCTATTGCTTGGTTAATAAAGTATGGTTCTTGAAATAATGTATTTTATTTGGAAATAATAAAAAAAAATTTTGAAATAATATTATTGGGAGCATCTGTTGTTTTAGAGGCTATAACTAAAAGAGCCCAAATTCCCTTTTCTTATTGGTTACCTGCGGCAATGGCTGCTCCGACCCCTGTTTCAGCATTAGTTCATTCTTCTGCTTTGGTAACGGCTGGTATTTATTTACTGATTCGGTTTAATATTTTATTAGAAAATATTTATTTGGGGCGATTTATATAAGAAATTTCTTAAAATCCGTACACCAGAAGTGGCAGTACGAGAAAAACGATTAAGCACTCCAATATTCTAAACTAAATTTTCAGATCATATTTCCAAAATTTAAGCGGAAATGACGGTTTTTGTCAAAATAGAATGGTGAGATGAACATGTTTTGGAGAACACTCGACTTTCTTTTAAACCGAATGTATACATAAGATAAGATAAATGTATAAATTTAAATAAGAATAAGCTCAAGCAAATTAAAATCTGTTCAATTTACTTCCAAAACATAAACAAAATATCACTAAAGCAGCAACTTTCCACAACTTTGTCTTAAAATCAAATCATCTCATCTAAGCAATTTGTGAAATATCTTTCAATCCCGGAATTCTCAGCAATTATGTAGTATATAAATAGATGCGATCGCTCAACCATGACCAGCACAAAGAAATCCGGAGGAGGAGTGCTGTTAGCCGTTCATCTATCACTTAGCAATACTGAATTTAAACTAACTCCATCTTCAATTGAGCAATTATGTGTAAAAATTTACGTGGGAAAAATATGTTTCTACATTTACATATCTTACATTCACCCTCATTCTGAAAGCAAAGAGCGAACTGTATGCAATTAAAGAAGTTTATAACTATAAAGTTTATATCTATAAAGTATATATTTATAAGTGTGTAAGATGATGATTTACTTCGGTACCCATCAATGAACAGTAGGAAGAGAGATTTAGTTCCAAAATTTGGAAATATCGAACAAATGCATTGCTCTTCATATTCCCAAGTGACTGTGGAAAACGTAAATTACGCGGAAATTAACTGAGAGACTGAGCCTAAGACTTTTGAGCCTTTTTGATTAACAAAATTGTAAACTGTAGAAAAAATAAAAAAAATAAATAAATAACATTGAGGATTTCAATATACCATAAACCCAGTGAGCCTAGGATGAAGAAGACAGTTGTGTTTTACCAAACAATGTAACCCACAGAAGCTGAGTGTTTGTTTATTGACGAAATGCACAGATGCAACCTGAACCAAATAAATAACACTACAAACGAGGATGGAACAATTTTTGATTTAATCTTCACATGAACTAAATAATATATCACAATATTTAGAACCATAAGCCAGTAAAAATTGGACATGCACGAACTAACACATAACAACAATTACCATATAAGAAACACTGTGACCTGCTAGTATAACTTCAGAAAATTAAATGCAAATGAAAACAATCAATATCTTGAAAGCAATTGGCAAGAAGAAATAACATGTGACAAAATGGAGGTAAATCATTTACGATATCATCTTTTCCAGGTTTGAAAGAACTGTTCCGCTAACAAACAGGCACTAAACAATAACTCACCTTAGTATGTTCATCGCCTAGTAAATTTAAAAAATTGCAGGCTTTGAAAAATGAAGAAGAGTAATTAGCTCTTTAATGAAGCAAAATTTAAGGAGATCAGTTCCGAGTTCGATAGGTAAAATACCTACAGTTAATTGCTTAAATAAATCAAAAATATTCAAGACATGATTAAGTTGGATCCAAAATACTTTTGTAAGGACCAAACGCGAATCAAAG
This sequence comes from Nephrotoma guestfalica, assembly GCA_963691935.1. NCBI lineage: Eukaryota > Metazoa > Arthropoda > Insecta > Diptera > Tipulidae > Nephrotoma > Nephrotoma guestfalica. The sequence continues at coordinate 96,397,965 of OY829915.1, forward strand.
GTTATCCGAAAAGAATGCCCCTAGGAGACTCAACTCCTAAAGAAATAACCAATATGTTTGCTCAGTTTTTACAATCAGTGGAACAAACTTGAAGATATCCACGACTTTAAATACCAGTTTGAGTGTCACTTACTTCCAATAATTTCAAAAATATTCGAGAAACTACTTAGTCCTCCACATCAGTTTGGCTTCAGAGGAAACCATTCAACTATAGAACAAGTACATCGAATTACAAACATAATTGAAGATGTTTGAAAATAAGAAAATATGTTCAAGCGTCTTCTTGGATGTAGCACAGGCCTTTGACAGAGTATGACATAAACACTTGGAAATAAATTACAAAGAGACTTATCAAAGCAGTTTTATGAAATACTAAAATCTTACATATTTAACCGACACTTTCGTGTTAAATTAGATGGCGAGTACTCAGAAATAAAGAAAACTTCAGCAGGAGTGTCATAAGGTAGCGTCTCAGAACGAGACCAACTTTATATGTCCTATATACATTGGACCTTCCAAAGATAGAGGAGAGTAACATAGCAACGTTTGCAGATGATACGACCATCTTAGCAGTCGTTCATGGCATAGAAGAATCCACAAGCAAATCGTAAAGAGCTACTAATATTGTCAGTATCTGGACGAAGAGATGGTAAATAAAACTTAATGAAAGAAAATTTGTTCACGTAAACTTTACCAACAAAAAGGCCTACCGGATACCATTAGAACTGAACTCTCAGCAAATTCCCTAAAGCACGGCAAAATATCTAAGCATGTCTCTAGACGCGAAACTAAAATGGAAAGAGCATGTCAAAAAGAAAACAGAAGAGTTAAACATCAAATACAGAAAGATGAATTGGCTCTTAGGAAAAAATTATCAGCTAACTTTACATAATAAATTGCTCCTATACCGGCAAATTATAAAACCTGTGTGAACTTAGGGTATTCTGCTCTGAGGCTGTATAAAAAAACAATGTCAATATCATCCAGTCATTCCAAAGCAAAGTACTACGTGGAATAGTTAATGCACCGTGGTACATACGAAATGACAACCTCCATATAGATCTGAAGATGGATTTCGCCAGTGAATAAATAAGTAAACATGCGAGAAAACACATGCAACGTATTAGTCTAAACCAAAATTCTGAGATACGTCGTATGATGGATGAGTCATTTAATCTACTAGATCCTAGTAGATTAAGTCGTTTCAAAAATATAATAAATTGTAAAGGGAGGGGACTAGTCAAAGAGCTACAACCCTTCGAACGAGAATATAAATATGCACCAATTTTGTTTGTACTTCTCAAACTATTTTGAAAAGCATATCATTTATGAGAAAAACGATTATAAACTAAAAGATTCTAATTTAAATGTATATCAATATTGGCCCAGATCAGTTTTCCAAAACCTAATCGGAAATTACGATTTTTGGCGAAAAACCCAAATGGGTTGATTGTACGGGATGAAATTGCACAATTAAGTATTTTCCATAAATTGGGAGTTTCCAGGGATTATTGACAGAAACCGGACGCCTACCGGAAGTGGCAGCCTCTATAGGTGCTTTTTTCATTTTTTGCAAATATTTTGAGAAGTTAATAGCATTAACGATAAAATGATTAAAAACAAAAAGATTGTGAATTAAGTTTCAAACAAAATGTATTCAGATAATTTTATTAAATTTTACCGGGAATGGCGAGTTTTAATAAAAGAAATTTTATTTCTACAAGGTTCGGCATCTCTAAAGTCCAGGCAGATTGTCTAATTGGAATCAAACTTAGTACTCAACTTATTTCCCTTAACTGGGACCGTTGCAAAATTTGATGGAAATCTGTGTACTGGAAGTGGCAGCTTCCATTTAAGGGTTTTCAATTTTTGCAATGATGTTGAAAAGTATAGCAATCACAAAAAACGACAAAGAACTATACGATTCAAATACAAATAAAGAATAAATTTTCAACAAGGTTCGATTTTGTTGGTTGAATTTTAAACACGAATATTGACTTTTGATTATACAAGACAGTTTTACCAAAAGCCCGATAAGTTTAATTTTTAAATTTTTTCAATTCTGAATAATTTTATTCAACATTTCTTAAGAATGCATATACCTACAAGCTAAGCCTTTTTGTGTTAGCGGTTATTTTATTATATACAATTTACTTTCTTTTGCGTAGTAAAATATAGTATAGTGAAAATCATGAAAATTTATATACCGAACATTAAAAAGAGTGAGGGCAGGTACGGTAAAAATAACACAAAAAGTGGGTTGTTGAAGAAGTGTGCACACAAAAAGTGGTACGAAAACGAATTCGCAGAATCCCTGTGGTTCATATGAAAAGCTGGCTGTCAATCTAAACGTGGGACCTATAACAATGTATCGCATACTCATACCAAGGATTTGCACTTTAAAGCTTACATGAAAAAATGTTCTTACTACATCATAATAAACGGAATGATCGTGTATAGTCAGCGCCATTGAGAGGAGTTCCACCAAATAAATTGGATTAAATAAATTGGTAAAAGTTTCAAAATGTTCATAAAACCATTTGATTCCCCATGTTTATGCCATATAGGGAAATAAATAATAATAATAATAACTCGTTCAGCAAGATCGATCCTTCACATAAAGTAATACTAACTCAATGCCAATTTACCAGATTTTATACCATCGATAGATGGTCTGCTGCATCTCCGGACTTACTCCTTGGATTTCTGTTTATGGGGATATATATTTGGCAAAATTGGCGATACAAAAAATTTGAATTTGTGTTCAATTAAAATCTGTTGTTTAAAATATGGAATGAACTACCACAAAATGTAGAGTGTACACACGCAGTATAAGTTTTTGAGAGATTACGTAAAGTTATCAAGGGTAGTGGAAAAAGAATTGAATTGATGAAACAAATTTAAAAATTTGAAGTATTTTGAATAATATAAGTTTTTGGAATATTTATTATTTATTGTTGTTTCATTTAACGACATTTTCGATGGGACTGTTAAAACTGAAAACCCCTATAACTTGTATACGTTGAGAAGAGTGATTTTAATGATACCATTCATTAACATCTCACTACTTAATTTTATGTATGGCTTATTGTTACAAAACAATTATTGATTAAAAATAATACGAACATATAAACATAAAATATGGGATGTTTTGCATAATATTTCCAGGTAACATTTCTGTACAAATTAAAATTATTAAACCGACAAAAGTAAGCAAAACATTAATGCTGATGATTGTATGATACCTATCTATTTTGTAGGTATGCGTACTATAATGATTGTATAGTTTATGTCTTCTTCATTTCTGTAATTTGGAATGAGTTGTTAAGTAGGTTGTAAATTTTCACAAAATATAAGCGTTCACATACAATTTGTGTAAATTTAATTTACTAAATCAATAAAACTCGACTTTTATGCAAATTAGACAAAAACGAAATTTAAATAAATTTAAAAGTAAAGCTAACAAAAATTTGTTGGCTTTATATTTCAATTTTGTATTGTTACAAAAAAAGTTTAGCTGCAAATATAAAACAGCTCGTTATTTTCTAAAATCATATATTTTTTGTGGTATATTTTTATGTGTGTTTTCTTATATAGAAATAGAAGGTAGTGTTACAAGAAGCGAGCTTTGAATGAAAATGTATCTACTAGCATATTCCACTTTGAAGATTTACACGATATGGACTATTAGAAACATATATCGGTCTTTACCAATGAATTGGCTCCCACTGCCATTTTATTTAACGGATGAAACCGACACTATACAGTTGTTTTTTCAGATAACACAAACTTAATTAAAATCCTTTAACAATTATTTAACACCTATTTCAAAGCAACTCTCATTTTATTATATTTAAGTTTCAAAGTAGTTGTAAATGGATGAATTATATGGTGAAGTAATATAATTACTAACTCGGTTGTAAATTTAGCGAAATTTATACATACAAGAATAATATTTAGTTTGTGATTCGCCATCCTTATTATACAAGAAAATAAGACCGCTCTTTCTGTAAAGAATTATGTATTTAACTGATACTTAAATTTGGTCAATTAACATTTTATTAGCTGCCAAATTCAGCCAAGTTTTGTTTTCATCAGGACTAAATTTTCAATTTCATTTGCAAACTTCGAACCTAATATCAAATTTAAACTTATGATTTGAACAAATTTGCGGCTACTCGATATTAGTTGAAAACAATTTAAGATAATGAAAACGATTTTTGAGAAATTGAGGATGTGAACGGGAATCATTCAAAGAGCAACGATGCAAGCTAGAATTTTGAGTTCTGAAATTTTGCGGATAAATGTACGAGTAGGTTGTACGGCACCTATTAAAATATATATCCTACAATAGCTTATTCTATTCGCCAATTAGCATTTCATCTTATTTAAATAATGTACTTGAAAAATGCAAAATATCGATCGCTAATTATGATTCATAATACAGCAGTATATATGCGCGTTGAATATTAAACCCAGTGTTCCAATAATTATTTCCAAAAAATTCATGTTTTCTAGTTGGATTGGGTCTAGTAAAAAGTAAAATCACTTATTCCAAGAGCTGTAACCTCTTACAAGTATCTTAGGACAGAGGGTTGCTACTTCGATTTTTACCTCCACAACTTTTGAATACTAAACCCTGTGCTTCAATAATTTTTCCGGAAAAACTCATGTTTTCTAGTTGGATTGGGTTTAGTATAAAGTGAAAACACCTATCCCAACAATTGTAACCTCTTAGAAGTATCTTAGGACAGAGGGTTATTTCTTCGATGTTTATCTCTACAACTTTTGAATATTAAGTCTAGTGTTCGCCTAATTTTTCCTAAAAATTCATAATTTTAGTTGGATTGGGTCTAGTGCAAAATGAAAATACGTTTCTCAAGAGTTGTAACTTCCTACAAGTATCTTAGGACAGGGGGTTCTTACTTCGATTTTTACCTATATAACTTTTGAATATTAAACCCAGTGTTCCTCTAGTTTTTTTTTTTGTAAAATTTATATTTTCTAGTTGGATTAGGTCTATTACAAAGTGAAAACACACATTGTGTCACACAGTTGAATTGGATCTAGTACAAAGTGAAAACACGTATCTCAAGAGTTGTTACCTCTTCGAAGTATCTTAGGACAGAGTGTTTTTATTTCGATTTTTACCTGTACAACTTTTGAACTCTTAAAAAGATTTTTAATGAGATCGATGACTACTCCCCAAAATCTCGACTTGTGGAAATCCAAAAAATAATTTAATCCGTAATGATAATCTTCTGGGCAATTTTGGTTATTCCAAAACTATAACAAAATGCTGAAAATCGCCATGAAAATAGTCATCTGATAAATCAAACATAAAAGCATAGTGAGATCGATGACCACCTCACAAAGTATCGACTTGTATTCTTTTCAATTTCAAGCAAGTTTTAATAATATTTATATTTTATGCTTATGCTTATTTTTTTATTCTTATTTTATATCAATATAATCATTTTTTTGTAGTTTTTTAATTTAATTGTAATAATTTTTGATATTTTAAACCTATCGGTAAGACAAATTATTCACAAATGCATATTTAACTTTACAAATATTTATATTTTTTGTTGCGAAAGAAAATCTATAAGCTCTTGTTATGTAAAATATAGTTTCGTCTAAATGTTGATTTTTACCGTATATTTACTGATACATATACAGGGTTTTTTTACTTAGAATTTATTTAGGAATTATTTCATTCCGGTCAGTATATTCTGAAAATTAAATTTATTTTCTCTCGAAACCACTTGATTGTGACAGCATAATTCTCTAAAAGTGCCTTTATGTCATTGAATGAAAATCGCAAAAAATCTCTAGATATTGTGTATATAAGAGAAAACCATAAATATATTTCCTCAATACCCAACCCATCATCCAATTGTACCATTTCATTTAGACAATCATCTAATTGATTGATTTTATGAATCGCAATGGTGTGCTACTTTACTTACCCGTCGTATCAACAACAAAAAAACTCATAAATATTTCTCTTTTATCATTTCAGAAAAATTAATGATTTTGTCTCTGCATAAAGTGGGAAGAAATCACAATGTGACGCAGGTCGAAACGAATTCAAAAAGGAATAAATGTAGAGACAATAATAAATCTGAAAATAAAATGAAATGGGGAAACCTATTTTTCATTTCAAATTTTTTTTGACATAAAATTAATTAAATTTCATCAAGAACATCAAGTTAAGAAAAATAAATTGTTACTTACTTCCAGTAAAAGTGCTCGTATGGCTTCTAATATTTCTTTGGCTGATGGTTGAAGTATTACTTGCAAATTTGACTGAATCTATAATACAAAAAAAAAGTTATTTTTAAACTCAAAAGAATTAAACAATACTCGTTTACTTCATGATTCATCCCATACAACGTTGCTTTCCCACCTCTCGCCCATAAAACAGGCAATTTCATTGCATGTCCAGCTAATGTTATTGCTCGCGCTGATTGACCATCACCTATCACAATTAAACCGACCAATGGCCTTTTTTCACATTGTTGACATAAATTTGTTAAAACACTTGGTGAAAATCTGTAGGAAGATAAAAAAAAAATTATATTTCCCTCTCACTGTTCCTGACGTTGATATCTTTATAATGTGTATTATGTATATTAATATATATTATTTACATATATAGTACGTGGTAAAGAGTATGGATTTGTAGAGGGGAAAACCACTCGACATATTATTTAGAATATCAATCAATAGACGTTTATTATAAAATGTTGTATTATGTAGGATATTGTGGAACAAAGATACATAGTCTCTATTGCTAATTCGCTGTACCTAACTTTAGTATTTGGGAGACAACAATATTAAAATCAATACTTTAACACTGACAGATTACGTTTTATAAATTTTTGATGGTATGCCAACCAAATCGGAAACATTAGGAGAACAAAGGAAAGTTCTATTATTAAATCGATACCTCTTCTTTCCTTACACGAGACATACATACAGTACATACACACAAAATGAATTTAGGTCTATAATAGATGTGAAGACGACCGTATAATTTTGGATCCAATTTTGATGCGATGTATTTAAGGGATTAGTAAAATTAAATATAGATTTATGATTTAGTATAAAGTACAAGCATAAAACCAAAACTCACACCATTCAAATGTGTTTTTGGCGTTGCGACAAATTGAATTATTTCCCTGCATGCTGAACCAGCAGTTACTTGTTAACCGATGATACCAATCAGATCGTTGACTTCTCATATTATTATTAACACTTTTAACACTATTGTGCTTGGCGAAACACACTTACACTTAATAAACACATTTTTATTAGCACTTGTTTTTTGATTTCGCAAAGTTAAATTTTGAATATTTTAATTAAACATTTTGTTCAAAAAGTTTAAAAAACCACTCGATCGATTTCGACTTGTTAGGTCATCATCATCATCAGAAGTATCTACTGATTTATAAGAATAAAAATATAGTTAAATACAGGATGTCCCAGAATTGGACGATCAAACGATGCAGGGTGATAGAGGAGTTCATTTCCAACAAAAACAGCCAAGTAAATTTTTTCGAAACGCATGCGCACCCACCAAAACATTAATTTAAAAAACCCAGAGTTCTTTTGTATAACTTTATTTTTAATAAGATCTTTCCAATAAAATCATTTTTATAAGCTGTATTATCTTCTGTCAAATAAAAACAATGGTTATGAAGCCTTTCCTTTCACAAATTTGTTGTTGATGTTTAAGTGACGCCAGCGGGAAAACAATGTGCTACAGAAAGTTGATCTGAATACGACACTAATGCAGATTTTAAAATGGTATCAATTTTTTCACAAAGTAAGTCGTATTTATTCAAAAATGTACTTAACAAAATTTCGATTTCTAAAATCGATGCTTTGTCAAAGCAAGTTTGTAAAGTATAACAATTTGTTTAAGCAAATCTAGTAGCCCGAACAAAGTTTGTGGTATAAAAAGAAAAACATTTTGTAATTCATGTTAGTGGTTCCATACATACATACTCGAACGTTTATTATTAAAATGCCAATAAGCTATGGGGCTTATTCCCACCGCGAATATGCAGAAATGCATTTCATTTATGGGTTATGTAATGGCAACGCCCGAGCAACAGCAAGGGAAAACCAGAGACGATATCGAAATGGGGAATAATTTATCGATTACAGAGTATTTCAAAACGTACATCAAATGTACAGTGAAGGTGAAGTCTCAGGTCGCCCGAGAAGATACTCGTATGAATCAGCTGGCCAACTTGATATAAACGAAGATAGAGTAATTGGAATGATGACAGACGACCCATCTATAAGTGTTCACTGTTTATCAAGACGTTCGGGATTGCCACGGTCCACGTTGCATCGTATTTTAAAAAGAAATCAGTTACACCCTTACCATGTGCAACTTGTATAAGGCCTTTTACCTGCTGACCATGAAAAAGGATTCAATTTTGTCAAGAAATACTGAGTCGATGCCAAGAAAATTTGCAGATTTTAACAACATTTTATGGAGTGACGAATACGGTTTTAAAAGGAAGGGTATATCAATATCCATAATTTGCACTATTTGACCCGCGTAAATCTAAAACAAGTGGGGCGTAGTCGGTTTCAACACCAATTTGGAGTGAACATATGGGCGGGAATAGTCGACGGAAAAATTAATGCTACATTTGAACTCACTCATCGGATCAACGGGGAAGTCTATCTAAGTTTTCTACAAAATGACTTGGATGAATTACTTGATGGCGTTTCTCTACAAACACGTGAAAATATGTGGCTTCAGCTAGATGGAGCTGCTCCGAACTATGCACAAGTAGTGAGACAATACCAGAACGTAAGTTATCCAAGCCGCTGGATTGGAAGGAGAGGGTCCATCGCATGGCCCCGCAGTCTCCTGATCTAAATCTTTTAGACTTTTTTCTGTGGGGTTATTATAAAGAGCTGGTTTATGAACGAGTTAACTAGACAAATCAGGAGATGGTGCAATGTACAATCGAAGCGTCGAATATTATTTAAAGTAACGAACGTACGTCTTGACGGATTAAGCAAAATGTTATACGGCGATGTCGATTATGTATTTTGGCAAATGGTAAACACTTCGAACACTTACTATAATATTTAAAATTAATAAAAAAAATGTATTTTATTCATTATATTTTATTTCTGACAAAGCATCGATTTTAAAAATCGAAATTTTGTTAAGAGCATTTTTTAATAAACACGACTTACTTTGTGAAAAAATTGATAAAAGACATTCTGTTGTGACTAACCCGCTGGCGCCACTTAAACATTAACAAAAATTTCGAATTTGCGATTTTTCTAAAAAAATACTAAAAGTGGAATCCCTTTTGCACCATCAACAATTCGAAAAAACTTTACTTGGCTGTTTTATTGGAAATAAGCTCCCGTATCACCCTGTTTCGTTTGCTCGTCCAATTCTAGGACACCCTGTATAGTATGAAAAGCAAACAAGAAATAAAAGAGAGAGACAAAAAATAGGTAATAAAAATTAATCATCCCAACCATCTATTGTTTATACGAAAAAGAATTAATAATAAAAAGTGGGGATTACAGGTAAGCTATTAGTCATCGGCCGAGTAACAAAATTCAAGATATATTGAAGTACATTTAATTACCTTATTGTAATTGTAATGCCGGGTTTCCACCAAACGAACAAAACAAAAAACACAAACAAAAACTGTTTTTCTCAACAAAAACTGTAATGTTTTGTAAAAAACTAACAGTATTTAAAACTTTTATGTCGGAGAAATTGTTTTCAGTAAACAAACATTTGCCCATGCCGATTCGGTAAGACCAAAGGAACTCAAGTTTGTTTTCGTTTTTTAGTCGGTTCTGTTGAAACAGGTTCTTTTGCAGTTTTGTTTTGTGTTTCATTTGGTTAAACAATGAACTTTATTGTGATTTTTGAAGACTGTCATCATTTAAAAGTAAGTACCGTTGTTTTATTTTTTATGTTAAACTATTCATTCAATTCTAAATAAATATATAATAAAATAATTAGTTAAAGTTTTTAGGTTATACTTTTATATTAATTCTTTTTATGAATAAAAGAGCTGACGGGATAATATATTATACCTATACATAATTTTAATTTAATTTTAGGCAATGAGTTCCAAAAAACAGTGGACAATTGAGTGCAGCAGTCTTATTGAAATGTATCGTCAACATACTAACTTGTGGGACCCAACAAATACTGATTATAAAAATAAAAATAAAATACAAGATTCACTGAAAATTGGCAATTTCTTCGAAATTTCCAGTTATGAAGTTGATATAAAAATCAAAAATTTAATTAGTACAAACGCGAAAGAAGAAAGTACAAAAGCATGAAAAAGTCTGGTGCTGGCCACTCCTTTATTGCCAAGTGGTTTGGATATGATGCCATGAGCTTCCTAAATGACAAAAATAAACCGAGAAAAGAGCGGGTCTCCAGTGGCCAAGTATCGCAAAGTTAATGCCAAACGATCGGTTACTGAAATTAAATCCCGGTAATTTGTATTTTTCTTGGCGATTTTTGGTTCCAGCATATTAATTAAAAATTCGAAATCGATACTTGACATTCTAGTAAAATTTCGGAAAGATGATCTCAATTCTCCGTTTAATCCTATGTCGTCAGTACTTAAATCACATAACAATTCTTCTGTGCCGTAATTAACTCTCCGTTTTAATAAAGAAATAACCCAATATCTCGGTTTACGTTTTCGGGTCTCACCAATTAAAAAAAATCCACAACTAAAAATAAATGTCTCGTCATCATCTGAAATTCTTGCAAACTTGCAAACACAACAACTTGCAAACACTCAATAAATTGAACAAACAAATCTTATGGAACAGTTTGTTTTGAAAAAAGGAAACTGTTTGTAAAAAACAAAACATGTTTTTGTTTTGCTCTCTGAAAACACAACTGTTTTAAAAACTGTTCGTTTGGTGGAAACCCGGCATTACCTTGCTACAGTCTTTTTTCGCTCTAAGCCCAAAATTGCGCTCAGTCTGTCCAATATAGGAGAAACTACAATCATTGCAATTAATCCTATAAACACCAGACTTGGAAAGGCGATTAATTCGTTCAAAACTATTTTCTTTATTGTGTTATTATTATAAAAAGCAAAACTTATATTTCGTAACCAAAATATCCTTAACGAACAGAGAGAAATTCGTTTCTCACCAATTACGTATCCCGCCCGGTTCTACTCTCATGCTCCTAATAATATGACTAATACGTCGGGTAATTAAATGTACTTCAAAATACCTCGAATTTGGATACTCAGCCGAACACTAATCGTTTACCTGCTATCCCCCTTTTTTATGATTAATTTTATTTTATTTATTTTGTAGTATAAATAGATGGTTGGGATAGGATGATCAATAGATTAATTTTTATTGGCTATTTTTGTCTCTTTCTTTTATTTTTTGTTGCGTTTTTTTTTTATTATTTGGCACTAGCTCCAAAAATTTGGTGCCATATGGCCCTGTTTCAAAATTTACATTTTTTAATCTTTTACATTTTTTAACATAATAATTTAATTTTAATTTTAATTTCTTTTCATACACCTAGCACACATCGATCCCCTTTCACACTTCTATCTGATTTGTTCTAATAAATTCATACACGTGTTCTAATAAATTCATATACGTTCATTCCCATTCGTAATAATTCAGTCAAACTACTTGCACTCAATGGAAGATCGAACATTTGTCTGCTCTGGTTAAATGCAGAACATTTCAGAATCAAATGTTCGATGTCCTCCACAACTAAACAGCTTTCACATAATTCACACACAACCAAATTGCGTTTCTTCAAACATTCTTTCCAATTTCCATGATTCAATCTCACTCGTTCCATAGTTCTTAACATTCTAGTACCTACTTTGAGCACCTTAGAGAACGGTTGCCTCAAAGGAGACCTAACCAACTCAAAGTACTTCTTACCTTTCACCTGACATTTTTCAACAAACTCTCTCTCCCATTTTCTCCACAGATTCACCTGAAACATGCGAAGTACGTCTCTGGCATCCATACACTCAAAAAAAATTTACTGGTAAGATTTACAAAATCGTTTTGTAAAATACCTTACAAAACAAATTTATTAATTAAATGCAAAATTTACAATTTACATAAAAATTTTGTAAATGTTAATTAAAAAATTAATAATATGATTAAATTTTGTAATTTACATAGTTTTTATTTGTTGATTATATAAAATATGAACTTTTTGGATTATTTCAAAAACACAAAATATTTTTGTTAAATATTAATCTGTTTTGATAAATTTACATTAATTTTGTTAATTTTACCCCTATTTAACTTAATTGAATTAAAAATTATATTATAAGACAAAAGTTTTTACTGAATTGATATAGTAATTTTAATCAAATTGATTTTGACTTTTGTCATTTTTGGAAACCTAAATTTATGTAATAAACTTATTATCCGCTATATTTTTCAAATCTTCAAGGTGATTTTAAACTTGGTGTACTCACGAGCAAAATTTACTTCGAAAAACAAATATTTGGTTCAATTGTACCTTCCATTTGAAAGATTTCCATTTGCTGCAAAATTGTTCTTGGAAGTAGCTGAGTAAGAAAGATGTCTTATGATGGCATTTCAGAGATGTGTCCAGGTAATTAAATTAAATAACTATAAACACTTCAGTCTTGAATAGGACTTAGTTATATGTCCTATTCAAGACTGAAATTGTTTCTGTGAAATTCGATTCTAATCAAAATTTCATATTATTTACGGAATACTTATAATCCCAGGTAAGCGGCAATGTCTACAACCTTAATATTTCATGCATAACGAATGCTGTTTTAATTTTGAAATTTCTTTTTGTAATTTTTTTTACATGTGAAAATGGTCATTACAAGACATTATAATAAATGACAAAGTAATTAGCTAATAGCATCTAATCGTATAGGTTAATCTTAAAGTAATCTTGCGCTTCCTGTAATCTTTTAGGCTCATACTTAGTAGAACTGAGTTTTAATGCCCAGGTATTTTAAGGCAAATATGTAAAATTATTCATATTTTAACGGCCGCTTGATTGGGCCGAATGCATAAGCTTTAGAATTTTATTAAATTATTGTAGATAATTCAGTATTTTACTAGAATTTACAAAAAAATTTATCATATTTATTGCGAAATCGTTTTATAAAATTTATAAAAATAAAATACATTTCACAAAAATGATTTTTATGTGTATGCATGATTTTGTAAATTATACATTTTTTTTGTAGAATAAATAAACTTTTTAGGCATTTACAAAATGTTTGTTATTATTTTAAACTCTTTTGTAAAATGTACAATTATTTTCACGTTTTTTATTTTTTTTTTTATTAATATATAAAAATAATAAATTTTAGACGTTGAATGTGAGTTAGTTCTAGGTGATTGGTGAGTGACTAAACACCAAAGTTGTTAATATTATTTGTCAATAATTTAGAAATAAAAAAGTGAGTGAAAAGTGTTTCTATGGGTACAGTTTTTTGTTATGGAGCAATTTTTGATAAATATTGGAATTTCGGAGGGAATAGTGAAAAAATATAACATGGCGATTACAATGAAAGTAAGTAATCAAATCATTCAAATGCAAATAATTAAATGTTTTTGTGTTGATAAAATTGATAATTTCATTATTTGGGCAAATTATAACATAGAACCAATTGATTATTTAGTAAATATTATTAAATGGAGGTGCCTAAATAATATAATTATAAAAATACATAACCGATTAATAATTTATTCTCTCATATTTTCTAAATATTTACAGACAGACATACTTTTCCATTTGATATATCACATTCTGCAATCACATTCTGCAATCACATCAAGAGAGGTGCGGCTAGAAAATAATAAAAAAATTCACGCTCAATTCAGCGTACAGGATGCTCAAAATAGTGTTATATTATGTGGGGCGACTGCAGAATGGAATTAAAATTAAAGTTCCAACTAAACAGACAAAGGTATATTCAGCCATTATTATTAATATGTAATCCAACCCAAATTATTGTATAATTTGATCGGATTAAATTTAAAGTATTTTCATTACTTCGAGGTATTGATATTTTATTTTATATTTTTAATTTGTTTAAGTTGAAATATCTTTTGGAGTCAATACAAGTGTGGATGTTTATCCAGCTTTATTTTTATAAAATAAAATCAAAACATGATATGCATAACACAGCCGTCAAATTTTTAGTTGGAAGATTAAATAAATAATTATAATTATTGATAAACAAATCTAAATAATTATAATTGAAATGTTGTTTATTGTGTGTTGTGTGAATTTTATAAGTACATATTATAAGTTTATATTTTATAATTAAACTATTTTGTTATATTTGATATACAATATTATTGTTTAAAACATAAAAATGTGATTTTGAATTCAATGAATGTGTCTAAATAATTAAACAAATTTGAAAATGTACGTACTTTGTTTTATTTATCTATGCCTTATTTAAATTTTTTAATATATATTGTAATACTGCATATATATGCATATCTGCATATATATATATATATATATATATATATATATATATATATATATATATATATATATATATATATATATATATATATATATATATATATATATATATATATATAAATATATATATATATATATATATATATATATATATATATATATATATATATATATATATATTTTGTAATACTGCATATAAATATATATATATATATATATGTATATTTATATTTATATATATATATATATATATATATATATATATATATATATATATATATATATATATATATATATTTATATATATATATATATTGGACAAACCTCTTCATAATGTTAATAAAAAAATTTACATTTTAACAAAAAACTTCTGTCAAAATGATATAAATCGTTTGTGAAAATTATAATTTTTCAGTTTATTTGAAAAAAACAACTCTTAAAATAAATGAAATAGTTTCAATAAATTATAAAACTTTTATATATTTGATAAAAACAATTTTTTTCGAAATTGACAATTCGGTTTGTATTGTTTATGATGTATTTGCTTAATTATATAAAATCCATTATAAAGTTTATAAATTTCTTTTGTAGCTTTTTTAAAATGTTTGAAAAATATACAAAACATTTTGTAATTTGTTTAAAAAGATTTATACATTTTATAAATTTAACGTAATTTACGTTGAGAAGTATATTTTATTTATTTAATAAATAATTTAAATAATAAATTCAGAATTTTTTGTTCAATTGTAGATTGCACAAAAAATTTTATCTGCTGTATATGTTCAAAAATTTTGTTAAATTAACCCGTATTTTTATCATTTTTACCTGGTTTTTTCTTTGAGTGTAAATTCATATTCATTTACATCCTCAATCAAACAACCCCGTTTCGCAAGCATATCGGCTCTTTCATTACCTTCAATCTGTAGGTGTGGAGGTATCCATTGAAGGATGGCCTCCCTCCAACAAGATTGAAGATACTTATACAGCATTTCCACATACACATTGCCATGAGTTCCCCCATCTTTACTAATTAATTCCAACCCACTCCGGGAGTCAGAGAATAGCACTATTCTCCTTCTCCCTTCTGTCATTGCCAAATTGATCCCTTCCATAATCCCTATCAATTCTGCATTCATTATACAGATACTGTCATGCACTCTTACCATTTTCTCTTACCTCATTGAAGGAATATAAATTCTGACACCTACTCGATCATAATTTACACTTGCATCTATATATAATTCCACATGTGCAACATAATTCATTCGCATTTTGCAAAATTCACTCTTAACCGATAACTCATTCATCGTTGCTTTTGTTGTGTCACCAAACTTCAACCGCACTATTAGATTGCTCTAAGGGACTCTCGGATTTGCCGGACGAATCTTGGAGACAATGTTAATATTTTCCTAGATTACCAGTGATCTTGTTGTCTTTTTGTAAACCGTCCCTCCTTGCAATATCTCTTTCATTTCATTCACCAATTTATTGTCCTTAGTTAACATTTGCACAGTCTCTCGCACGGTGATCCATTCCCTCTTATAATTAAGAGGCGAATCACCTAATTCAGACCACAGAGTGTGTATTGGTGTCGAATTGATCGCTCCCAATACCACTCTAGCACACGCATTCTCCACAAGCATCAACTTTTTACACCCAACCTTGGACCCATCACCATATATACTCATTCCATATGCAATTTTAGTTGACACTAGCGCCTTTCGTAACATATCAGTCACACCCGGATGAGCTCCCCATTTCGGTTTCCTCACCCTTTTAATCACGTTCAATCTACTCTTATAATTATCGGCCAATTTTTCCATATGCACTTTGAAATTCATTCTTCTGTCAATCCAGATTCCCAAATACCTAGTCAATTTCACACACTCTCATTATATATATTCGCGCATCAACCATCCGATTCGTTCTAAAAGCCATATTATATACAACATTTACTCGCATTTACCCTCAAATTCAATTCACTCAAACATTCGGTTACCTGCCTGATTCAAACATTCTTGAGCCCGACTCAATGCCTCCTCGATGGTCCTCCCCTTGCCCATCAGGACAAAGTCATCTGCAAATTGCAAAATGACTTTGCCCCAGGAGTTACACCTAAGTACTGTGCTCGTGTGCAGGTTGAAGAGAGTCGGTGAGACTTTACTGGCTTGAGGGAGGGCCATAGTCACCGCTCCTTCCAACCTATACCCTCTACCACATAAAACTAACTTTCTCTCATTCATGAACTCATACACCCATTTGCAAATTTTCCAAGGAAACCCCAAGCCCATAAGGATCTGATAAAGTTTCCCTGGAACCACGTAATCATATGCCCTTTCTATATTCAAAAATACCGCCACAACATACTTATTTTCCTTTTGTACTTCCCACACAAACTTTTCTACACATTCATTAGCAGAGTGGTTGTGACGGAACCCAAAGGTGGTTTCCGGCAACAAATTTCCCTCATTCACAAATTTATCTATACGACCTTTCATCATACCATTCACAATTTTAACAACAACAACATACATATTCCACCACTCTGCTTTCCTTCCATTTTTCTGGTATCTGAATACTCATCCATACTTGATTGAGAATTCGAAGCAAGGTCGCCTTGGCTTCGAATTCTAATCTACCAATCATTTTATAACTCACTCTGTTAGTTCCGGATGTAGTAGATTTTGATATTTCTAAAACCCCTCGGAATTCTTCCCATTCAAACTCCTTACACATATCGTACATAAATTCATTTTCATTATCAGGTAACAAAACATCATATATATCGTTCAAATTGCTACGTATGTCCGTAGTCATTTGTAAAAAGACACCTCCATTCTCTCTGTCATCTAACACTGCATTTCTGCCTTGTGCTCTATATCCTCTCACTCTATTAAATTTGTCCCATTCATCCTTAGCTGTGGTTCTATGTGTCATTTTGGACAGATAGTCCCCCAACTTTTCCTTTTCGCTCTACGGATAGCTTTTTTCAATCTTGAATTCATCCTTCCATAATTTATTCTGCATTCATGACATATACACCTATTGAACTCTCTCAATGATATCCGTTTCCTTTCACACCAATACTGGATTTCATTGTTCCACCAACCGTTCACCTTGTATTCATTCCCTCTGACATTTATGGTACACATTTCATTCACTCTCTCTATTTCATCCTCAAGTTGGTTAACCTCATTTATTTCTTTCATTATGAGAGTCTAATTCTTACGTTCGATCCTTTTCTTAACATCCAAAATGACCTTACGGTCTATGTCAACATTTATACCACCTAAGCATATCCTAATCAAATAACGATCACTACCCAAATTCTCATCTGTGACATTCCAAATGACTTGGCCCGCCAGCCCACTAGATATTAAAGTTAAGTCTATCGCGCTGGCTGTCGACCCCACTCTCGCCATTCTAATCGACCCACCATCATTCAGGACTACGAGATCGGAATCCAGAATGCAGCGGGTCAACCAGTTACCTCTAGCATCAGTTCTTTCACTCCCCCATATTCTCGAATGCGCATTCATATCACCCGCTAGAATTACGTCACTTTTGCCTTCCACCCATTCAAACAAAATTTGAAAATCTCGTTGGCTTCTCTCGCTGTTAGACGTAGACAACACTGGAGTTGCATAGATACTAACAAATAACAAGTTACTGTCCAGATTCCTAGTTTTGGCTGCGATAACTTCAATGTGCTCGAAACGCGGTATGTCACAAAGAACCAGGCTAATATTGGTACGTGCCAATATCGCCACCCCGCCGAAGCCATCAGCCCTCGGTCTGGACAGATAATTGTATCCTTTCACCCGAAACGTCTTACCCGCACGCTCCCAAGTTTCACACAAAATCATCACATTCACATCGTTATTGCTCAGATAATCCCGCAACATATCGCCACTGGCATATTTACTGCCGCATATATACTGCGAATATTTATCTGGCCAATTTTCACTCATTCATTGGATCTCAGCATTCGCTCTACCATTCAAAGAAATGAAGAAGAGAGAGGGCATTTATAAACGCATATGCGTTCTCTCTCCTCCTTCCTTCATTAATTATCAATCATACTTGCATGGTTAGTTCCAAATAGTGTTAATTCTTTTGGAGTTAAATTAGAATGTCTTATTGCTATCCATGCTTCATTTTTTTTATTGTCTCTATGTCCATTGCTGTATTACAAGTTGTTTGTTGATTTGATTGCGGTTGTTGTTGTAATCTTTCTTGTTGTTGTTGTACTTGCTGTATTTGTTGTTGTAGTTTGTTCGTTTCTAGTAGTTGTTTTGGTTGTTGCGGCTGTTGTCGCTGATTTTCTTGTTGTCGTACATGATCTTTATGTTGCTGTTATTGTTGTGGTTGATTTAATTGTGTCTGTTGTTGCCTTGAAATTGAAATAGTTTTTTGATATGATTGTGGTTTGGTCTGTTCTAGTTGGTTTTCATTGTTTTGCGGCTTTTGTGGTGTGTTTGGTGGGTTAAAGGCGGTTTTTCGTGTATCTGCATATGTTGTCTGGTTAGTTGGTGTGGTGTTTGCATATAATCGAAAATATTTAGCTTTCGCCTCGAGAAATGTTAATCTATCTATAGTTTTAATTTTGACTATTTCTACTTCTCGTTTATATACTCGACATTCCTTATTGTTGCTGGTGTGTGCCTCTCCACAATTTATGCATTTTAGTGTAATGCACGGCTGGTTGTGTGGTGTTACTTCACAGCATTTGTAGCACTTAGGATCACTTGTGCATCTTTTTTGGTTGTGACCAAATTTGTGGCATTCAGTGCACTTTAACGGATTTGGCATGGACAATCGAATGCTTAGTTGTATAAAGCCTGCCCTCACATATTCCGGTAATACTGGTGAATTAAAAGTCAGAATAATTGCTGCTGTGTCCGTTAATTTGTTTTCCACCCATTTCTTTATATTGAATATCTCTATGACGCCTTGGTCCTTAAGCCATTCTTTGATTTCCTCCTCAGTTAAACTTTTTAAGTCGTGGCAGAAAATGATACCTTTGGAACTGTTTAATATGGGGTGTTCCGTCACTTTTACTTTGGCCAATTGCCCCAGAGATGTGGCCTTCAGAAATGAATCCGTCGCTGCCTGATTTTTTGTCAGAACCAGCAGTTCTCCAGCTCTCGAGCGTTGCGTTTTAATGATACCTTTGGTTATCATATCCAGCGCTTTTTGTATTCCAAAAGTTGAAAAATTTGACAGGTTTTGTCCTTCCTGCTCGTGCTTAATTATTAGATATTTTTCATTCACTCCATTGCAATCCATTATATCTGCACCGCCACCGAATCCTAATCTCTTTGGGAAATGTGCGAATCTATTTGGGCTTTCAAACATCGCCCCTTTTTAGGGCCGAAGCCCTCCTTTAGCCCACACCTGACTTTACTTGCTGTCTAAACTCACGCCGCTTAAATATAAACAAAACTGGTTGTTGTTGCCACCAAACAATAATCCACTTAAAACACTATATATATGCGTCCACCACCTTTTTAATATTGTAAAATTGTTCTTACACCACTATAAAACTATTTTAACTTAATTAAAACCCAAAACCACTTAAATTAACTATTTATCAAATGAAAAAGATCAAATTTTGCATCGAGCTGTCAAAATTGTATGTGTACGCTTGCAAAACTATAGCACTGGAATGATGGTTGGTTGCGTTTTCCAACTATTTATAACTAAATTTTTATTTTTACAAATCAGTAAATAAATACTCCTGATGATGACCTAACAAGTCGAAATCGATCGAATGATTTTTTAAACTTCTTGAAAAAAAATTTAATTAAAATATTCGAAATTTAATTTTGCGAAATATAGTTTTTTTATTTGTGGTAATAAAAACGTGTTTATTATTATTAACAATCAAACTAAATGGAATTTTACAATTTTAGAGTTGGTTATAATGGAATTTATAACATTTTTGTGGAAAAGATGAACACATTTAAATTCAAATTAATTATAAATAAAAAACTAGTTTTATTTTTCTGAATTTTTAACAATTGTTATCAAGTCTTCCTTATGGTGATAATTTTTTTATACATTTGATTTTTAAATATCGATTTCGGAAATTTTTCCTTCCTCAGTTTATCAATAACTATTACATTTCCTAATTTTACATTCAACTAGCTTCTGTCAAAAAGTATATGCATAATGTTAAATATATATTCTACATAACTCTTATTTAATCTTTCGCCTTCTGTTTCTAGAATAAATAGATTTTCTATGGCTCTACATAAATAGTTCTATTTTCTTATAAACACCTTCGCATGTTCTCCGGTACAATTAAATTCTAAAATTCCCTTAAAATTCTTACGATCGAAGTAATAATTTTGTGTTTAGATCTTCGTGCAATAATTGGTTAATAGGCATATGCCATGAACTATTCAAAATTTATTTTCAACAATCGCCGTATTTCTTGAAGCTTGATTTTGATCATAAAATTTGAATTGATAATTTACTTCTAAAATCGATTTCATTGGATTTACAACTTTTACTTATAGGATTTAGATTTTGTAATAACAGTTCAGAATAAATAAAATAAAAGTTCAGAAAATATCTAACGTGGCTTATTTAACTTTACTTATTATGTTACGAGTTTTTCTGTTTTTGGTTTATACGGTTTGAATGGACGACTAGTTATTCATGGATTGGTAAATTGTCACTGCTTTCCCTATTGAGGAATCTATCGATTGCAATGAGTTCACTGAAACAATTCCGCAAACTTTACCTTAATTCCAGATAAAGCATTGAAACCGTTTTATGATGTCATAAACCACAATTTGTCTTACTTTGTTTAATTAAATTCGACAAATTGAGACACTCTTCCCCTAAACTATACTTGGTGACTCTTAAGTAGGTTCAATAAATTCGGGAGTTGATGGAGGACACTAATTTGAACAAAATTAGGTAAATTGAAAATAAGTACACTTAATGTATTCATGCACTATTAACGTAATCTTTTTTGCATATTTTCAAAATATTTGGGTAATTTACTCTAATTTTGAGGTTACATATTTTCCGAACAAATGCAAATATGACATATTTAATAGTTTTATACGTAAAATGTAAGAAAAATGAGAAAAACTTTATTATTCTAGTAAAATTGATTCGTGGATACACTTTGTGTTTGACAAACTAATTAGTTTGCGATAAGAAAACGTTTATTTGAGAAATTTGTCAGTAATACTTTTTAAGCTATGACTGAAATTCAAAGTGACTGATTTTACATTAGAATCTCGATTATCTCATAGCGGTTACGTGCTGTCATATAACCTTTTGTTCAGATTAGTGTCCTCCATTATTCCTCGAATTTATTATACTTACTTAAGAGTCAATGTAATTCGATAGTATTACCAATTTATTACTTTCCGATTTTCGATTTCTTGAGAAAAAGTTGAAAGTTCTATGAAAATCCATTATAGCGCACAACCCCAATAACCGTTAAATAATATTAAATTTTAAAAAATTTCATTGTTTGTATTAACTCATATATAGCTCAAATGATTTTACTCGTAAAACTGATCATGCGATGAACGGAAGGAAATTCTGATGTAATTTACAATAGAATTTGTAATTCACAATTGATCATTTTGGACTATGTTTATAATTTTATATCGTGGATCCTAGAGATATTCACGGGATTTCACGAAAATGATGTATTTTAAACGTTCGAGATATTTGATTTTAAACTAGTTTGAAATATTTATATTCCCGGTGTTACAGTTGTTAAGATTTAAGATAACCTAAACAAAGTTATAATGGTGAAGTGATCGGGGTTCAGTTATGAAAATATTTACTATACCATACACGACTTAGAAGTTCTATTGATTTGAATAGATTTACAAATTGTATCCCACCGATCTTAGAGATATCCACGAGGTCTCACCTACATGATACCTTATGATATTTTCTATCAATATATAGTATATATGGTATATTTCAATATATATATAAGCCCCATATAAAAATTTTTACCATGGTGTTAGAGTTGTTAAGATTTAAGATATTTTTGTGCCGCCACTGGCTAACAAAAATTTTCCACTTCCATGCCAACACCGTACTAATAAAAGTAGTTTCGAGTTAATTTCTATTGGTGTTTTAGGGATAATAATTCACAAACTAGTAAGGAAACTAAATAAGCTATGTAATCTTGTTGACGGTACTCGTTCAATTGGCATGTCTGCGATTTTATCCTTGAAAATTACCAACAAAATGCGATGGTTAACACTAAAATACTAATATTATGCGTTGTCAATGTGATCCCGAAAAATCCGACGCTACACTAATGTTGTATATATCATCCCGAAAACTGTCCACTGTCGTGACATTTTCTTATGTTAGCACGAGAAAACATCTATCGTAATAGATTTTTTAATTAATCATCTAGAAAAACTATGTCACCATGGTTCACATCACAAAAAATAATACTATAAACGTAAAATTGAAAATTTTAAACCAATAAATCTGTAGCGGGTAGTTTCTTCAACTATAAGAAACTCCACACTATCATTCTCACCGGACAATCCTCCGTAAACATAATTCTTTATAAATGGACAATTCTCCATATAAAGAATTATTCCAAATGTACAACAATCTTGTATACGCAAATAATGTACATAACAACTTGTACATAGTAATCGTATAACAACACTTTTACATAACAAAATTGGTGTAATCAAAATAGAATTGAAAAATTATATTTTGGTTACATAACATCTAATATGTACCTCTACAATCATATCATTTACAGATGCATAAAAATCGTATTGATTTTGCAAAACTAAAATCAAGTAAATCGCACCTATACATCACGATGCCATCGCACAAGAGATGGCAGGGCAAACAATTATGTTTCATAAAACATAAGTTTAAAACGGGTGCACCAAAATATATTGGTGCACAGCAATTAAATGTAAAAACCAGAAAATGCGGTTTTGTATTTTTTGAGTTTTTGGATGGAAGAAGAAACACAAATTTCTTTCTTATTCAATTTGGATTTTTGCCGGAGCAACACGCCGGAGCATCATCACTTTAAAATTAAATTTAAAGTTTTTTATTTATTTTATTTTTATTATTAAAATTTATAAAGTGCCGCGCATCGAACACGTTATAAATTCAACCATGAAAACTGCTAATAGAAATTAATTATATTAGCAATTTATCTGATATAGTGCTTAAATTAACCTAAAATTGGTCAATCCAAAGAGGCCGCTAGTTCGAAGAAAGTGTTACGGTCTTGATATTTTGAATGAATTTACGCCTTAGAAGGTATACAAAAAATTTAAACATAAACTGTTTTCCTGCTTTTGGAAAAATTATCATGTTCCATTTTCTAAGCATATCAAACGCACGAAAATGTTTATGTTTCCGGTAAAACCTTCTAAGGTGTGACTTTAAAATTTCAATACTGTAAAATAAAAATGCCGCTAATTAAAGTTATACTACTATTGGTCAAATTCAGTTTTTCAGATTTTAAACGGAAATAATTATTTTTGCCAAAAAACTGTTTGCCACAAAAATTCGGCCTCTCTAAAATCCAGACTGATTATTTGATCAGGGTATGGATTTTGTACGTTTTTTACAATTTAGTCGGAATTTACCGGAACGTTATAGTAGTGTACATATTGGTGTACGTGTTCCATTTAAATTAATAAAGTATTGTGTTAATTCCCTAAATAGTTTAATCTAATTCCTAGTAAATACATATAAAAGTAATTTCATTGTCATTCATATTTCCTCAGTAAATTCATTTCACTTTCACTTGGGAATATTACAGTCTATTAAAAACATATAATATTTATTATATTTAAATTTTATCAAAATATAAAACAAAGATTCACAAAAAAATTCAAAATATTGTATAACAAAACTATTTTGTTATCATATGTCAAATATGTCAGACGTCGCGAAGTGTGAAAAAATTCTTATGATGATGTATTTTTCTCATGAGAATTTGTTACAAACACAATGATTTCACTTGAATTGCTTGAGAAAAACGTACAAAATTCATATCCAGGGTGAAACTTCATGCATTACTTTTGGTGAAAACCAAGAAGAGAGAAGTGATAGTTTTTGAATTTTTGACTTATAGATGGCTAATGTGTAAGAATCACAACAATCAGTTTCGAACAAATGAGACTATTGATTTGAAAAAATCAGTCTTCTCATCAGGTCGCGACGACTGATGTTGTATTACTACATTGGAATATTGTCTATATATATAGAACATACCATGGTAGTTGTACTACTAGCGAATTACTGCATAGCGTACGAAATTTTTGATTCTTTCATATTTCCATCTATATTCAATTTTAACAATTAAGTTTTTTCGCATTTACGAATTTTATTATATATTTTACCTTTGGTTTTTGCAATTGTAATGGTGTTATTGTGATTGTTCTGTATATTGGTATATTTCAGCACTCTCGAATTAAATTCACGAATCGTAGGAAATTCTTCCATTTAAGCGTCACTATCTGTGTGACAAACGAATATGATAATCGACACTTACTTATACACAATCAACTTCCCAACCACCCCATACTTGCTTTCCTTTTAACGCCGGATCGCGGATAAATTTGAATTTTTGACTTATAGATGGCTAATGTGTAAGAATCACAACAATCAGTTTCGAACAAATGAGACTATTGATTTGAAAAAATCAGTCTTCTCATCAGGTCGCGACGACTGATGTTGTATTACTACATTGGAATATTGTCTATATATATAGAACATACCATGTAGTTGTACTACTAGCGAATTACTGCATAGCGTACGAAATTTTTGATTCTTTCATATTTCCATCTATATTCAATTTTAACAATTAAGTTTTTTCGCATTTACGAATTTAATTATATATTTTACCTTTGGTTTTTGCAATTGTAATGGTGTTATTGTGATTGTTCTGTATATTGGTATATTTCAGCACTCTCGAATTAAATTCACGAATCGTAGGAAATTCTTCCATTTAAGCGTCACTATCTGTGTGACAAACGAATATGATAATCGACACTTACTTATACACAATCAACTTCCCAACCACCCCATACTTGCTTTCCTTTTAACGCCGGATCGCGGATAAATTTGAATTTTTGACTTATAGATGGCTAATGTGTAAGAATCACAACAATCAGTTTCGAACAAATGAGACTATTGATTTGAAAAAATCAGTCTTCTCATCAGGTCGCGACGACTGATGTTGTATTACTACATTGGAATATTGTCTATATATATAGAACATACCATGTAGTTGTACTACTAGCGAATTACTGCATAGCGTACGAAATTTTTGATTCTTTCATATTTCCATCTATATTCAATTTTAACAATTAAGTTTTTTCGCATTTACGAATTTTATTATATATTTTACCTTTGGTTTTTGCAATTGTAATGGTGTTATTGTGATTGTTCTGTATATTGGTATATTTCAGCACTCTCGAATTAAATTCACGAATCGTAGGAAATTCTTCCATTGGGAAGTTGATTGTGTATAAGTAAGTGTCGATTATCATATTCGTTTGTCACACAGATAGTGACGCTTAAATGGAAGAATTTCCTACGATTCGTGAATTTAATTCGAGAGTGCTGAAATATACCAATATACAGAACAATCACAATAACACCATTACAATTGCAAAAACCAAAGGTAAAATATATAATAAAATTCGTAAATGCGAAAAAACTTAATTGTTAAAATTGAATATAGATGGAAATATGAAAGAATCAAAAATTTCGTACGCTATGCAGTAATTCGCTAGTAGTACAACTACATGGTATGTTCTATATATATAGACAATATTCCAATGTAGTAATACAACATCAGTCGTCGCGACCTGATGAGAAGACTGATTTTTTCAAATCAATAGTCTCATTTGTTCGAAACTGATTGTTGTGATTCTTACACATTAGCCATCTATAAGTCAAAAATTCAAATTTATCCGCGATCCGGCGTTAAAAGGAAAGCAAGTATGGGGTGGTTGGGAAGTTGATTGTGTATAAGTAAGTGTCGATTATCATATTCGTTTGTCACACAGATAGTGACGCTTAAATGGAAGAATTTCCTACGATTCGTGAATTTAATTCGAGAGTGCTGAAATATACCAATATACAGAACAATCACAATAACACCATTACAATTGCAAAAACCAAAGGTAAAATATATAATAAAATTCGTAAATGCGAAAAAACTTAATTGTTAAAATTGAATATAGATGGAAATATGAAAGAATCAAAAATTTCGTACGCTATGCAGTAATTCGCTAGTAGTACAACTACATGGTATGTTCTATATATATAGACAATATTCCAATGTAGTAATACAACATCAGTCGTCGCGACCTGATGAGAAGACTGATTTTTTCAAATCAATAGTCTCATTTGTTCGAAACTGATTGTTGTGATTCTTACACATTAGCCATCTATAAGTCAAAAATTCAAATTTATCCGCGATCCGGCGTTAAAAGGAAAGCAAGTATGGGGTGGTTGGGAAGTTGATTGTGTATAAGTAAGTGTCGATTATCATATTCGTTTGTCACACAGATAGTGACGCTTAAATGGAAGAATTTCCTACGATTCGTGAATTTAATTCGAGAGTGCTGAAATATACCAATATACAGAACAATCACAATAACACCATTACAATTGCAAAAACCAAAGGTAAAATAAGTGATAGTTTCTTCCATTGAAAACCATTTTGGTTCCATAAGAATATATGAAATGTTGGGTTATTCTGGGCGACAGCCAGACACCAGTTTCACGTCGAGGTGGAGTTACCAAAACGTTGGGTTTCGACCTAATGAAACTTTGATTCTTTAAAGGCTGTATGGTCTTGAGAAAACACATTTATTGATTAGTATTGATATTTAAATGCCCCTAAAATGTATGCAATGATTTGTTTCTTTAATAAATTTAAGTACTAAATTTTGTATAATTTTCTTACTAAACCTTATTTTTATTAAGAAGTTTTTAAATTCCTCTGAATTAATTAATTTATTTAGGATTTTTTCGGCTTTTCATACATAATATTATTGTTAATGAGATTTACAATGTTTACGACTTTTCTTTCTAAAATTTACTCCCTCCCCCCATTTTCAACCCCAGGGTACTTGTGTAAAGATACACAATCCTTAGGAAAATGAGAACTTCCCTAAGTTTCTTCTTGTTTTCTATTACTAAATAATTTATCTGAAAAGGCAAAAAAATCTTACATTAACTAATTAATACAGACGAATTTAAAACTTCTTAATTAGTACACACATAGTGAGAATTCCCAGAAGTTTCTGATTTGGTGATATAATTCACCATGAGTTCACCATATTCACGATAAGTTGTAAACGATAAGTTGTGTTGTACCATAGGTACAAAGCACGAGTTGAATTTTTGAAGTTTGGTCGTTGCAACCTGATGAGTAGACCAACTTTTTATCAGAACGAAACCAAGCTGCCAACTTAAGGAAGTTTTCATTTTTGTAACGGTTGTGTATCTTTGCACAAGTACTCTGGGGTTAAAAATGGGGGAAGTGAAATTTTCTACTTTTTGTGGTAGATAATAATAATATATGAGTAAATGGCCTCTATGTTTTCTATGATTTATTTTTATTCTTTATATGTGTAAAATCAATTAATAAATTTTTTATTTTTCATTATTGCTCATCTAAACCTTGCATACTATTATACATTAAAAATACCACTTATCGGGGCAGTAAATTTCCCAAAAATAATTGTTGTTGTGGCATAAAATCAAATAAACTTATCTTTTGACGAATTTTTCGATCGATCAAAATCGAAATTTTTAACATTTTTAAAGTAAATTTTATATTTTTACGTCATTTCAAGACTTATCTTGGCCTAGACTTTTGTGTCGTGTGGTCGTGCTTTTGTAAGTCTTAAAATATATTTTTATTAAAAGTTTAAAAATATATAACAAATTGTGTAATAAAAAATATACTTACAAACATATTTTCCAAAGGACTGATTTCTGTAATGAACACACCTAACTGTAAAGTCTTGGTTTTTATTTAGAGAAACTTTGGCTCTTGACACCATGGAATAAAGGTCGTTAATAAGATCATTTAGGATTTGAATAGGCTACACATCATCTTATAAATAAGCTTGCATGCTTAAAATTGTTTGCAAATAAATAGAATAAATAAATAAATAAATATCTTGATAATCATGTATTACTACCTCGATTATGTTTCTTAACAACTTGGTGCAAAAAATATTCGCTGTTTAGAGATAAAATATTGAGAAAATTGATCTTTATATTTCAAAAAAGAAATTACTTTGAACTTTCATACAAAGTACAATATAATCACAATGCCTTAGTGAATTATTATGTTTCGCTGCGCATTTGCTAACCCCATCGTACCCTCGAATTTTATTGTGTTTGACACATACATGCGATTTATATTTGAAGTATTCGTATAGAAACCAAACGTCCAACGTCGTGGTAATCTCACTGCTATGTTCCATAGGAGCTTTTCCATTTTTCGCTAATATTTTGAAAAATCATATATTTACGAAAAAATCATTTAGAACAAATATATTCAAAACACACAAAATTAATTCAAAATAATCATAAAAACTTGTATTTGGCTCTATATCAGATAAACGACTATTTTTTACGTTACCTTTTCATAGTCGAATTCATTATCTACAAAAAAAAAACAAACAACCTTTAATTGATATTTAGAGCAAATTCTCGGCACTATTTCAAATAAACGGATATAATAGATTTTTTCCTTATTTTCCTACTTTATAGCTGGCTTCATTATCGAAAATCGCATAAACCCGTGCTCTTTAATTGATGACAATTCCAGATGATTGTCTATCTTTCTTTCGAGAAAATATTTTATTAATTCTTTTAGAATATTTGTATTTCGTGAATATATTTATATAATGCACTAATTACGAGTTTAGAGTAATATTATTAAGCAAAAATTGTTTACAAATTTTATGTTCCTTTGTAATTCAGTTTTAATGTAGAACCATATTCTGCCATAAAACCATAGTTCTTTAAAACAATAACTCTTTTAACCGACTGTAGGACACCAATTTTTTTAGATTTTTATGATTCTTCAAGATAACATAAACACCTGGTATATTAAAAGGACATGTATTAATTTAAAAAAATATAATTGAAAATTAAGTGTAAAATATTGTTCTTTTGTTATAGCAGCAAATGAATTTCAAATGGATAAATGTCATGAAAGAAAACTACTCGTTTTTTTGTGATAGCTGTTTAACAGATTTAAAGAAAAATTGATTAATTTATTTCCTGTTTCAAAGCATTATTTTCATTGAAATTATTTTATTATTATTTAATCGCCAATTTGTTCTTTACTAAATAATTTTAAAAAAAATTAAACAATTTCAACTGCAAAATATTTGTAAAGCTACAACTTTAAAACGCAAATTTATATACATTTAAAGAATGAAATAATCGCTACTCGTATTTCGAACCCAGAAACATGTCGCAAGAGATCGGCATTCTCAACGTCTATTGTTCGTATTGTTCATAAATATGGGTTTGGTTCCCGATACTTACAGAGTGGTTGAATAAGATATTAAAATAATAATCAATTAGTAAGCTGCACGTATGTAATATTATGTAGGGTTAAAAATGTTACAATTTCATAAATTCTTACCTTCCTTTAGGCGGCAGATCAACAAAAAGTGGCCGTAGTGGAGGCCCGAGTGGACTTTCAAAAGGTGGTCCCATATCCAGTAAAGTTCGAGCTAATGTATTTCCCCAAGCTTTTGCTCCACCCGGAACCGCAATAATGAAATACACAGCATCTGATCTTTCCGGAAATATTGGTATATTTGCATCAATTGACTGTCGTAGAAATGAATCGGGTGTAAGTTTATCACTATTACGTCGATTATTGCTTAAATTACTTCTATCGCTAGACCGTGAATTAGACCCACTGCCGCCACCACCGCCATCCCCTCCCTCGCCTCCTCCACCGTCTTCATCGAAATTATCCCGCAACTTATTCGGGTACAATAACATAGTGTCATCAGCTAATATTAAATTTGTTTCGAATATGACCAAAAACAATAGAAATAAATTTGAATACAACATTCTAATCAAATTTGACGTTCCAGTTGAATACACTTTCCTCTTAATTCCACGTCAACGTACGTCGTTTCCGTCGTGTAAGTCCACGTTTATCTCTATTCTACATATATACACACACAGAGACTTTAATTTAATTGGAATGGTACGTTATAACTTGCTTTATCCGATATATTTTGCTGTCGTAGTTACAGATAACAATATTATTTTTGAATTTTGCAATAATGTTTGAATTTCTCCTAATAACACTTATCAGTGCTTTCTGGAACGTATTCTCCTCGTTTCCCTATTTTTGTGTGTGCACGTCTTCCAAGGAAAACTCACTTTCTCGGTATTTATTTTTTTGCTTAGTGTACTCTCCTTGTCTTGGCTGATTTATTTTTAACTCAAAAATGAAACAAAATAAAATAATAACTTGTATATCTTTCTGCTTCCTTCTGAAGAAAATGTTATCTCTTTAAAATCATTTCCTTTTTTTCTTTTTGATTTGCTTTGAATAGTTAAAGCAATTATAATTCATGATTTTTTATGTTTTCTATTATACGGTTATTGAGTATAGGATCTGCTAGAGTAAAATAGAGATGTTCAAATAGAGATATTCACGCCAAATCTTTGCAAAATTGTTTTCTTTCGTTTTGCTGCGCGTTTCCCTCCAATGATTTGATGAAAAACACAAAAAAAAATGTAACAAAAATTAATAATAAAGCGAAACCAAAATTAATAATTTAATTAATCGCGTGAAATTATCATTATCATCCAGCAAGATTATTCGTATTAGAAGTCCATTATTCCTGGAAAGAAAAAACAAATAACACTGTATAAGTACAGATGTATTAAACTATATGTATATGTACGAGTATTAGAGTTAAGCTTATCAGTACGAAAACATTCATAACATAAAATAAGCTGCAAACAGGGTAACTCATTTTTTAAATTTAACATGATCTACTTGTGAGAACAGGAGGACGGGGAATACATTTTAATACTACACGTAACCCTGTGCATTTTTCAAATATTTATAAATCCATCTAACAATTTAACCCACTTAATACCGAAAATCTTTTGTTTTTATATTGTTCTAGGCTTGGTTTGTTTTGATTTTATTCTGTTTTGTAATGCCTAATTATTAGGCGGTTTACACACGCAATATAATATATATAGATGTTATGTTTACAAGTAGGAGTATGAGTGTACATTTCATATAAGAATACGAGTATATGTCTATACATAATTTATTATTAGACTTGAGTATTACAAGAAATAACATTATTTATACACGAAAAGATAAATAATTAAAGAAGTAAATCTCTTTTCCTTTGTATATATGTATAGGTAAAGCTTTACTCGTAAAACAAACGGTTTGTAATTAGGTAAGAGGTATATACAGAGCGTCCCTAAAAAATGTATACACACTTTGCGTTATTATAAAAACAGTATGTAGTATTTAGATGGATTACATATTAAAAGTATAAGTTAAAGAAGACAGATGTAGAATTTGTTTAGTCAGCACAAATG
This sequence comes from Nephrotoma guestfalica, assembly GCA_963691935.1. Lineage (NCBI taxonomy): Eukaryota > Metazoa > Arthropoda > Insecta > Diptera > Tipulidae > Nephrotoma > Nephrotoma guestfalica. Next base: position 96,430,099 of record OY829915.1, read on the forward strand.
TTCAAATTGATGCCCATTTTGATCCAAACATTGCTGATAACGCGAAGCAATAGAATCGCAAACATGGCGAATCATTTAATTAGGAATTTCGTTGCATTCTCTATCAATTTCCGCCTTCAATTGATCGACTGTTGCCGGTTTTGACTGATAAACCTTATCATTGATGAGTCCCCACAAAAAAATGCAGTGGCCTGAGGACTGGAGAGCGCGGGGGCCGTTCGGTAGCATCTCTGCGCCCAATACATCTGTTCGGCAGATTTTCATTGGAATAAGCCCTCACATTATGATGATAGTGGAGTAGGTGCTCCATCTTGCTGAAAATAATAGCCCTCTTCATCGTCAAACTGCTCACGAATACTTGGCATGATATTTTACTGCAAAAAATTCAAGTAAACAGTACCAGTCACAGTTTTATCAAAAAAGAATGGTCCAATTAAACCCCTGGCAAATGATGTTCTTCTGTAAGATGAGTATTCTTTGGTGCCCAGTAGCTGCAATTGTGGCGATTGATCGACCCGTGTAATTTGAATGTTGCCTCATCGCTCCAAATAATCTTGTGTGAAAACTGTACATGCTCTGCAAATTTTGCAAGATACCACTTTCAAAACTCTACTCTCCGATCATAATCATCTTCATTGAAGGCGTGGATTAATCTTGTGATGTAACTCTTCCAACGATTTAGAAATACCTACCTCACGCGCCGCTTGCCGAACAGATTTTCTTGAAGTTTCGCGATAAATTTCCAGTAGTTCTTCATCTCTTGCGGCGCTTGTGGATATCCGTGGTCTCCCAGAACGCTGTTTGTGGACATCTTGAACAATCCTGCCTCTTTCAAACTTATCCCTGATGCGAGTAATGATGAGTCTCGTAGGTGGATCTATCTAAAACTCCCTTCTAAACCGTCTTTGCACTTCCGCAATGTACAATGTTCTCACACTTATGGTAGCACTTTAAAATAAATTAAAGTCGGTAGCACCTAAACCTAAACCTATGGTAGCACTTTAAAATAAGTTTACGTTTTTCAAAGTCTAGTCTAATATCAGCCATTATTTTAAATGGGTTATACCTAGAAAAAAAAATTAGAAAAAATGAGCTATTAAAGTGTGGATACAAGTTTTTGGGACACTCTGTATCTTGCAGCGTGCACATTTCATTGATTTAAGAATCTTTACTTATACTATAAAAATATTATATTTCCGTTCGGAAATTTTGAATTCTTGAATTGAATTGGTAAATCAGTAGATTTGTTAATCTGATATAAAGAGAATCGGTGAATTGATTTCAATTAAAGAATAAGTAGTTTATAAAAACTGAGCAGATCAGACCGGTTTAAAGAAAGAGAATAGACTATACTAATACTAATATTACAAGTAAGATTTATAGGTGCAGATCTTTGGAAATATGAACAGGTTCTTTTGTTCTAAGTGGAGAGAGTGGAACAGTGGAATTCAATTAATTATTGTTTTGGACTTGCGTTTGTTAGAAATTGAGTGGACATGTAGCCGGGCAAATATGGTAATAGAGATGAATTCTATAAGGAAACAATTATTTCCTTTTGGCAAGATTAGCAAAAAAACAAAAGGATCAGTTATTTAAAACTGAGTCCAACATCTTTTGGTATTATCATGAACCTTAAAGTCATATTGTAATTTGTTCTGTTTCTGGAATTGCTTATTTGATCAAATTCTCGTCAAATATACCAAATATACATAGGAAAACTCGCATTTTCCTTTAAATAATATTTTTTACTTTTATGCGCATCGAACTTCATATGTTAAGAACTCATTAACTAGCATATACCAACAGCCTAGTGAAGTACGGGGATTGAAATCCCCTTACTTCACTAGGCTGGTGGTATATCATAGTTAATAAATTTACAACGTAATTGTAAAGTAGTTGCGAATACTACAGAATCTTTTTTCGTTTCTGAATTGTCATCTTGTAAATGTGTTTTACCACAAAATAAATATTGGTTATTTCTGGAAAATAACGAATAAGTGAAAATTTTATTGGAAAACTATCAAACAATAACCAATTATTATAGTATTGACCAAGGTGTTAGGGATTATAGTTACAGACGAAATGAATTGGTGTATTGGTTTCCACTAAAGGACTCGAAGCATTAATGTTATGTAACAAAACCACCAGTTAAATATGTAGGCTACAAATATTTGTTACACATTTGATTATAACAGCTTCAACCGAAAATTGATGTCCATACTTTTGATATGTGCCTTAATCGACTAAATTGACTAAACTAAATTCATTTAGTTAACACAATCTAGTTTAATCCATTAAGGCACACAGTACTAACTTTCTCAAGAATACGTACGGAATACGATTGGCGATGAAGGATTCAACCGTAAAATATTAAATTATAACAAATAATCTTCATATAATTAAAAGATTTTTTATAATTGTCCGTGATATTAATTTATTTAAGATTGTTTTTCGGCTTTTCAGACAAAATATTATTTTTAATGGCATACATACAATTTTTACGACTTTTCTAGTCTTAGAAAAACAAAGAGGCCATTTACTCACAATATATCACCTTTGTGAAGTTATCCCGGAAACTCAGCCCGGAAAATGATTATAGTTAAATATGGTAACACCTTTATATATTTAAGAAATTATAATGAAAGTACAACTATCACGATATAAAAATATAAAGATAGTAAGAAAAATTTTATTATGAAAAATAATATACAAAATGGCGGCCATTATAAATAAAAACATATTGACATTTTTTAACTTGTACTATAGCTAATTACTATAGCACAAAATAAAAATTATATAATTTATATACAAACAGGTGGGTTTATTGATATAATAAGTAATTATTCAATTTGTAAAAAACAACAGTCACAAAAATTTAGTTTCTTATAAAAAATGTCAATAATACAGTTAAATTAATATTAAATAAATACACTTATGAATATAATTTAATGTGTTCTTAAAAGTATAGTAGTTCAGTGGCAAAAAAATTCTATGATTTAGAGCTCCGCTATAGTCGTCTGAATTCGTAGTACATGTCCATTACCAGAAACCGGACTATATACGTTTTGTAGTTCAGGGATTGGCCTGTTTAAATAACAAGTGGCAAAAAAGTTCTATGATTTAGAGCTGCGCTATAGTCGTCTGAATTCGTAGTACATGTCCATTACCAGAAACCGGACTGTATACGTTTTGTAGTTCAGGGATTGGCCTGTTTAAATAACAAGTGGCACAAAAATTCTATGATTTAGAGCTCCGCTATAGTCGTCTGAATTCGTAGTACATGTCCATTACCAGAAACCGGACTATATACGTTTTGTAGTTCAGGGATTGGCCTGTTTAAATAACAAGTGGCAAAAAAATTTTATGATTTAGAGCTCCGCTATAGTCGTCTGAGTTCGTAGTACATGTCCATTACCAGAAACGGGACTGTATACGTTTTGTAGTTCAGGGATTGGCCTGTTTAAATAACAAGTGGCAAAAAAATTCTATGATTTAGAGCTCCACTATAGTCGTCTGAATTCGTAGTACATGTTCATTACCAGAAACGGGACTATATACGTTTTGTAGTTCAGGGATTGGCCTGTTTAAATAACAAGTGGCAAAAAAATTCTATGATTTAGAGCTCCACTATAGTCGTCTGAATTCGTAGTACATGTCCATTACCAGAAACGGGACTATATACGTTTTGTAGTTCAGGGATTGGCCTGTTTAAATAACAAGTGGCAAAAAAATTCTATGATTTAGAGCTCCACTATAGTCGTCTGAATTCGTAGTACATGTCCATTACCAGAAACGGGACTATATACGTTTTGTAGTTCAGGGATTGGCCTGTTTAAATAACAAGTGGCAAACAAATTCTATGATTTAGAGCTCCGCTATAGTCGCCTGAATTCGTAGTACATGTCCATTACCAGAAAACGGACTATATACGTTTTGTAGTTCAGGGATTGGCCTGTTTAAATAACAAGCGGCAAAAAATTCTATGATTTAGAGCTCCGCTATAGTCGTCTGAATTCGTAGTACATGTCCATTACCAGAAACCGACTATTTTCATACTATTATTTCATACTACTTTCATACGACATTTTTATACTGAACTTTCAAATGTAAAATAGAAATTGAATAACGTGCGAAAATAACGAACTTTTATACTGTCATAGCATAGCCGATAAAAATCTTGCATTGTGCGTCATAAATAAGTATATTTCATAAAAAATGGCGCGGACGCATATAATCTATTGAAATTTGTTATTTACTCCAAAAAAAAACTGGTATCAGGGAACAGGCACACAGTATTAGAGGTTTGAACGTTAATTTTAGACTAATAATAATAATGAATGATGTGTGCCTTAAACGACTAAAGTTTAATATCACCCGTTATGAAATTTTCAAGTTTCTGCTATTCCTCACTATGCGGCAAATGAATAGTTAATCTATGATTTTTAATCACTTTTTATTTAATTTTTATAATTTTACTTTATTGTAATAACTTCGAACATGATCAATTATTCGTTGTCATATAAATTAATAAATAAAAGACACTAGTTAAAAATGAAAGCAAGAAATATTACATTTTATGAGCCAGTGCGACGCTAACGCCGCTTCCAATATATTACTTTTCGGTACTACACATTACGCGACACAGCATGAAATAGTTTATTTTATTTATGAAAAATATTTCAAAGCAGAAATACTAGATTTACTTTCACCGCTGTATACGTACAAAAAATATTTTTTTGTTATATTTCATTCGGTTCGATCTTCGTTTCGTTTTTCTGTTGATCGGTTTGTTTTGGTTTATAAAAAATTTAAAGAGCCTATACAAAATATGTAGAGAATATACCAAAACAAGCTGTGCCTGTGTGTTGTAAAAACAAGGTTTTTGTTTTTGTAATTTTGAATTTCTATGAAATAGAATGAAAGCAAACATTTTCCGTACCTAAAATAAAAAATTGTTCTTGTGCCGTGATATACGAGTACATTATCAGATATAATTGTTGATACGAGTATAATAAAATATAGTTATTGAGCGTTTATAATTCAAATTAAGTAAAGATGTCGTTATGTTTTTTTTTTAAATGATATTTTTATTTCTAACCGACGTTTTGAATTAAATCTTCAGGTTTTTTTGAAATATTTATTTGTACAAAATTAATTGTAAAAACTTACAAATATACTCATGTAAATTAATTAAAAATTTGTAAATACTAAAGTTTAAGAATTTAACAAAACAAAATAAGCTTATCCAAAAATGTTTAATTCATTTCTAATACCTATGTAATTTATATTGTTGCCCTGAAGAGTTCAAAAATTGTAATCTCTTAAGTCCGCTATCTTCTTTGCTATCTGTAATGTCAACAAACGGCCTTAACTTATGACCCGATTTTTGGGTTTCGGCGAAGGATTCGCGATTCTAACAGAATTTTTCGTGCAAAATGACCACGAACGAATAGTAGTATTAACACATTGAAAATGTGCTTTATATTACAAAGTCGTAATTTAGAAGTAAGTATGGGATTAAATCTTGGAATATAATAAAGCTATTCGATCAGCAAGTTTAAACAAATTATATCATGAAATGTGAATTTTTAAAATAATTTGAATAATTATCGAAATACGACACATAATCGATAATGGTGACTGGCTCACTGTCTTTAAATAGCTGAATCAATATTTTAGGTGTCTCTATGTAGCTACTCCAGCACACTGATTCTCTAACCTAAAAGCTAATGCGTAAAAGTGAACACCATAGTAAGTTTTCGACTTTACACAAATTACAATGCTATGTGTTTGTTTGTGTTTAATGTTTACATCTTATATTGTTTCTTAGATAATCAAGGTGCATTACGTAAATTATTTCAATTGGACATGTCATATGCTCGTCTGAAGTCTACAAATCATTTGTATATCTCAAAGGAAATGTAATTGCAAATAATTGTTTAGCTAACTTTTTAGCTCCTTTCTCACTCATTTCCTTCTATCGAACACGATGCAATCTCTGACACGAACGCCACCAGAAAATTATATTGTACAACAATTACAGAAAATTATGTATTGTGCATTTGTACAAGCTCTTCCACTTCTGGAAGATTGAACAGAATACCATTTAAGTGCACATGTGCAAACTAGTTTAGGACTCAAATTTCTTGAAATAAATTTAGTTTTATTGGTGGTGTGGTTCCACTCAAGTTAAAAGCCATGCTCCAGTGCATAAACCAAAATTTATTGCCAAATCCTAATTGCAATAAACAAACCTATGTTTCATAAGAAATAGGGTTCGTTTTACCCCATTGAGGTACTGTTTCAAAACAGTTCCTAATTGTATTCCATATTTCACACCTAGCATTTTAGCGCTTTACTTTCACTATACAAAATTCTAATTTGCTTCTATTAAATTTCATTATATATTAATTTTGTAAACCAACTTAAAAATGCTGAATAGAGTTCAACTTGCTACATTTTAAAACTTTAGCCAAAACATAAATTTTCAAATAAATTTCATCCATAGCATTGGCTATGCTATGGACGAAACGCCGTTAATGTTTACTCCCAACTAATTCACGTTTTGGCCAAGCTTATTGCAACGATTACTCCAAGTGTTCGAATTACCAAACCATGAAAGTATAATCGATCAAAACATTTTATTGAAATTGAGGATGGTGTTCGAGACCGCGATAAAATATTGTTTAAAATACAGGGATATTTAACAAAAAAATTTAGAACAACAACTTGAACTAACTTCAAGTCAATCATTTTAACTAACTTTAACTTAAAATTAAATATTTTTGGTTTATAATTAAACACAATAATATCCAATATTAAAATAAATTAATTAATTTCACCAGCAAACATTAAGATAACCATTTTTTCTTATTAAAAATACAATTCAATCATTGTATTTTCATTCTTTCAAATTTCCAGTTGTAAATGAAGTAAGGAACAATCAAAAAATTGTGTACTAAAAAAATTAACCTGTTTCGTCAGTTCAGGAATTATTAAGATTTTTGATGAACTCGGTTGTACTCTACATAATATCAAGAGTTGTTGAGAACAAGCATAAACTTTATTCGTATATATTTATAATGCAAGATATTGACTTAGCGTAAGCTCTTTAGGATTCGATTTACTCAAATCCGAAGCATAAATATTTTAATAATTTGAATTGGTTAAAAAATCAAAATATAATATATAGCGGTCTAGAGCAGCTTTTTCAAAAAACTGCAGCAGATATGATACACATAATATTTTGACATTACCTGCACTGTTAAATTAATATTTTTGAAAAACTTGTTGAAATTTAATAACAGGTGTCACTAAAATGAATGTTTTTACCTAGTGTCTTTTATTTATTAATTTATATGTAAAAGAATAATTAATGTTATTCGAAATTACTACAATAAAGCAAAATTATTAAAATTAAATAAAACGTCTGCATAAATCTAAATTAACTATTCATACGCCGCGTAGTGATGAATAGCAGAAGCATTAAAATTTGATACAAGCGGAATCACTCATGAATGATATACTCAAATTTTATTCAAATTCGCAAATTTAATTAGACTTTTCACGATTGGCAAAGAATTTATTATCGATAATGGATAATTATCAATTTATTACGCAATTTATGTCATAAATATTAGGCACAGTATGATTTAATATTTCATAAATACAATGCCATCTATCAATGAGTAGTACAGACAATTTAAGCTGAGTTTTGTTATAAGTTTTGATAGATGGCGTAAATTAATTAATCAAGTAGTTCTCGACGTTAACGACGTAGTTGAAGAGTTGTCGACTTTGTCGACGAGTATTCGACGTTGTGGACGAGTATTCGACGTTGTCGACGAAATCTTGTAAAAATTAGTAGTCGACGCGTAATCGCCCATCCCTGTGTTACGTTCGCGTATCACTAAAAGTGAACATTATGCGAACGAATATTTCGCTAAAAAGTTTAATTATGTTAGGATAGTAACACCGTTAACTATCGTTTTTGAGCTGCAAAATCGATTCATTTGCCAACTATTATATGAAGTGTAGTATTCGTTTATGATTCGTAAACGGTTCACCTTGTTTAGCTAGTAGTTGTATGAAAAAAAAGGTTATTTTACTATAGTAGATCTCTAAATCATAGAATTTTTTTGCCACTTGTTATTTAAACAGGCCAATCCCTGAACTACAAAACGTATACAGTCCCGTTTCTGGTAATGGACATGTACTACGAACTCAGACGACTATAGTGGAGCTCTAAATCATAGAATTTGTTTTCCACTTGTTATTTAAACAGGCCAATCCCTGAACTACAAAATGTATATAGTCCTGATTTTTGTAATGGACATGCACTACGAATTCAGACGACTATAGCGGAGCTCTAAATCATAGAATTTTTTTGCCACTTGTTATTTAAATAGGCCAATCCCTGAACTACAAAACGTATATAGTCCGGTTTCTGGTAATGGACATTTACTACGAACTCAGACGACTATAGCGGAGCTCTAAATTGCAGAATTGTTTTGCCACTTGTTATTTAAACAGGCCAATCCCGGAACTACAAAGCGTATATAGTCCGTTTTCTGGTAATGGACATGTACTACGAATTCAGACGACTATAGCGGAGCTCTAAATCATAGAATTGTTTGCCACCTGTATTATAATATTTAGTTTTTTTATATTCTTCTCATACCTCGCTAAATGAACGCTCTTTCGTTGTCAGCTGACTGTTGTGATTTATTATGAATTTTCTTTGTCGTTTATATTTATTGCACTGTCTTGGGAACGGATGGCTTATAATTTCTACGAATTTATATGAAATATATTGATTCGATAAACGGAATTTCGGTTTAAGGCTTGCTTTTCCGGAACGTATGCCTATCCGTAATGCGAGGTATGAATGTACTTAATTAGCCTATTTTATCAACTTTATACAATCTATAGGAAAATTATAGTGACATAATTTTTTCCGGGTTGGTATCAGTTTTTCAATACAAATTGTTTATAAATTTTTATGGATTGATATAGTAAAAAACAGTCATGACATAATTTTTTCCGGGATGACATTCAAAAATATCGTGATATAAATATTTTTTCGGGATGACATTGAAAAGTGTCGTGATATATGTACTTTAGTGTTGCCATCGCATTTTTGCGGGATCGTTTCCGGGCTAACTTCACAGACATCAATATATCTACCATAAAAAGTAGAAAAATTCACTCCGCTCCATTTTTAACCCCCGGGGCACTTGAGTAAAGATACACAAACCCTTACAAAAACGAAAACTTCCTTTATTTTATTTGTGCAAATTTTAAATGCTATCGGTTTCATACGATATAGTTTAAGCACAATTAAACATTGGTAACGTCATTTTCATTAATTTTTGTATTATTTATGTTTTTTTCAGTGTTTTTTCAGGTGTTATTTACCTAATTTAGATTAGAACTGATTATATACACAAGAAATTTCGGTGTTCACGTATACTAGCTAGAGTAATTACACAAAGTCTAATTTTAAAATAATGTGTAATTGTAAAATATATTATATATCACTTGTTTCAGTACTGCTAATCGTAATATATTTTACAGTATCAATTAGCTTAACTTTCTATCAACGGAAATTGGTAGGTAAACAAACGAGAAATACACCTATGCATTAATGCTAATTGGTAATTATTTATATTGCAAGAGCTAAATTAAATTAATTCATGGCTGGGCTCGTACGGTTATGCTACCGCTTGAAAAGGAGAAAAGCCCGCATAATGCTAGACTTCCGTACCTGGGTAACAAAATTGGTCCCTCCCGTTGTACCTAGCGGTATTGATATTGGGTTTTCGAACTGGGGACTTGAATTGGTAAATATATCGTTGTAACTTTACTACACATTATCGTAGAAGTCTTCCATAAAATTAAAAACAATAATACTTCCTAACATTCTACCCAACTTTAGATACACGATGACCAAATCCACGACAATCATATTTATATTAATCTTTGCGATTATTCTGGGATTAAAAATAAAGGTATAAAAAATCTACTGACTAAAGTTATATGATGCACTCCCTCTATTTTATTTATAGAGCTATTCGCTTATACACCCGGCACATAAAGAGAAATAGTTATATGTATACGTATAGTTTAAGTTTAATTTTAATGATTTTTAATAAAATATTTCTGATCTGTAAATCTTGTGTTTTTTAATCTTTTGGATACGCCGTAATGTCCGTAATGTAATTCCTAAGTGGAATGTTTGTTTGAAGGCGAAGGAACAATTTTCAATTTTAGTCTGCCTAGTTAAAATACAAAAGATATATACCCATAGCAATGTGAGCAGCAACAGAAACGTATATATATATATATATATATATATATATATATATATATATATATATATATATATATATATATATATATATATATATCGCTACCGAAAGTGCTACTAAAGTTGACAAAATGGTAGCTAATTTTATGGTCCACTACTAAATTTATCTTCTTGGCAATGAGTACTGTCAAATTATTGGTGCTAAGTTATCCTCAAAAAACCAAGTGTTGTGCCTTTTTTACAATCACCGTACTGTAAAATTAACTATTCGTGAAAGTGCAGCTCTGACAATCCAAAAAATTCTATTCTAGTCTATTTTTTGGTCAAAAGCATGAATTCCAATGAAAAAGGAACAACATTGCATTGAAAAATTGGAAAAATTGCATGATGAATGGCAAAATCTGAGAAATTGCCTTTAATAGTAAAGTGGATATATTTGCGATATCGTACATACCAATGCCTTCTTGAGCCAGACAATATGAAATTGAAAAAGAAAAGCGGAAATCGGAACGTATTTAGGCAGAAAAAATCGTAAACGAAGATATCTTGAAGAAAAAAGTAAATCAATTCCAATAGACTTACAAGCACTATCTAACAACGACATAAGCTTCGAAATTGATTAGACCACGCTAAGCGCAGAAGGAGCCCCTAGAGGAAGCAAATGTTTCATTACTCCTAGAACATTGTTAGGTTTGGATAAGTGGAAGATGACTGATCGTGCAGCAATGCATTTTGAATCGAACAACATTGAGGCGTCTTCTTCGTGAAATAAATAGAGTAGAAATAGCAGAATCAGTTAAATCGACTTTAATGTCTACAACAGGCGTAGTACAATGGGATGGAAAATTACTTCTGGAGTTATCTGGAACGGAGACCGTGGATCATTTGCCGGTGATTATTTCTCATATAGATGGAGAACAATTATTAGGCGCTCTTAAAATATCAAGATCAACTGGTTTGGAAATGGCAGAGGCTGTTTTCGAAAGCTAATCGATTGGAGAGTAGCTGACGATGTCGTTCCGGCTTGCTTCAGTACAACATATTCAATTACTGGAAGATTAAATGGAGCAGATATTATTTTAGAGCAGAAACTGGAACGAAAATTAAATGATGTGAAAGCGAATTAGCGGATTTTTGTGAGAACTAATTGGAAAAGGAACATGTTCGGGATGATTACAAAGAATTACTGAAAATCACTCTAATACTTTTGGGCAAGATACCAAATGAAAATGTCCGTTTTCGTCTGCCAGGGCCTATGCATCATGCTCGCTGGATGTCCAAAGCCATTTATGTACTGAAATTATTTATATTTTATGAAGAATTTAAGTTAAGCACAAGAACAGAAGAATTTATGGGACATTTACATTTTTGTCGTACGATTTTATGTGAAAATTTGTTTCCTTTGCACTAAAGCTGCTAAGGCACCAAAGCTGGGATTGAACTGTTTACGAGAAATTTATTTCTACAAAACTAATTATGAAAATGCATCATGCTCGTTGGATGTGCAACGCTCTTTATGTATTGAAAGTATTTACGTTTCATGAAGAATTTAAGTTAACAGCACAAGAACAGAGGAATTTATGAGACATTTACATTTTTGTCGTACGATTTTATGTGAAAATTTGGTTCCATTGCACTAAAACTGACGAGATATATATTTCTACAAAACACATGATGAAAAGTTGGCGATGGCTGTACTAACTAAAATATGTGGTCAATTATGATATTTGTCCGACGAAAGCATCCCAATCTCTTTTTTCGACGAAAACGTCTCTAGGCAGAGAAAAGAAGAATGGTGCAACAGTAGGAATGTAGAGACCGAGTCTAGTAAGCGCGTCGAGTTGAAAATTAATGATATGAAAACATTCATTACGAAACAACTAGTAGATTTTGTTACACCAAGCACTGGCGATTTTTTTTAACGGTTCAAGATTTTCAGAGATTTCTTAAACAAAGATCCGGATATGTGGCCTCAGGATGATAATTTAAAGAAAGGAATGAAGATTATCAGTCAAATAAAAGTCGTAAATGATATCAAAGAACGTGGTGTTAAGCTAATACAAGATTATAATAATAAATTAACAAAAAATGAAGATGACCTGCAATATTTACTACAAGTTGTAAAGGACTACACACAGAAATTTTCAATATATACCAATACATCCTTAATGGGTAGAAGATCATCTTAGATTGATTATTTGCATCATAAAAATTAATCCATAATATCATTGTATAGAACAAAATAAAAAATACTAAGGAAACAAAAAATATAGCAATAGTTTGTCTTGTTTTTGTATTTTGGAAATTTGGCAATAAAGTCGCTATTTGTTAGCCGATTTCCGATATATTTCATGTTTTGGAAAGCTAATTATCATCTCATTACAATTAGTAGGCATATAGGCTGAGAAAATTTTTTAAATATTTTTTCTGTTGGTTTGAAAGTGAAAAATTTAAAAAAATATCGTTTTTATCGAACTTCGCTTGCTTACCCTCACTTGAAAATTTTTCATAAAACCTAAAGTAATACGCCTAATTATTTGAAAAAATTTCATCATTTTTGTGTTCATCTTATCTAACTTTCCAATGTCTAATACGCATACTTGCATGCAATGCGAGTTTGAAGTGGAAACTCCTCATTTCTATTCGTTTGCTTATTTTAACTGCGACACTTGATTACCCTCATCTGCGAAATTAATACTAAATTCGTTCGAACTGTCAGATCAAAAAGATTTGATCGGATTCAGCTGTCAGATCAACATTTTTGACATTACAAATTTTTTTCACACAAAAATCTTGATCTAACAAATTGCCTAGATCAATTTTAAAAAATCTTGATATTTTGTCAGATTTTTACGCATACATACAAAAGTAAACGTCAAAACATAACATCAAAACAAAGACCCCGCGCCATTTGTACAATTAAGTTTTAAATTAATAAATTTTAAATTAATTTTAATAAATTTATTAAAATTGTAAGGATAATTTGTAATTTTGTGCGACGTATTTTCGAAATATCTTGTGTACTAAAATGTTGTGTTTATGTGCGAAATTATATAATTCCTTATGCTTTTAATTGAAAATTATTGATAAATAAATTAATTAAATTGAGAAATGGGAGACACTATATTGAACATTTTAATTCTTTGCTATATAATTTTTTATTATACCGATGCTAACAAGCTGAAATGATAAACCCGCCATTTATAATAAACAATTTTTTGTCTTTCTTTCCACAAATATTACTACAAAAGTCGATCAAATTTCTTTCATATTCGTTTACATAAAATCCGGTCAAATTGTTGTTGTAAAAGCAAACGAATTTGGTATAAGTAATAAAACACATAAGTAATAAACACATTCTACTGTTTTGCTATTTTTCTTTATTTAATATTTAGTGAGTCCTCCATTTTGTCTTACAACATCATAAATTCTATTAGGCAAAGACCTATAAAGATTTTGTATAAAGTCTATCGATACTTTCTTGAAGCATCATACACAGCTGCAATAAGGTCATTCCGGCATTCGTATTGTCTTCTATTCGAATAAATTTGTCTCGATAACCATCCCCAAAGATTTTCAATAATATTTAAATCCGCAGACAAAGCCGGCCAATTCAAAACTGCCACGTTATTTTCTTCAAACCTCTGTTTCACTCATGCAGCTGTGTGGATTGCTGCGTTATACTGCTGGAAAATGTAGCGATGGCCTTCAAACATTTCGTCAAAATTGACTTTTTGCACTTCTAGGAGCTCGATGTAGCTTTGCGAGTTTTGTCGGCCTTTCAGAACAAGCAAAGCAATAGCACCATGAAAAGGAATTGCTGCCCACATCATGATGGAACCAACACTGGTGGAGCGGCGGGACAAGAATAGCTTCGTTTTTCTCAAATCATGGAAGTAATGTCTAAAACCATCTGGTTCATCTAAATTAAACTTTTTCTCGTCAGAAAAAATAATTTGGAACCATTCTTCCTTCCAATGCAGATGTCCACGCCAATATTTCAATTAAGGACTTCTATGTTGCCGGAGCAAACGTGGTTTTTCATAAGCTTTAGACGCAGGAGATGTGAACTTTTTTTTATTATCCTCTGAACAGTATGGACACTGACTGAGACCCCAATTGCCTGCTTTATTTTTTTTGCAGATAGCATCGAATTCGAAGCTTCTCACAAAATAGCTCTATGTTCCGGTTCTGTTGTAGCCCTTGCTGTGCGATCTCTTCGATTTTTTCCGTAACTTTCTGGATCTTTGAGATAGTTGTTGATGATCCGAGAATTGCGGCCATTTTTTTGGAAATCGCACGATTGTAATAAATTTCTTGTTTAAGCGCAAGAATCTTTCCAATTTCTACCTTTGGTAGGGTTTTTTCTCGACTCATTTTCACCACTATTAACTGCAACTGGTAATAAACTTAATAAATTAACAAACTTAAATCAATAAACTTAATAAATTGATGATAAACTGGACACAACTAAATTTATTTACACGCACCTTACGCCTTCGACGTCAAAAACAAAATGATGAGGGTAATCAAGTGTCGCAATTTAAATAAGCAAAATAATCCAAATGGGGCGTTTCCACTTCCCATATTGCATGCAGGTGTGTGTATTAGTTATATAATATATATATATATATATATATATATATATATATATATATATATATATATATATATATATATATATATATAAAACTTCGATAATATAATCCGTGACTGCACAAAAATGATTAGTCTAGAATTCGGCGAAGCATACTTACTACGCAATAAAACCACTCATTCAAAATTTTATTTTCTTACAACTGATCTTAGCAAAAATTAATTGTGAAATAATACAACAATCGTATTCTTTATTATTATTTTATTTAAAACAAACGTTCCGAGGAAGAGCCAGGAAATTAACAGAAATTAGTAACAAAGGCTTCCGTTAGACATAAAAACCTGTTTTTCTACAAATTCATTTTCTTCTGAAATTTGATTTTAATCTGAAACGAAACGAAAAATAAAAAAAATTAGTATTTCATTAAACAATAAAAGAACAATACATATCTTTTCATATTTCATCTTTTGATATGTATTTTCTTCATTCTGATGAAAAATCTAAATAATGCGGTTATCATCTACAGTTTACTCGTGAATTGTATCCTTAAACGAAACCAAAAATAAAATCCAATCAATCAACTTCTTATGATATTTTGGACAATGTTTATGTACATCTTATATCATGTTACAATTGTTATGTAATATTTTTCTTTACCCAGCATATAGGTATATGTATTTAGCTCACTTTTCGGTTTCCTGCAGATGTAAAAAATACGGTGAAATTTAAAAAAAAGAGAACACTTCTTACCAGTTGGGTCATCGCGATTCGAAGTGCTCTTATAAAATATTCCTATTTTAAGCCGTGTACATATTTTTAAATGTGATTTCATTAATGCGCAGAATGCAACGAGTTCTACATTTAACTTGCCTTGGGGCATAGCAGCTTTGGCGCAACTTAGTTCGTACTTTTTATATTCCAGACCGAGATATCTTCGTTTAAGATTAGTCATACTTGTTAAATGTTAAAAATTAAATTTCATTCGCTCAATATTTTGAGCTCAATGCTCATTTTCAAAATGATAATCTAAAACGATGTGTTTACAAAGATTAAATTAAAAGTTAGGGGTAAATATAAAAAATATGTGTTACTTTAGTGTAAGTTACTAAAATTTGTGATACTAACATATAAATAAATAATAATAAATAATTTATATTAAGAAAATGTAATTATCACTTGTCACCCCTTCCCATAACCGATATTTTAAATTTTTATTTTTAAAATTGGAATCATGTATGTTTCAAAGTTTCGGTCGCCGTCGAACTGCTTCAATTATTTTTTCTAAAATTAAATCACTTTTAATATTAGGATATTGTATTGAAATGTATCATACCGTTGCAGAACTCGATAGGGGTGTTGTGGCCACCGCTTCATGGTTGTATCTGAGATCATCTGTTTCAAGGAAAAATAATAATTATTAACACAATTATTATTAATAAGGTTATTAACCTTATTAATTTAAAAAGCGACAGTTAATAATATTTTACCTTCATTATCGGATGAACGGTAGTTGAAATTTGAAATAATATGTTGTGCAGACTCTTGTAAATCGCTTGCCCGTTGGATGATAACGTTGTTCAGAACCGCAACTGTTTTGTTTCCTAAAATATAATAAAATACAGTATTATTAATATTGTGTTTCGAAGTAGATACATTTTATTGGGAAATAAATTCGTCTGGACGACATGAAAACCACACTATTTTTACTCGGTAACAAAATTTTACAATAAACAATAATACAGTTTTTGCAAATATTCCACAATAACCGGATAAATAGCTTCGATTGTTTTACAACTATCGAAAAATGTTTAAGATTTCCTAAACAACTGAGTAAAAACCTTCAATCGTTCTTACTTTTCTTTTTAAATTTCAGTGCCGTTAAAATTACAGAAGGAACTATGGATTTAATTAACTAATTAAATTTATTTTAATTAAACTTACCGTATTTTTCCATTTTATATAACTTTTTAATTATATTTATTATTTATAGCACATAAAAATTTTATTTTAAATTTCTTTAGAAAAAACAAACCACAAAAAATTACAAACACAAAACTTTTTTAATTCTCTACGAATGTACGATTGCACTTGACACCATAAAAATATGTATAAAATAAAATTAGCAAGGAGTAGGGGTATTTCTTTTTTTTTTGGTTGCTATAAAAAATACTCGAGTTGATATTTTTTATGAAAAATTTATAGCAACACAACAACAATTTGTTCAGCAAAATATAATCGGATACGCCCTTCACCCAAATACTCGATCTATATTTGTATCTCGTTTTAGTTTTACTGAGCTAATATTTGTTTCTATAGAATAGGGCCATAAAATACACTTAAGGAATAACCTGGCGATACATAAAGGAATGAGAGAAAAAAATAACATTTTCTTCGAAATGGAATTTTAAAATTTCAATAGTTAAACATTTGTATGGTTTAGCTTATATCATATCTTTTTGCCTGTTTCTCTTTCTGATAATTATTTTAACAAACATTACAATTTGGGACATACTATAAAAATACTAAGAAGCGAATGCTATTAAGCAAAAATAAACAAACACACTCTTGTTTTGTCGTATTTTCACCTTTAGATTATTTATTTATTGATGATGAGAATACCAATTATTTATCAATTAAAGATGTCAATGATCATAATATTGAAGATACTTAAACCTAGATTAGTTGGATTGATCGCTCAAATCGTCATTTTGTTCATTATGAAGGAATGTACTCGTATGGATTTGTTACGCAATTGGGTATGAAGTTACACTCCAATGTAAACTACTCTTCTACGTGACAGTTGGCTTAGGATCAAAACATTACTTTCAACTGATTGATAGGTTTCTTGCATGTGATAGGCAAATAGCCAATCAGTCGTAGGTGATGTGATCTATGCTCGTGCAAACATGCATTATGTCGGTTTTAATTTACCAGCAAGGAAAATATACGGTTTATTTATTTTAATAAAAATAAAATTAAATACCCCGCAGTTATACTTTTAATAAGACATTTCATAAGGATGGGTGGAGATGTTTCACACACACCTACATGGAATTAAGAAACAACAATTTCATTATACTTATAATTTGATATAAAATACAGCAAGATATATAACATTTTTCCGTTATGCATTATGTTAAAATCTGATGTTTTTACGGTACATATAATAATGTGTTCATGCGGTATGTGGATGAGGGTGTGCTGATGCAGAGGTTTACCACGCATACTAAACGAACCACGGATGTGTTACCCTACGTTAATAAAATAGCTGTACATATAAATCAATAGTTAACAATTCATTTCCCCCCGATAATACGTAAAACATTTCTTTTGGTAACACATATGTATTTGATATGCTACCGCGCTCGGTAATATTGACATATGAACTTTACGGTTTATTTTTTTCTATAAGTAAATGGCATTCATGTATAGTGCTGGGAAAAAAATTGGACACAAACATATTTTATTGCAAATTGGAGTCTTTTGTTTGCTAAAATTACAAAACTTTTGAAAGCAATTGGCTTATTGTTTCATTTTAAAGATATGTATGACGTAATTTTTTGAATAAAAAAATGTACGTGCAATTTTGGGACAAAACCTCGAAAAATGCCAAAATATTCAAAATACGTTGATTGGAGTTAAAGTAATGGAATAATTTAAACACCTATTTTTTATTTTTTTTTTGTTTTTTATTGATTTATAGAAGTTCTATCTTTAATATTAATATTTTGTTGGACCGCCATTTGCTTTTATTACAACGATACACCTCCGATTTATTGAATTTGATAAATTTTTCAAAGTCGTAGAAGGTATGGATTCCCAAATCGTCATCAACAAACTTTTTAAAGCTTGAATCGATTCTGGGCGCTTTCTTTTTTACTTCTAGCTTCATTATAGACCAAATATTTTCAATGGGATTTAAGTCTGGACTATACGAAGGCCAGCTCAACATATCGATACTTCTTTCTACGAAGTACTTTTTTACCTTTAAATTATTTATGTTTATCTGAAAGGCAATTTTTCTACCTACAATTCAAAATTAATAACTCACAACTTTGGCGATGTGGCACGGAGCGTTGTCCGGATGAAAAATAAATTTGCAAGTCTCGCCAAAAAGCCATAACACAGAAGGCTCAAATTCGTTGTGTAGGACCTGCAGATAAACAGCTGCTGTAATACTGGAACTAAGGAAGCACAATCGACCGGTTTTCTTAAAATACATTCGTTGCTAAGCCTCTCGCCCGGTTTTCTTCTTACGATAATTCTTCCATCTCCAACATGCAGCTTGAGTTTTGATTCATAGGAGAAAATCATATCATTCCACATCTCTGGAGTCCAAGAAACATGCTCCTGGGCCCATACCAAACGTTTTTTTTACTAGTAATGTGAACTCAGGCCTCTGGACTGGTTTAAGTGCTCTCAAACTAGCTTTAACACGTCTTTTTCTCACTAAGCACGGCATTGTAATATTATGAAACGATCTTCCACTGGCGTTGTCTTTCTGGGCCTTCCAGAGCCTTTCTTTGTTTGTGTACTGCCCATCTCTCGCATTTTTTTAATATTCCACGGAACAGTACTTTTAGGAATGTTTAATCTTTCTGCTATTTCACGCGAGGTTAATTTTTCTCGCGCCAAAATCAACATATTGCTTTTACATTGCTCATAACTTTTCCCATTTTTTTTAACTAAAACTGCACTTTATTCTTTATTTGACTAGGATCACTTACAGAATAACTTTATCTTACAAAATATGCACTATTTATACTCAAAAAAAATTACAGGCTATAAAACATCTGCACCCAAATGACGGCCAAGAACGGTAGGCGTAAAATAAAATAATTGCTTCACCAATTTTTTTGCACATCAGTTGCGGGGTTGTACGGGTGTAATAAAAACAAAAGGCGGTTCAACAAAATATTAATATTAAAGATAGAACTTCTATAAATCAATAAAAAACAAAAAAAAATTAAAAAATAGGTGTTTAATTTATTCCATTAGTTTAACTCCAATCAATGTATTTTGAATATTTTGGCATTTTTCGAGGTTTTGCCCCTAAATTGCAGGTAAACGTCATACATGTATTTAAAATGAAACAATAAGTAAATTTCTTTCAAAAGTTTTGTAATTTTAGCAAAAAGAGACTCCAATTTGCAATAAAATCTGTTTGCCCAATTTGTTTTCCCAGCACTGTATGTGTATATATATTAAAGCCCAAAATGGGACAACTTTTATATGATAAGAATTTATGTAAACAGATAAGAAAACGAAAATTGTTTGTCAAGAGTTTGGCATGTGTAAAAAATTATTGTTTTTAGGTAGAAGTATAAATTTATATGTAGAAGATTCATCACGTAAAAAATAGACAAATTATCATTACACCCTCGACATTTTTCTACACATTCCTATATATGTATAAAATATTATGAAGCCACATACAGGGTGGGCCATCTAACTATTTTTTTTAACTAGCGGTTATTTTGAGTATGGTAAGGGTTATGTCACTTCTGATTTGACTGAAAGTTAGTTTTATCCTTCCGCTGAACGAAAATGGTTGTATATTCGCTTGAACAACGCTGGGAAATATTGAAAAATTACTTCGAAAATCATGGTAATATTGCAGAATGCGAAAATTGCATGCGGTTTTCGGAAGAAACGAAGCGCCGGGAGCTCCATATGTGCGTTATTTTGTGAATAAAGTTAAAAAAACAGGCTTGCTAATTAATAATCCAACACGAACCAAGCAGCCAACCAAGCGTACAGACCATCGCGACACTCTGTAAAACGCATTATAATATTATATTATTGCAAAATTTTGGTAACGGGCGCAATGGAATTTTTTAAACAGCAAAACTTTGTTCATTTTATAATTAAATAAACATTGCTTCAATATTTACTTTTTCTTTCATTTGTTTTAGTCTTTTATTTATATTATTAGTAGGCAAAATTAAATTATTATTGAAAAAATTAAATTCTTTTGATTATTTTCTTGTGGTTTGAAGATTTATGCATGGGATCTTCAGACCGTTTTTCTTAATTAAGGGGTGTTGTAATTTTTAATACCAACATAAGATAGTTAAGTTTACAGAGAAATTAGATTGAGTGCAGGTTGTCGATCTCGAGCGTATTTTACCAATCGATCTAATTAAAGTTCAAATTCTTTCAATGGCATACTTAAATGGGCATATGTAGCACTCTTAAAAAGGCCCGCTCCCTCTATCTTTTTAGCAAGCCCTTTGAACGCCGATCTACCGTACATGTGTATATCGTTTACGCACATAATTTCCTAGCAGCTTCGGAATATCCTTTCTGATATTTCGGGCTTTTTAAGCTATAGTATTTCCCGAACATAACGCATAGGCATATATATATATATATATATATATATATAAATTTATATATATATATTATATATATATATATATATATATATATATATATATATATATATATATATATATATATATATATATATATATGTATATATATATATAATATATATATATATATATATAGCTACATAAATAAAAACTTGAAACACAATGCATTTCAAGTTTCTATTCAATACGGAGGAGAGTTTTGATATTTCACTTGACAAATGCAAATGAATTAGACATCTACCAGGGATTAGAATAATTTGCTAAACGCTATAAATTTATTTTAATTCAGTTCAAAAGAGAAAATTTCAAATAATTATAATAACTGACTAATTTTATTCAGAACTAACCAAACAACAACGCCGTTTCCAAAATGGTGGAAATATTTTGAAGAACTCAGGTGTAATTTCTGCTTTTCATAATTAAAAACGAACTTATTAGCGAAATTATGAGTGTTATTATAAAAACGTATCATGCGACTCTAAGCAGATAGTAAATTACTATTTATCTACAATAAGTTTTATAGGAATATATTGTCGTAGCTAGTTTTTTTTTCAGAAATGGCACAAGTCAAATTATTTTACTTTCTAAAGTTTAATTCAATATGAACTAAGCTCTCAATTTGCAAAGATTTATGAACTCAGGGTAGAACTAAACTTTAGTATTATGTGAAATGGCTTTGGTATTATGTGAAAAACTTTAATATAAGTTTAGTTTGATCAACGTCACCGGTATTTAAGATATCGTTTGGTTTTACCTAAAAATATTACACTTTCGGTGTGCCAGTATTCATAAGAAAAAACACTGAGACCTAGGTTCTGGAAATTCTAGCCCAAAAACCTTAACTAAGTTTAATCGTAGTCAATCAAGTTAAATAATAGCGAAAATCGAAGAGTCACCCGAATTTACAAAAATTAAAAAAATTACTATAAAGAACATGGGGCCCTGGCTGTTTGCTTTGCTGGTGAGGTATTTTGTTGACATTTTTAATTTTCGGGATCAACGAAACTGTGTCATAAAATGACAAAAATTAATTATGATATTTTAGGAAAATAGTTAAGATCGATAGATCAATAAATCAAAAATCCCATATAAATATTAAGGAAAAGTCATTAGTACCAATCTTGAATCCCTGAATATCATTTAAATGCGCTTGATTTCATCCTTCAATTTTACAATCGTCTCAAGACTCTTGGTATTTTGCTTTCACTAGAGAAATAAATTCAATGCAGTCAAACCGCAAGATTTCGGTAGCCACCGAAACTTCGTTATTTCAAGAGATAAGGCGTTCAGGCAATTTCGTTCACACAAAATCCATTGTTTCTCGCACCCTGCTGAAATCATTAAATGTCCATGTCATTCAAAAGGCTATAAAAATATTGTACAATGACACGAAAACGTTCACAGTTTACCTCAACAGGTAACGAAACCTTCACTGAAAAAATATGTACCCGTATAGAGTGAAAACCGCAATGCAAGCTATCATTAATAATACGAAATATGATTCAAAAATATTACGTAAAATATAAATTTCTTAAAAAATATTTTGATCCGGTAAAATGTAGTATTTATGATTTTATTCATAAAAATTAGTAAAAAGTCTTGTAATAATAATGCAATTTTTAACACTAATAATGCAATTAATGTATATCGAATTGTTATAAATAACACCGGATTTCGTAATATTAAGTATTTACTTCTTGTTTTTAGGATTGAAATTTGTAATTTACCAACAATTTATTTTAGAAATGTAGTATTACTCTAATAACATATTTAAATTAGGAAAGAGTAATTTACGTTTTTAAAACATAATGTTCAGAAAGATACTCTAATCAAAAAATATTTTAGGCGACCATTCAACAACCAACACAAAACAAATTATTAATGTGAAATATGAAAATGTGAAATAAAAACTCGGATTCATTATTTTTAATTATTTTTATCAACAATTTTATTTAAAAAAAACTTAATCCAAACTACGAGGTAGCTCTAAACACAAACTTGCACCAAAACACGGTGCCTGAAAACAACAATTTTCTCCTTTTTAATGGAATAATTATAGGTAAATTGTATCCTCCTTCTTTGTTACAATTTTCGGTAAATCGAGTGAACCGAATACACCGCATCATCCAGATAAAATTTTATATCGCGTTGATTTGTAGCCGTCATCTAGGTTAGGTTTCAGTGATTGCTTACTGCACACTTAGGCCAATTTTTAGGCCCATTGTGATACCACTCATTCACTCTACATCATTAACCCACCTACTTCACCTACTCACACAACTACAGTATACCACCTGCACATTGCAAGCTCCATGTCAACCTGTACATTGACATGGAAGGTGGGTCGGCGCGTGACACGGAATTCTGCACTCCATCAGAGGGTCTTAGTTGTATTTATTAGCATCACCGATCGTAATCGATGATGAAAATTCGATTTGCATCTAGCCTCTGATGGGATTCGAACCCAGCACCTCTCGGTCCAAGTGCCGAAGCTTTAACCACTGCACCACTTGTCCGGTGAGCCGTCATCTAATAATTATATATAATAAAAAGGAACGACATTAGATGCATTAGCCAAATTTAAAACACAAACACATATGTATTTAGATAAATATTGAATTTAATTTAGAAACTAGAACTTTAATTTATTTGATATAACAACTTATTATTCACAAGAAACAGCAACGCAAAATTTCACTTTAACTTCAATATTAAATCAACCTGTCACATTTTACACAATTAGAATCTTTATAATATTTACCTTACTATTATTTTCCATAGATTAACATAATCAACATACACTCGTAACAATCACATTGAATTTAAAATTGAAATGAACATTTATGATTTTGTCAACCTGTTTAGACACAATGCCGATGCTACAATGATTGAAATAATGCAAAATGGAGTAGGCGTCCTTTTTTGTTTAATTTTAAAAAATTGTATATACTACTGGAAACGTCAATAAAATGTAAAAATTGTAAAGACTGTTCATCTGTTCATGTCTGTGAAGTTAGCCCGGAAACGATCCCGCAAAAATGCGATGGCAACACTAAAGTACATATATCACGACACTTTTCAATGTCATCCCGAAAAAATATTTATATCACGATATTTTTGAATGTCATCCCGGAAAAAATTATGTCATGACCGTTTTTTACTATATCAATCCATAAAAATTTATAAACAATTTGTATTGAAAAACTGATACCATGCCGGAAAAAATTATGTCACTATAATTTTCCTATAGATTGTATAAAGTTGATAAAATAGGCTAATTAAGTACATTCATACCTCGCATTACGGATAGGCATACACGGTTAAAAATGTTGTACTATATTTTAATACTCAGTTCGGATTCCACCTGTATGCGATACAATGAAGTTTAATTTTTAATATATTCGATTTATTAAATTAAATTTTTAATTTTTTGTAATTAATTTTTAATATAACAACCTATTAAAAAACTATTTTTAATAAGAATTTAATAAAATTTCAATACATATTTCATAGTAAAATTTTCTTCAATATGAATTAATATTAAATTTAATTTTTTACTGTATTAGATACGTAATAGTTTGGATTGAATTATAGAATTGAATATTGCAATTTAATTTAATGTTTAATGAAATTAAATATTTTACTTATTAAAAAAAAATAATATTTGTATTAAAATTTATTTACGAAATCATATTAATATTAAATACATCATGATTAAAAAGTAATATGTTCAAGTAATAAGATTAAATACGGCGGTATTACATAACAACGATTTTTAACAAACCGAGATATTCACGATGACCATAACATTTCGACGGAAACTAGAAATCGGGATTAAAATCCAATCCAATTAAATTAAATTTTAATACTCCCGAAATTAAATCTAATACTGTAAAATTAAATTTTAATACTTAAGTATTAATAATTAATACAATTATATTAAAATCAAATAAAATTACTGTATTTTGCTGCCGGGCTAGATTAGAATTTATTAAATCGGTGGCAATTATTCAGATTACACGTGTTTGTGATTATTAACTATTATTAACAAGTGCAACAAAAAAATAAATTCAGTATGGTGAGTGAATTATTAGGTGGTGTTTTTATTAAAGTTAAATATATTAAGCAAAATATTTCTAAATATGTTGAGCTGGAAAAGACAACTGATAATGGTAGCAGTTACTTAAATGCAACTGATGTATTTTTATCGTGTAAGTTTTTTAGGTTATGCCATTTATATCTGTAAAATTATTCAAATTATAAACAAATAACATGTAAATTAACCAATTTAACAATATATGCAGTGCTTCCAGAATCAGACAGCACTGATATTTATATAATAAAAGATAGGGATGGTACCGAAATTCCACTTGGTAATCTACCTAGAATAATTTCGCAATATATCGGTTGCGCGTGTTTTGTTATACATTTGGAGTTATTGGAAATAAAGGACACAGAAGATACCACAGTTTCAGAAGCAGGTTGCGTTAAAAGGCAAAATGCGGTGTTAGATTCCGACTTCAATTTAAATAAACAAGTAAGTGAATTATTAATGTAATATTATATTCTAGAGTAGTTTGTACGAGTTAATATGAGCCCTTTTACAAAGGAAAAAATTAGTTGACATTCGTATTTTGATGAGAATAATAAAAAAATTCAAATTATATTAAATTATTTACAAATTAAGTGCAACATATTTCAAATACATTTTCAATTAAAAATGCAATTTATCCTTATTTATCCCGTCGGTAAATATTTCGTGCAACTTAAAAATAATTGTCGGACCGAATATAATTAATGCAGCGCTTATTTGTTAGCAGTGGGCACGTGCAAACTGCAAATGTTCATCATCTATAATGGTCAGTGATGTTAATAACAGAACTACGATCGCCTGTTGGAGTACAAAACTCAGCGCTGACCCATGAACAGGCTGACATGGCGTTGGGAAAGTGTAGGTGGTATTCTGTAATTGTGAGAATAGTTGAATAGGTGGAATGCATGAATAATGCACCATGGCTTTGAGTGCGGTCGGCTTTCGTTCCTAAAATTAATATTTTAAAAATAAATGCAATTAATTTTTAAATGATTCCCCACAATTGAAATAGGTTGCACTTATTTTGTAATAAGTTTTACACAGAATGATGAACTCAACTAAAATAATGAACAATGAGTTATTTGTATAAACAAAATTTAATTGAAATAACGATTTTGGTAAATATTTCAATTCAGATATTTTGCAATTTGTTAACACATCTGAATAAATAAATATACTTAAGTAAATTTTAAGTACATCATATGATGTTTTTAAATTATGTATCACTATACTATATTTTTGTTTAATCTTAGGCATTGGAGTCATATATTCAAAATAGTGAAAGCTCGTTTCTTTTGTCGGAATATCAAAACGCAAAACAATTGAAAGACACGTCTAGAAGAGAATTAGTTAGAATAGCCTCAAATTTTTTAAGAATTAACTGTGGTAATTACCCTACAAGGGATCAAAAAATAGCTTGCGCCAATTCAATTATACAAATTTTTCCGTGCTACAAAATTCCTAACAGCAAATTCAATGGAATCGTAAGTTTCAAACAAATTACACGTTTTAGTTCAAAATTAAGTATATAATCTTACATATACGTTTCTATCACGATAGGATCTCTTTTATAAACCTGATACAAACGGAGGTTACCTTGGCAGCAAAATCAAAAATACAAATGTAAAAAGGCCGTAGAAGGGACTTACGGTAAATCAAAAATTAAAAAGAAGGATAACGAGACAGTGACGAATATTAGTGAAAATGATTTTCTAGATGAACAAGACGAAGAATTTTTTAAAAACTGTCTTGCAATAGAACAAGAAAAATCAATTAAAGAAAGACTTCTTAAAACAGTAGAAATCAGAAAAAGGATCTTCAGCTGTTCTGACCAAATTTTTGAGAATTTCAAATTTTTTTGTTATAATCCTGAGCTGGTAATTTTTTGTGCTAATTGCATGTTTTGCTTAATTTTAAATCGATTTCTTATTTTTCAGATATTGTATGATTTCGAAATTCGTTATCCAGAACAAAGAAACCTGTTTATTGAAAAATGGAATGATTATGCAGCCTACGCAAACCAGATATATTTGGAATTATCGGGGAAAAGCGAAAGAGATATTGAAGGTATTAATTTAATAGTCGAAGAGATTGTACACTTAATTTTATTTATTTTCATCTAAAATATTTTTTAAAGATTGGAACGCAGAAATCAACCCTTTCATTATTTTAATTAAACTTTTACCATCTACTGCGCAAGGCGCTAGATCGAAAGAAAAAAAGAGCTAATTTTTCGAAATCCGTTAAAGAATTTATCAAATTTGAAAATGTAGGTAACTGATCAAATTAATTTAAATTTATAACTAATAAACTTTATATTCTCGTTTTAGATAAATACCCCAAGAGAAAATTACGGTTTGTCGGAGATACAACCCCATATAATAATTCTAGGGGCTAACAGGCAAGCTATTTCTCAGTATTATATTGTTCTGGATCACAAATTGATTTGTGTTCCTTTCAGTTACACCTTCATACAAGCTTTTGATTTATTATTCAAAATTTTTTATGTTTTTAATATTGAGTACAGCTACTCTCTTAAAGTATTTTTTGAATTTTTTGCAACATGCATTTACAAAAATAATAATATTACCAAATCAAGTCGAATAATCGAAATCAATTCAATCTTTGAAAAAAAGTTCCAGAATAATTAAAATGGATTACTTTTGCTTTTTGTGTCAAAGAAATTTTCCGTCTATTTCGTTCGTGATTTCGCATTTAAAATGTGATCATATTTTTGATAATTTAAAAAATATTTCATTAAAATGCATATCAAATAAAAATTGCAATCGCGAATTTTGTACATTTAGTGGTTTAAGACGACATGCATTAGCATGCCATCTTATTAAAATACCTGATGTTGCTAATAAGATAATCGAGCCAATAGTTCATTTACAAAGAATTTACTACTGTTAAATTTAATGATTTATTGAATTGTTATTGTATTGAAGGTAAAACAACAGAAATAATTTTGAATTATAAAGAAATAAAACATAAAAAGCCTTTCGAGTCTTATGAATTTAATAACAATAAGTATATATTACTACCATATAAAATGTACTAACAATATAATTAAACAATTATTCTATTTATATGTTAATTATTTTATTTATGTATAATTACTAATTTCATGTTAGAATTAAGAATTATGCTGCAGTAGAAGATTAATTTGGTTTAAAAAATATGAAATGTAAATTAAGACTAATGCCATTCGTTTTATATTATATAAAATTTTAGTTTTACTCAAAATTGTATTGAAGTTTGTTTAATAAATAACTATAATTTTTTTATTAAAAATTAATATTTTTATATTTTCTTATACCAATCGTTTGGAGCATTTGGGAATAATAATAAATAAGATGTAAGTATGTTTACAATTAAATAATGGCAGAACTATTAAAAATAAAAATTTATATTAAATTTTAATAATCAAATGTATTAATAATAATAATAATACTCTATTAGGTTATAATGATAATATATTAAAATTTAGTAGTAGATTTATTTGAATTTAATATTTAAACTATTTAATTTAAATATAATTTGAATTTATTTGTAATTTGAATTAATATTATATTTCAATATCACAATTTCTGAATTTTAGTATTTTTAGTATTAATTTTTAATACGGTATGGTATTAAATATTAAAATTAAGAAAATTAAATTTAAATCATTAAATCTTTAAATTTAAGTTAAGCTAATATTCAAAGCTAAACTCTCAACAATTTAAATTAAATACATTTAGTATTATTCTTAATGAAATTTGGTTACCACATGTTATTACATGTGGTAACCCAAATTTCATTAAACTATTGTTTAAAATATTAAATTTAATATTAGCTGAATTAAATATAAATTTTTAATATATTGCAAATATTAAAATATAATATTTTTTTGGTGTAGTCATATTTTACAATACAAAAAATATTAAAATTTAGTCCAAAATTTCTAACCGTGTACGTTCCGGAAAAGCAAGCCTTAACCCGAAATTCCGTTTATCGAATCGATATATTTCATATAAATTCGTAGAAATTATAAGCCATCCGTTCCCAAGACAGTGCAATAAATAAAAACGACAAAGAAAATTCATAATAAATCACAAAAGTCAGCTGACAACGAAAGGGCGTTCATTTAGCGAGGTATGAGAAGAATATAAAAAAACTAAATATTATAATACAGGTGGCAAACAATTCTATGATTTAGAGCTCCGCTATAGTCGTCTGAATTCGTAGTACATGTCCATTACCAGAAAACGGACTATATACGCTTTGTAGTTCAGGGATTGGCCTGTTTAAATAACAAGTGGCAAAAAAATTCTATGATTTAGAGCTCCGCTATAGTCGTCTGAATTCGTAGTACATGTCCATTCTTAGAAACCGGACTATATACGTTTTGTAGTTCAGGGATTGGCCTGTTTAAATAACAAGTGGCAAAAAAATTCTATGATTTAGAGCTCCGCTATAGTCGTCTGAATTCGTAGTACATGTCCATTACCAGAAACGGGACTATATACGTTTTGTAGTTCAGCGATTGGCCTGTTTAAATAACAAGTGGCAAAAAATTCTATGATTTAGAGCTCCGCTATAGTCGTCTGAATTCGTAGTACATGTCCATTACCAGACACCGGACTATATACGTTTTGTAGTTCAGGGATTGGCCTGTTTAAATAACAAGTGGCAAAAAAATTCTATGATTTAGAGCTCCGCTATAGTCGTCTGAATTCGTAGTACATGTCCATTACAAGAAACCGGACTATATACGTTTTGTAGTTCAGGGATTGGCCTATTTAAATAACAAGTGGCAAAAACATTCTATGATTTAGAGCTCCGCTATAGTCGTCTGAATTCGTAGTACATGTCCATTACCAGACACCGGACTATATACGTTTTGTAGTTCAGGGATTGGCCTGTTTAAATAACAAGTGGCAAAAAAATTCTATGATTTAGAGCTCCGCTATAGTCGTCTGAATTCGTAGTACATGTCCATTACCAGAAACGGGACTATATACGTTTTGTAGTTCATGGATTGGCCTGTTTAAATAACAAGTGGCAAACAAATTCTATGATTTAGAGCTCCGCTATAGTCGTCTGAATTCGTAGTACATGTCCATTGCCAGAAACCGGACTATATACGTTTTGTAGTTCAGGGATTGGCCTGTTTAAATAACAAGTGGCAAAAAAATTCTATGATTTAGAGCTCCACTATAGTCGTCTGAATTCGTAGTACATGTCCATTACCAGAAACGGGACTATATACGTTTTGTAGTTCAGGGATTGGCCTGTTTAAATAACAAGTGGCAAAAAAATTCTATGAGTTAGAGCTCTGCTATAGTCGTCTGAATTCGTAGTACATGTCCATTACCAGAAACGGGACTATATACGTTTTGTAATTCAGGGATTGGCCTGTTTAAATAACAAGTGGCAAAAAAATTCGATGATTTAGAGCTCCGCTATAGTCGTCTGAATTCGTAGTACATGTCCATTACCAGAAACGGGACTATATACGTTTTGTAGTTCAGGGATTGGCCTGTTTAAATAACAAGTTGCAAAAAAATTCTATCATTTAGAGCTCCGCTATAGTCGTCTGAATTCGTAGTACATGTCCATTACCAGAAACCGGACTATAAACGTTTTGTAGTTCAGGGATTGGCCTGTTTAAATAACAAGTGGCAAAAAAATTCTATGATTTAGAGCTCCGCTATAGTCGTCTGAATTCGTAGTACATGTCCATTACCACAAACCGACTAAGGTAAATTTATATTTTTCAAAATTTAGGTTTTTAGGCCGTCCGCCTCGAAAATTTGACATTTTTATACTGAACTTTCAAATGTAAAATAGAAATTGAATAACGTGCGAAAATAACGAACTTTTATACTGTCATAGCATAGCCGATAAAAATCTTGCATCGTGCGTGATAAATAAGTCTATTTCGTAAAAGATGGCGCGGACGCATATAATCTATTGAAATTTGTTATTTACTCCAAAAAAACTGGTATCAGGGAACAGGCACACAGGCACACAAACAGTGCGACGCTAACGCCGCTTCCAATATATTACTTTTCGGTACTACACATTAGCGACACAGCATGAAATAGTTTATTTTATTTATGAAAAATATTTCAAAGCAGAAATACTAGATTTACTTTCACCGCTGTATACGTACAAAAAATATTTTTTTGTTATATTTCATTCGGTTCGATCTTCGTTTCGTTTTTCTGTTGATCGGTTTGTTTTGGTTTATAAAAAATTTAAAGAGCCTATACAAAATATGTAGAGAATATACCAAAACAAGCTGTGCCTGTGTGTTGTAAAAACAAGGTTTTTGTTTTTGTAATTTTGAATTTCTATGAAATAGAATGAAAGCAAACATTTTCCGTACCTAAAATAAAAAATTGTTCTTGTGCCGTGATATACGAGTACATTATCAGATATAATTGTTGATACGAGTATAATAAAATATAGTTATTGAGCGTTTATAATTCAAATTAAGTAAAGATGTCGTTATGTTTTTTTTTAAATAATATTTTTATTTCTAACCGAAGTTCAGTTTCTAACCTGAAGATCAAGTTTTTTTGAAATATTTATTTGTACAAAATTAATTGTAAAACTTACAAATATTAATACTCATGTAAAATAATTAAAAATTTGTAAATACTAAAGTTTAAGAATTTAACAAAACAAAATAAGCTTATCCAAAAATGTTTAATTCATTTTTAATACCTATGTAATTTATATTGTTGCCCTGAAGAGTTCAAAAATTGTAATTTCTTAAGTCCGCTATCTTCTTTGCTATCTGTAATGTCAACAAACGGCCTTAACTTATGACCCGATTTTTTGGTTTCGGCGAAGGATTCGCGATTCTAACAGAATTTTTCGTGCAAAATGACCACGAACGAATAGTAGTATTAACACATTGAAAATGTGCTTTATATTATAAAGTCGTAATTTAGAAGTAAGTATGGGATTAAATCTTGGAATATAATAAAACTAT
The DNA here is from genome assembly GCA_963691935.1 of Nephrotoma guestfalica. Lineage (NCBI taxonomy): Eukaryota > Metazoa > Arthropoda > Insecta > Diptera > Tipulidae > Nephrotoma > Nephrotoma guestfalica. The sequence continues at coordinate 96,462,463 of OY829915.1, forward strand.
TCGATCAGCAAGTTTAAACAAATTATATCATGAAACGTGAATTTTTAAAATAATTTGAATAATTATCGAGATTTTGACACATAATGGTGACTGGCTCACTGTCTTTAAATAGCTGAACCAATATTTTAGGTGTCCCTATGTAGCTACTCCAGCACACTGATTCTCTAACCTAAAAGTTAATGCGTAAAAGTGAACACCATAGTAAGTTTTCGACTTTACACAAATTACAATGCTATGTGTTTGTTTGTGTTTAATGTTTACATCTTATATTGTTTCTTAGATAATCAAGGTGCATTACGTCTTCTATCGAACACGATGCAATCTCTGACTTGAGCCCTCTGACACGAACGCCACCAGAAAATCATATTGTACAACAATTACAGAAAATTATGTATTGTGCATTTGTGCAAGCTCTTCCACTTCTTGAAGATTGAACAGAATACCATTTAAGTGCGCATGTGCAAACTAGTTTAGGACTCAAATTTCTTGAAATAAATTTAGTTTTATTGGTGGTGTGGTTCCACTCAAGTTAAAAGCCATGCTCCAGTGCTTAAACCAAAATTTATTGCCAAATCCTAATTGCAATAAACAAACCTATGTTTCATAAGAAATAGGGTTCGTTTCACCCCATTGAGGTACTGTTTCAAAACAGTTCCTAATTGTATTCCTTATTTCACACCTAGCATTTTAGCGCTTTACTTTCACTATACAAAATTCTAATTTGCTTCTATTAAATTTCATTATATATTAATTTTATAAACCAACTTAAAAATGCTGAATAGAGTTCAACTTGCTACATTTTAAAACTTCAGCCAAAACATTATTCTAGGTACTAAATTTATCTCCACCTAATATACCAAATTTTATTGAACTGTTAAATTTTCAAACAAATTTCATCCATAGCATTGGCTATGCTATGGACGAAACGCCGTTAATGTTTACTCCCAACTAATTCACGTTTTGGCCAAGCTTATTGCAAGTATCACTCCAAGTGTTCGAATTACCAAACCATGAAAGTATAATCGATCAAAACATTTTATTGAAATTGAGGATGGTGTTCGAGACCGCGATAAAATATTGTTTAAAATACAGGGATATTTAACAAAAAAATTTAGAACAACAACTTGAACTAACTTCAAGTCAATCATTTTAACTAACTTTAACTTAAAATTAAATATTTTTGGTTTATAATTAAACACAATAATATCCAATATTAAAATAAATTAATTAATTTCACCAGCAAACATTAAGATAACCATTTTTTCTTATTAAAAATACATTTCAGTCATTGTATTTTCATTCTTTCAAATTTCCAGTTGTAAATGAAGTAAGGAACAATCAAAAAATTGTGTACTAAAAAAATTAACCTGTTTCGTCAGTTCAGGAATTATTAAAATTTTTGATGAACTCTGTTGTACTCTACATAATATCAAGAGTTGTTGAGAACAAGCATAAACTTTATTCGTATATATAATGCAAGATATTGACTTAGCGTAAGCTCTTTAGGATTCGATTGAGTAAATCCGAAGCACAAATATTTTAATAATTCGTGAATTGGTTAAAAAATCAAAATATAATATATAGCGGTCTAGAGCAGCTTTTTCAAAAAAACGCAGCAGATATGATACACATAATATTTTGACATTACCTGCACTGTTAAATTAATATTTTTGAAAAACTTGTTGAAATTTAATAACAGGTGTCACTAAAATGAAAGTTTTTACCTAGTGTCTTTTATTTATTAATTTATATGTAAAATAATAATTAATGTTATTCGAAATTACTACAATAAAGCAAAATTATTAAAATTAAATAAAACGTCTGCATAAATCTAAATTAACTATTCATACGCCGCGTAGTGATGAATAGCAGAAGCATGAAAATTTCCTACAAGCGAAATCACTCATGAATGATATACTCAAATTTTATTCAAATTCGCAAATTTAATTAGACTTTTCACGATTGGCAAAGAATTTATTATCGATAATGGATAATTATCAATTTATTACGCAATTTATGTCATAAATATTAGGCACAGTATGATTTAATATTTCATAAATGCAATGCCATCTATCAATGAGTAGTACAGACAATTATGCTGAGTTTTGTTATAAGTTTCGATAGATGGCATAAATTAATTAATCAAGTGGTTCTCGACGTTGTCGACGTAGTTGAAGATTTGTCGACTTTGTCGACGAGTATTCGACGTTGTCGACGAGTATTGTAAAAATTCTAAAATCTTGTAAAAATTAGTAGTCGACGCGTAATCGCCCATCCCTGTGTTACGTTCGCGTATCACTAAAAGTGAACATTATGCGAACGAATATTTCGAAAAGTCTAATTATGTTAGGATAGAAACACCGTTAACTATCGTTTTTGAGCTGCAAAATCGATTCGTTTGCCAACTATTATATGAAGTGTAGTATTCGTTTATGATTCGTAAACGGTTCACCTTGTTTAGCTAGTAGTTGTATGAAAAAAAGGTTATTTTACTATAGCAGATCTCTAAATCATAGAATTTTGTTGCCTATTGTTATTTAAACAGGCCAATCCCTGAACTACAAAACGTATATAGTCCCGTTTCTGGTAATGGACATGTACTACGAATTCAGACGACTATAGCGGAGCTCTAAATCATAGAATTTTTTTGCCACTTGTTATTTAAACAGGCCAATCCCTGAACTACAAAACGTATACAGTCCCGTTTCTGGTAATGGACATGTACTACGAATTCAGACGACTATAGTGGAGCTCTAAATCATAGAATTTTTTTGCCACTTGTTATTTAAACAGGCTTATCTCTGAACTACAAAACGTATATAGTCCCGTTTCTGGTAATGGACATGTACTACGAATTCAGACGACTATAGCGGAGCTCTAAATCATAGAATTTTTTGCCACTTGTTATTTAAACAGGCCAATCCCTGAACTACAAAACGTATATAGTCCCGTTTCTGGTAATGGACATGTACTACGAATTCAGACGACTATAGTGGAGCTCTAAATCATAGAATTTTTTTGCCACTTGTTATTTAAACAGGCCAATCCCTGAACTACAAAACGTATATAGTCCCGTTTCTGGTAATGGACATGTACTACGAATTCAGACGACTATAGCGGAGCTCTAAATCATAGAATTTTTTTGCCACTTGTTATTTAAATAGGCCAATCCCTGAACTACAAAACGTATATAGTCCGGTTTCTGGTAATGAACATGTACTACGAGTTCAGACGACTATAGCGGAGCTCTAAATCATAGAATTTTTTTGCCACTTGTTATTTAAACAGGCCAATCCCTGAACTACAAAACGTATATAGTCCGGTTTCTGGTAATGGACATGTACTACGAATTCAGACGACTATAGCGGAGCTCTAAATCATAGAATTTTTTTGCCACTTGTTATTTAAACAGGCCAATCCCTGAACTACAAAACGTATATAGTCCGTTTTCTGGTAATGAACATGTACTGCGAATTCAGACGACTATAGCGGAGCTCTAAATCATAGAATTTTTTTGCAACTTGTTATTTAAACAGGCCAATCCCTGAACTACAAAACGTATACAGTCCCGTTTCTGGTAATGGACATTTACTACGAATTCAGACGACTATAGCGGAGCTCTAAATCATAGAATTTTTTTGCCACTTGTTATTTAAACAGGCCAATCCCTGAACTACAAAACGTATATAGTCCGGTTTCTGGTAATGGACATGTACTACGAATTCAGACGACTATAGCGGAGCTCTAAATCATAGAATTTTTTTGCCACTTGTTATTTAAATTGGCCAATCCCTGAACTACAAAACGTATATAGTCCGGTTTCTGGTAATGGACATGTACTACGAATTCAGACGACTATAGCGGAGCTCTAAATCATAGAATTTTTTTGCCACTTGTTATTTAAACAGGCCAATCCCTGAACTACAAAACGTATATAGTCCGGTTTCTGGTAATGGACATGTACTGCGAATTCAGACGACTATAGTGGAGCTCTAAATCATAGAATTTTTTTGCCACTTGTTATTTAAACAGGCCATTCCCTGAACTACAAAACGTATACAGTCCGGTTTCTGGTAATGGACATGTACTACGAATTCAGACGACTATAGCGGAGCTCTAAATCATAGAATTTTTTGCCACTTGTTATTTAAACAGGCCAATCCCTGAACTACAAAACGTATATAGTCCGGTTTCTGATAATGGACATGTACTACGAATTCAGACGACTATAGCGGAGCTCTAAATCATAGAATTTTTTTGCCACTTGTTATTTAAACAGGCCAATCCCTGAACTACAAAACGTATATAGTCCGGTTTCTGGTAATGGACATGTACTACGAATTCAGACGACTATAGCGGAGCTCTAAATCATAGAATTTTTTTGCCACTTGTTATTTAAACAGGCCAATCTCGGTACTACAAAACCTATATAGTCCCGTTTCTGGTAATGGACATGTACTACGAATTCAGACGACTATAGCGGAGCTCTAAATCATAGAATTTTTTTGCCACTTGTTATTTAAACAGACCAATCCCTGAACTACAAAACGTATATAGTCCGGTTTCTGGTAATAGACAAGTACTACGAATTCAGACGACTATAGCGGAGCTCTAAATCATAGAATTTTTTTGCCACTTGTTATTTAAACAGGCCAATCCCTGAACTACAAAACGTATATAGTCCGGTTTCTGGTAATGGACATGTACTACGAATTCAGACGACTATAGCGGAGCTCTAAATCATAGAATTTTTTTGCCACTTGTTATTTAAACAGGCCAATCCCTGAACTACAAAACGTATATAGTCCCGTTTCTGGTAATGGACATGTACTACGAATTCAGACGACTATAGCGGAGCTCTAAATCATAGAATTGTTTTGCCACTTGTTATTTAAATAGGCCAATCCCTGAACTACAAAACGTATATAGTCCGGTTTCTGGTAATGGACATGTACTACGAGTTCAGACGACTATAGCGGAGCTCTAAATCATAGAATTTTTTTGCCACTTGTTATTTAAACAGGCCAATCCCTGAACTACAAAACGTATATAGTCCCGTTTCTGGTAATGGACATGTACTACGAATTCAGACGACTATAGCGGAGCTCTAAATCATAGAATTTTTTTGCCACTTGTTATTTAAATAGGCCAATCCCTGAACTACAAAACGTATATAGTCCGGTTTCTGGTAATGGACATGTACTACGAATTCAGACGACTATAGCGGAGCTCTAAATCATAGAATTTTTTTGCCACTTGTTATTTAAACAGGCCAATCCCTGAACTACAAAACGTATATAGTCCGGTTTCTGGTAATGGACATGTACTACGAATTCAGACGACTATAGCGGAGCTCTAAATCATAGAATTTTTTTGCAACTTGTTATTTAAACAGGCCAATCCCTGAACTACAAAACGTTTATAGTCCGGTTTCTGGTAATGGACATGTACTACGAATTCAGACGACTATAGCGGAGCTCTAAATGATAGAATTTTTTTGCCACTTGTTATTTAAACAGGCCAATCCCTGAACTACAAAACGTATATAGTCCCGTTTCTGGTAATGGACATGTACTACGAATTCAGACGACTATAGCGGAGCTCTAAATCATAGAATTTTTTTGCCACTTGTTATTTAAATAGGCCAATCCCTGAACTACAAAACGTATATAGTCCGGTTTCTGGTAATGGACATGTACTACGAATTCAGACGACTATGGCGGAGCTCTAAATCATAGAATTTTTTTGCCACTTGTTATTTAAACAGGCCAATCCCTGAACTACAAAACGTATATAGTCCCGTTTCTGGTAATGGACATGTACTACGAATTCAGACGACTATAGCGGAGCTCTAAATCATAGAATTTTTTTGCCACTTGTTATTTAAACAGGCCAGTCCCTGAACTACAAAACGTATATAGTCCGGTTTCTGGTAATGGACATGTACTACGAATTCAGACGACTATAGCGGAGCTCTAAATCATAGAATTTTTTTGCCACTTGTTATTTAAACAGGCCAATCGCTGAACTACAAAACGTATATAGTCCGGTTTCTGGTAATGGACATTTACTGCGAATTCAGGCCAATCCCTGAACTACAAAACGTATATAGTCCGGTTTCTGGTAATGGACATGTACTACGAATTCAGACGACTATAGCGGAGCTCTAAATCATAGAATTTTTTTGCCACTTGTTATTTAAACAGGCCAGTCCCTGAACTACAAAACGTATATAGTCCGGTTTCTGGTAATGGACATGTACTACGAATTCAGACGACTATAGCGGAGCTCTAAATCATAGAATTTTTTTGCCACTTGTTATTTAAACAGGCCAATCGCTGAACTACAAAACGTATATAGTCCGGTTTCTGGTAATGGACATTTACTGCGAATTCAGGCCAATCCCTGAACTACAAAACGTATATAGTCCGGTTTCTGGTAATGGACATGTACTGCGAATTCAGACGACTATAGCGGAGCTCTAAATCATAGAATTTTTTTGCCACTTGTTATTTAAACAGGCCAATCCCTGAAATACAAAACGTATATAGTCCCGTTTCTGGTAATGGACATGTACTACGAATTCAGACGACTATAGTGGAGCTCTAAATCATAGAATTTTTTTGCCACTTGTTATTTAAACAGGCCAATCCCTGAACTACAAAACGTATACAGTCCCGTTTCTGGTAATGGACATGTACTACGAATTCAGACGACTATAGCAGAGCTCTAAATCATAGAATTTTTTTGCCACTGAACTACTTTACTTTTAAGAACACATTAAATTATATTCATAAGTGTATTTATTTAATATTAATTTAACTGTATTATTGACATTTTTTATAAGAAACTAAATATTTGTGACTGTTGTTTTTTACAAATTGAATAATTACTTATTATATCAATAAACCCACCTGTTTGTATATAAATTATATAATTTTTATTTTGTGCTATAGTAATTAGCTATAGTACAAGTTAAAAAATGTCAATATGTTTTTATTTATAATGGCCGCCATTTTGTATATTATTTTTCATAATAAAATTTTTCTTACTATCTGTATATTTTTATATCGTGATAGTTGTAGTTTCATTATAATTTCTTAAATATATAAAGGTGTTACCATATTTAACTATAATCATTTTCCGGGCTGAGTTTCCGGTATAACTTCACAAAGGTCATCTGTTCACATATATTAAAACTTATTTCTTGTGATCTATTAAATTTATCGTAATATTAAAAAATTTAATAGTAAATCTAAACCATTAATTTGTTCATAATTGTAACGAACAAACTCATATCGCCTGAATTTTGACTACAAATTTATAAATATTATGAATAAATTATATTATGCTACGTAAAATAAATTTAATAAAAGTTAATGATTTGTTCATTTATTCATTTGGTTTTGTACATTCATGTGATGAATTTGACATAAGTAGTATGAATTTGATTTAATGAACGAGATTCATAAATATAATTCTTAAGATTTTTTTCAATGTTTATCGAAGGAGTCTGTTAACGTACCAGCTTAAAAGCCACAGGAAATGCAATAACTCGTAATGGGTGGGTGTTAATGTTTTCCTTAAAAGTTCATTAAAATTTATTTGAAAAATCGGCATCAACGGCCTTATTTGATAAAATCTTTATATCACAGTTCATACAAAAAATAAAAACAAAACAACTTAAAAATAACCGACATTATCATTAAATCATCCAAACCACAATCCCAAGTATTTGAGAGAATATCTTAAAAAACTATTCAATAGACAAATATGAATTATCTATATCTTTATGTAGCAAGTTTAGTTATAGTTAGTAGTACTAAAACCAAAAGTCTTACAATTGCTTCTATAAATGAAGCGACAGCCATTCTATGTTTATTTTTCATATAGATTATATGGAAGATGAATTAGGTACACGCTTGCTGTGAGCTAAATTTCAATCATTATATGTATATAAAATTATTGTGCTATTTTGTGGTAGAAATCTCTTTGTTAATATTCATTCAGATAACATCCGCCTTTTTACTGCATACATTGAAGGATGATTTTGAACTTAATTTGACGAACAATAATTTTGGTTTAAAATCTATATAAAATTATATGAGTCTTATAAGCCTGGATCATTAAAACAAACATTTACTTGCTCACGGACATCCACGTGTCCATCGTTGTAAAATTTAGTTCATTCATTCACAGAAAATTACGTCAACTATTAGTACAACATTTGCAACAACTGCAAAGTAAAACACTACAAAATAATATTTCTTCACTACTGAAGAACGAGAGAAATCATTTTAATTTGATGGTTTGTGCAAATTATTTGACAGATATAATAAGTGCAATAAAATGGAAATTATATTGAAACATTAAATAAAATTTACCAGTATTTCATAAAGTTTACTGAACTTATTGAACTCCTCCCGTATGATGCTTCTAGGCCCTCATTTACATGTCTTCTTAATCACCATCGCTACCCTCATAGCAGAGTTTTAAACGGTCTACGTTATTTAAACATTTCCAACATGTCTGTAGTCTAGGCATTTAGAACATTTTGTAGTGATTATCTTCTCTCGTAATGTCCCAATTATAATTTTGCCATCGGAAGTAACTTTCTCTACCAGATTGTGACAGCGCACACTTTGTACTATCACAATGGTACAATATTTGTTCGCCATGTAATCCTTATCGATCGATCTGTTGCTATAAAACAAATAATTTTCGATTGTCGATATGAAAGATACATTTTGATGGAGAAGAAAATATTTTTTTTGGGATGGTTGGATGGTTTTTTTCTCGCAGTCAGTTTTTTGGATCTCGTACGAGACAATCATGAGTTTTTCATACCTAAATAAAATCAATAAAAAATTTAAAAATAAAAAATTGTATATAAACATAAAACAATAAAGTTTTTTTACCCCAGTATCGCTATTAAAAGTACGCGCTCGCGAAGGTACTCAGTTTTGTGATCGTGCAAAAAGAAAATTTTTTCTGGGACTTCGAAATTATCCCTCTCAAATATATATTTATGTATAATAAAACAATTAAAAGGACAAAAAATGTGTAGTGAAAAATAAAGAGCCTTGGTCGTATGCGAGACAGTGATTGCCCTAATAAAAACACTTATATATACAATTTGTGCAATTTATCGATAACAGTAACTTTTGAACCCACGCTAAATAAGTGGTGGAAGCGAGGGAAGATTCTAAGTTAGTAATAGTATATAAGATTAAACTAAGTATGTAAATACAATAGTGAGGGTAGTGTCTGTAATGCGAAAAAAATCCGAAAACTAAAATTAAATGGAAAGGAAAAAAAGCGCATCAGTAAAGTACCGTATAAGTGTAGTGCCTAGAAATAAAAAATATAACTGGTGATTTTTTGTTGTGTGGTCCAGTGGTCTAATTAATATCATACATATAATACATATAATAATAGTCATGCACGACTCATAGGTTAATTCGTGTCGATGAATGTAATCGTTTATGCCATCTTTTTAATCACAAACTATATATATAGATATAACATAATTGAATTTTATCTATAATTTGGTGATAATCATAATAATTATAATAATAATAATAATCACAATAATAATAATTACAATACTAATAAAACAATAAAGTAATAAATCCGTAAAAATCCGATAAAAGTAAAAAAAAATTTAAAAATTGGAAGTACTACTGTGAGCAAAAAGTAGTAAGACATTTTAATTTAAATTTCGCGCGGAAAACCATTCGTCTAAATATTTTTTTTTCTATGTTGGTATGACTGTCAGTGATATCTGTGCCAAATGTCACTGAATGAAGAATGTCTTTCTGAAGTACAAACAGTGCATTCGGCGATTTTTACAATGAGTGAAATTATTCAACAAAGAAGTTCCATTAAATTTTGTGTGCGGAATCAGTGGTGTCGAAACGATCAGAAAGTTGCAAAAATCCTTCGGTGATAATTGTATGTCGCGAGCAAGTGTTTTTGATTGGTACAAATTGTTCAAAGTCGAGGGTCGAGAACGTGTTGACGACGAACCACGTCTAGGACGGCCATCAACATCAACTGATGATCAACACGTTAATAAAATCAAGAAATTGGTGCTCGAGAATCGACGATTAGCAGTCAGAAACCTTACTGGCATCGTTGAAATATCGGAAGGGTCAGTGAAAACCATTTTGAAAGATCATTTGGGCCTAAGAAAAGTGAAAGCACGATTGGTTCCAAAATCACTCAATTTTTTGGAAAAACAGCGTCGCGTTGACGTCTGTGAAACAATCGTTTCCGACTACCTGGATGTCATGAAACGTATTATAACTGGCGATGAGTATTGGATCTATGCTTACGACCCGGAAACAGACAATCAATCTACCGAATATCGTGCCAAGGGTGAGCCGAAGTCGAAAAAACCACGTCAAACCAAGTCAAAAATCAAGGTGATGTTGACAGTTTTCTTCGATTATCGAGGTGTGGTGCACTCCGAACTCCTTCCGACCGGCCAAACTGTCAACAAGGAATACTATTTGAGTTTTATGCGTCATTTGCGCGAAGCTATTCGTAAAAAGAGGCCGGAATTATGGGTCGACAACTCTTGGTTTTTGCACCACGATAATGCACATATCATCACATAATGCACTGCATTGGTTTTACGTGATTTTTTCGCCAAAATTTTTTCGCGCCACCCATATCGTTCCGCAACCACCGTATTCGCCTGATTTAGCTCCGTGTGACTTTTGGCTGTTCAGCAAACTCAAACGACCGCTCCGGGGAAACCGTTTTGAGTCAATTGAAGACATTAAACGTGAATCGCTACGCGCATTGGAGACTATTCCGGAAATTGACTTTAACAACTGTTTCGCGGATTGGAAAATACGTTGGCACAAGTGAATTGAGGCCGGGGGGGATTACTTTGAGGGGGACGAAATAGATTTGGAGAAATAAATAAAGAATTTTATAATTATGAACAAAGTCTTACTATTTTTTGTCCACAGTATTATATAATATAAACAACGAACTTTATATACATTGTATACCAACAACGGAGACATCAATCAACATCCAGCTAGTCTACTACGATTTAAGTACCATTTATATTTTTTTTATATATACCTTTCTATAAACAATTATTTTATTATATTATAATATATATTAATTTATAAATCTTATCATATATCTCAAAGTACTAGATTTGCATTAGGTTAATACATTTTTTTGTTGTCTCTCTAAAAGTTAGGGTTTTATGATGAAGAATTACAAACCCCTTGGTATTAAATAATAGGGTTAGCTAGCACCTTAGTTTATAGTGTTACTAAGCATGAAATAAAGTGGTACTTGAGATGAGGATGCTGCTGAGGTGAGTACACAGGGTAGGTAAATTGTGTAGTCTGAAGCCGGTTCCCATCTTCGTTTTACGGTCAGCACAGATCCCTCTATGTTCTGGATTCCCCATTCCATCTGCTCCTGAGTCCTAGCCAGCGTAATCGACCGTTCCAGAACCTCTAGTGGGATATTTTCAATCCGTTAACGAGTGGTGCACAAGCTCGTTACAAGATAAATAAATGTTTCATGAAATAGGAACCTTAATTGGGCAGGAAGCAGGACCAACCTCAAATTTTTATTGGTACTTCCTGGCCATTTTCTGTTTACCAATATTTTGCAAATAAATAAAAATTTTCGCAAATATTAATAGTATGCGTTAATAGTAAGAATCCAAATCATTAACTTTCATTAAATTTATTTTACGTAGCATAATATAATTTATTCATAATATTTATAAATTTGTCGTTAAAATTCAGGCCATATGAATTTGTTCGTTATAATTATGAACAAGTTATGGTTTAAAGATTTACTATTAAATTTTTTAATATTACGATATTTATCTAGTAGACAAGAAATAAGTTTTAATATATGTGAACAGAATAATAGAATTTAAAATTTTACATTTTATTCAATAAAAAGGAAGAATTTTGACTTTAAAATCAAACAAAAAAGGACACTTACTCCATTTTGAATTATTTCAATCATTGTGGTTTCGGCTTTATGTATAAACAGGTTGAAAAAAGTTATTTGTTAATTTCAATTTTAATAGTAAATTTTTTAATTAAAATGTTTAATTCAATGTGATTGTTACGAGTGCGCATGCTGATTCTGTTAACATGTGGGAAATAATAATAAGGTAAATAAACCTGGATGATGCGGTGTATCTGGCTCACTGGATTTATGTAAATATTGTCACATGGGAGGAGGGCAAGATTTAAAACTATAATTTCCCATTTCAAAGCAGCAAGTTTTTCTTTGCAGCTACATATAATTTGATGAAATTTTTTAATAAATTTGACGATAAAATTAATTAAAATTATGAATTCGAGTTTTTATTTCATGATTTAATTTCGGAATAAGTTTTTTTGTGTTGGTTATTGAGTGGTCACATAAAATATTTTTTGATTGCTTAGTGTACATCTTCGAAAAATTATTCATTCCGAATATTTTATTTTAAAAATATATAAATGTAAATTACTCGACCCTAATTTAAATATGTTATTGAAGTAAAACTATATCTAAAATAAATTGTTGGTAAATCACACGTTTCAATCCATAAATACAAGAAGAAATTACTTAATATTATGAATTCCGGTGTTAATTGTAACTAATAATTATGAAATACATCGAATTGCATTCTCGTATTAGAAGATTTATACTAATTTTTATGAATGCAATCATAAATATTAAATTTTACCGGGCCAAAATATTTTTTAAGAAATTTAAATTTTACGTAATATTTTTGAACCATACTTCGTACTATTAAAGATAGCTTGTATTGTTGCAGTTTTTACGCATTTTTCATACTATTAATGTTGGTTTTCACTCTGTACGGGTACATATTTTTTCAGCGTTTCCGAAATTTTGCCACTCTTGTTGTAAACAACTTCCACTAAATTCCAGGAGCCTGCTTGATTACACCTTTCAACCGGCACTGCATACTACTCCTTAAACCGTAACTAAGCCAATTTTTATTCTATTGATAAATTACAATTTTGACATAACATTTTTCACTATAGCAATATTCGATTTTGGCAAAACCGGTTCTCTTTCTATATCTATCAGTTTTAAGCAATTTTTGGCCGACGATAAATATGTATATATATATAAGGGTGTCTCAGCAAGATTTAAATTTGCCGCCATTTCGTTAATACGAGTTGTACGTAGATTTTTGTTGACAGTGTCACGTACACACCACACGATTTAAGAATATGGAGAAGTATTCAAACCAACAACGTTTAATTATTGTAAAAACACATTACAGTCAAGTTTTCGGTCGCAATAGTGCGCCAAATGTATCGACAGCGAGGCGTTTAGTTACAAAATTTGACACCAAATTTACGCTGATGGATCAGAAGATGATTGTTCGTCATTGTCCATGTCGGTCACTTGAAAATATTGCCACAGTAAGGGAATCTGTGGCCGAGAATTAAGGAACTTCCATTCGGCATCGTGGTCAAAAATTAAACATTTCCAGAAGCACTATGCAACGAATTTTGGTAAAAGATCTGCATTTGCACACGTGCAAGGTTCAATTGGTGCAATAAATCATGCCAAGGGACCATGCGCAGCACCGTAAATTTGCTGATGGGTGTTGAAATATCAAATTAATGCGGATTTTTCGAAGATATCATTTTTTCAGATGAGGCATATTTTCAACTCGACGGATACGTAAATAAGCAAAACTTTCGAATTTGGTGTGCTGAAAATCCTCGTGTGATACTCAAACAACCAATGCATCCACCGCGAGTAACTGTTTGGTGTGCATTTTGGGCGGAGTAATTAGGCCGTATTTCTTTGATAATGCGGCTGGAAATGCGATAACTGTTAATGGAGTGCGGTATCGCGAAATGTTAACGGAGTTTTTGTGGCCCGAATTGGATGTAATTGATGTGGAGGGCAGGTTTTTCCAACAAAACGGTGCAAAACCGATGGACTTTTTTCTTTGGGGGTATGTGAAGGAAAAGGTGTATGCGAATAAGCCTGAAACAGTTGAACATCTTACGTGAAGAAATACGGCGCTTTATTGGTGAAATACAGCAACATTTATGCGAAAACGTTATTCAAAATTTCAACAAAAGAATAACCCTGTGCCAGAGGTTTCGTGGCGGCCATTTGCCTGATGTTGTATTTCACTTTTAATCGGAACTATTTTTCTTTATGTTGAAATAAAAATGTTTGCTTAATTCAAAAATAAATGTGTTTTTCTTTAAAATTAAATCCGGTGCTCTTGCTGAGACACCCTTTATATAGAAATCGAAAAGGTAAGGAATTTTATTTCGGTCCGTTGGGCAGTTGGTTGGCTTCCTAGTATAGTAAAACTCACATTGTAATATCCTGCCTGCTTCATATACTCGTAGCTCTCTTGCTTTGGGAGTAGTTCTATTAGATCCCCAGAACATGTTTTTTGTGTGAAAGTCGGCCCAATAATAAAATTACTACCAAGCCATTCAAGAAATTTGATGGTCTTCTTTTATGGATAGGTAGTATATTGCTGATAAACTATAGTTCTTGTTATTTTTGGTTTCAATAGATACAGTAAATACTTTTTTTGATTAAAATTAAAAATAAAGTTTTGTTTATTAATTATTACATTTTTATTAAATACTTCGCAATACAGCTATGCGAAAAGCATTTTATTAGAAAATTAACTTTAATATAATGGCATTTTGCATTTACCTACATGTTAATTTTCTATTTGAGGAAGGTTGTTATTAAATCAGAACAACTTCAATTCATTTCAAATTCACAAACTATAGAATGTTGTTAAAATTGTTAGAATTTAACATACAGTGTACAGAAAATAAATCCTTTATGCTTTATGTTACACATAACACATAATACTGTGGGCAAAAAATAGTAAGACTTTGTTCATAATTTTAAAATTCTTTATTTATTTCTTCAAATCTATTTGGTCCCCCTCAAAGTAATCCTCTCCGGCCAACTTGTGCCAACGTTTTTTCCAATCCTCGAAACAGTTGTTAAAGTCAATTTCCGGAATAGCCTCCAATGCGCGTAGCGATTCACGTTTAATGTCTTCAATTGACTCAAAACGGTTTCCCCGGAGCGGTCGTTTGAGTTTGCTGAACAGCCAGAAGTCACACGGAGCTAAATCAGACGAATACGGTGGTTGCGGAACGATATGGGTGGAATTTTTGGCGGAAAATCACATAGCAGTATGAGAAGGTGCATTATCGTGGTGCAAAAACCAAGAGTTGTCGACCCATAATTCCGGCCTCTTTTTACGAATAGCTTCGCGTAAACGACACATAACACTCAAATAGTATTCCTTGTTGACAGTTTGGCCGGTCGGAAGAAATTTGGAGTGCACCACACCTCGATAATCGAAGAAAACTGTCAACATCACCTTGATTTTTGACTTGGTTTGACGTGGTTTTTTCGGCTTCGGCTCACCTTTGGCACAAAATTCGGCCGTCTGTTTCCCGGTTGTAAGCATAGATCCAATACTCATCGCCAGTTATAATACGTTTCATGACATCCTGGTACTCGAAAACCATTGTTTCACAGACGTCAACGCGACGCTGTTTTTCCAAAAAGTTGAGTGATTTTGTAACCGATCGTCCTAGACGTGGTTCATCGTCAACACGTTCTCGACCCTCTTTGAATAATTTGTACCAATCAAAAACACCTGCTCGCGACATAGAATTATCACCGAAGGCCTTTTGCAACATTCTGAATGGTTCGGCACCACAAAATTGATTCCGCACACAAAATTTAATGGAACTTCTTTATTGAATAATTTCACTCATTGTAAAAATCACCGAATGCACTTTTTGTACTTCAGAAAGACAAGCGCAGATGTCACTGACAGTCATACCAACATCGAAAAAAAATATTTCGACGAACGGTTTTCCGCGCGAAATTAAATTAAAATGTCTTACTACTTTTTGCCCACTAGTATAAACGGACAATTTGCAGGTTTTGTATGTATTTTCGCACATCTTCCAGAGAATTTACGAGTGTTTTGACAGGTGCGATGACAGAAAAGTGAATAACGGGCGTTTTGACGACGAAAATTAAGCAAATAGTAAATTACGTTATCAACATTTAACTTAAGCTTAAGTATGAAGTTTCACAGCACAACAAGAATAAAACAGTTTTTTTTGTCAAAAATCGACTTACCCGCTTACATTTTGGAATACTAATCTGGACCGGTATTTTTGCAAAATTAATTTAGAATCTTTTAGGTCATAATCGTCTTTTTTTGTAAATAATACACTTTTTCAAATATTTGCAAAAAAAAACAAAAAATGGAAAGTGCCACTTTCGGTGAACCGGTTTCAACCAAAAATAAAAAATAGGCAAACCGTTTGAGCTGTACAGAGTAGAGTACACATACATTTAGTCTGCCCGCACATACGCACGCACACACAGTTTTGACTTCAACTACAGCGTATGGTAAATCCGCAAAAATCTCGAGTTCAAAATTTTTCATGATTTTCATAGTGTGCGAAGTATTAACGAAATTATTTTTTATTTGAAAGGGCTATTATGCTTGCCATTGTTTATGGACTATAACATCGTTCAAATATCCGCCGCGGCTTCTCACGGTGGCAAGGATCCAAGTGGTCCAATTTTCAATGACTCTGCCGCATAGATCCGGCTGAATTTGAGCGATGGTATTGGTTATGTTGACTTTAAAGGCATCGGTCGATTGCGGTTTATTGGCATAGACCTGCAACTTGAGGAACCCCACATGAAAAAGTCTAGCGGGGTCAAATCGTACAATCGTGATCATCTCAATTCACGTCACCTCTGCGAGTAATAACCCTACCCTCAAAACGTTCATGAAGAATATCCATCGTTGCGTCTGCTGTGTGGCACGTAGCTCCATCCCGCTGGAAGCACATGTCGGTTACCTCCATATCGTTCAATTTAGGTCAAGATAAATTGGTTAGCATCGTTCTGCAGCGCTCGCCGTTGATGGTAATGGTCTCACCAACGTCACTTTTAAAAAAATACGGACCAATGACGCCGCCGGCCAATAATCCGCACAAACCAGTAACTTTTTGTGAACGCATTGCCACCTGGTGAACCTCGTGTGGGTTGCTATCGTTTCATAGACTGCAATTTCGCTTGTTAACATAGCCATTCGATTTTTCGGCCAAATTTGGGGTCCTCTTCCAAACGCTCCGAAGCCCAGTCAGCGAACAAACGGCGTTGTCTATCGTCATTAACTTTAAGGTCCTGGGTCAATTGGATCTTGTATCTTGTTCTCCTGTACACTATCATGGACCGCGAGAATGTTCTCGGCCAAATTGGGGTTCCTTTGACGTACGAGTGTTGGCTGATTGTTTACCGAACCGGTTGTCTCGAATTTGGGTTCCCCGAAAATTCTGTAAAAACTAATAATTACAATAACAACGCATACACATGCGAATATTACAACAAAAATCACTACAAAACTAGCTCATACACAAACTACTGTACCACATAAATTCTTTTACAAAACCAATTGATACAAAATGTGATTTTACAAAATAAGGCGTAAGTGTAGATGACGTATACATCGGCGAAATCGGGTAAGATGAACATTTTTTTAAAAAATTTCTTTATAGGATTGTGTATCTATCATTTTTAGGAGGTGCAGCCAACAATTTCGGAAAAATCACGACATTTTCCGGGAAAATTTTCAGTTTTTTCAAAAATATTTTTTGTTTTATTTCATTCAAAATTTAAAAAAAAAAATTCAAAATTCAAAATCTGCGGTTTTTATTTATCAGATCTTAATTTTAATTACAAAAATTTAAATTACACTATCATGAAACAGGTAAAAATTACATTTGCGTTATTTTAATTCGTCTTACACATTAGAGGATTTAGGCTGCCCCCAAACAATACCTTGAGTTGATCCAAAAACATTTTTATACCAATTGTTTTAGTAATAGAATTTATGTGGTACAGTAGTTTGTGTATGCATCATTTTGTAAGCGTTTTGTTGTATTAAATACGTATGGATGGTTTATGAATAGTAACTATTAAATGTGACAAAATTTTCAGGTCACCCTCGTATATGTATATGAAATTAATAGTTAACTTTTATGAACATAAAATAAGAAAATAGTTTAGAATTTTTTAATTATTTTAAAGTTAAATTATTTTGAACAATGTGTTTGTCGAATATTTTAGTATTTATAACGGACTAATATTTCTTAATTTATCCGCTAACAAAAATTCTTCTTATTTTTGTTTCATATTCAAATTAAATTAAATACGTTACATTTGTCAAAGTCATCATAATATCTTTTCTGAAATATAAGATTCAGTATACCCACCCCCATTACATTAGAATCATCAAGAGGCTACGTTTTTCAATACATAAAATGATTGTCTTTTCCGATCCTTTAATTTTCCCACAGACTACCACAAAAAATTGATTACATAAAGATAATAGAATACTATAAAACCTCAAGTATATGGTAGATACTTCGAACATATCATAATGGTTTTCGCTTTCTCGTTCTTATCTATTCATCTACTTCTAATGTCTATATATAAATAATATTGTAAGGTTGGTGAAATATTGCTAAATAGTAAATACATAGATTTTCTGTAACAAAAGTTGTATTCGTTTCTGTATACAATGTAGGGTAGGCGCATAGGCGCATATTTTTCCTGTAAAATTTTAGCTAAATATTTCCACGTAAATTGTAATTTCATTACGTTTCGCTGTTTGCTCGGAAGCTTATAAATAGTTTCCTAAAAGCTCCAACAACCGAAAATGTTTGCTAATACTATTGCTTATACGCACTGCTTTTATCGACATTCTATCACCAATAATATTTTATTCCTGCTGTTTCCTGTTCGGCTTATTTCTTTTTCAACCCAAATTCAAACCAAACTATCTATTTCTGGACAAAACGGAATGGAGCTTTTTTCAAAATCCCAGCTAACATATTTCACTTTTATTTAGAGAAAAAATTTTATTACAAAATATCCTAATTAGAAATTGTCCTATTTATATAATCTCCCTCTTTTCTCTGCAAGGAATTAAATATCATATCTTATATATACAGGGTAGGCCAAATAAATTTTTTTTTGAACTAGCGGTTTTTTTGAGTATCGTAAGGGTTATGTCAATTTTGATTTGACAGAAAGTTAGTTTTATCCTTCCGCTGAACGAAAATGGTTATGTATTCGCTGAACAACGCTGGAAAATATTGAAACATTAATTCGAATATTTTGGCAAAAAAAATCATCTTTTCGGATGAGGCGGCTTCCATCTTGGCGGCTATGTAAACAAGCAGAATTGTCGCATTTGATCGTAAAGATCAACGACCGGTACTTCCGGGTGAGACAAGAAGAGGAATACTCCAAGCTAAAGAAAATATTGGCATGGGTTCCACAAGGCAGTGTTCTGGGCCCTGTATTATACCTCCCGTATATACAAATAAGCTAGAATAGGAATGTTTGCTGATGATACATCTGTTATGACCACTGTTGCTATTGTTGAGTCAACAAGGAAACTACAAAATGCTATTAATACAGTAAATAATTGAACAAAAAATGGAGAATAACACTAAACGAATCGAAATTTACACATATTAACTTTACAAATAGGAAATTTGAATATATTCCGATTAGACTGAATTCGCAACAAATTCCATATTCTGGTAACGCTAAGTAGCTTGGCATGACGCTAGACTCTAAGCTCAGGTGAAAGATACATGTTAAAAAGGAAAGGCAAGAACTGAATTTAAAATTCATAAAACTGCACTGGCATTTTGGAAGAAACTCCGAATTGATAACGCACAACAAACTGCTGTGATATAAAGAAATCCTAAAACCTATCTGGACATATGATATTCAGCTTTAGAAAACTAGAGTTAACATCAAACAAACATTTCAAAACAAAGCACTACGTAGCATGTGAATGCTCCTTTATATATTAGAAATTTCATCGAAAAACTTCATCGAGACTTAAACATGGAATACGTCAGCGATGAACTACAAAAATTTGCAAGGAGTCATGGGGTGCGATTGCAGCAGCACACTATTTTTGAATATAATTATCTATTTTTTTTAAACAAAACAACCAACTAATATTCGAGTATAAAAAATATAATACACGACTGCAAACGAAAATTAGCGAAAGATGGGAATTTAACTTTGTTCGGTTAAGGGAAATTAGTAAAAACAGAATAATTTTGGGATGCGGCATCATTAACAATTAATTATTATAAATTAGAAAAACATTAAATATTAATGTTCGTTGCTGCTGAAATATTCGATACATTTTAGTAGGTATTTCCGTTGCACTTCGCCCACTGTTGCTAAGTAACATCAAATTAATAAAACTATTACAAACCGTTTTTTATATAATATATATACCATAAATATATACCTGACCTTCGATGTAGCATACACGATATTCTGATGTAAACGTATGCTATACACCATCTTAGAAAAGTGCGATAAAAATAAAATTGTTGTGATTCCTTAAAAATGTACTAACATGAGCAGGACCACAAATAAAAAAACCTTCAAACAAAAATTGTAGTGGCGTACGTTAATAACGCTGCATATTC
Organism: Nephrotoma guestfalica; assembly: GCA_963691935.1. Classification (NCBI taxonomy): domain Eukaryota; kingdom Metazoa; phylum Arthropoda; class Insecta; order Diptera; family Tipulidae; genus Nephrotoma; species Nephrotoma guestfalica. The sequence goes on from OY829915.1 coordinate 96,483,042, forward strand.
GTATAGTGAAACTAATATCTTTGAATCGAATTTTTCGATAAAGCCGATAAATTAAGAAAATACTTGCTTGAGATGTACTCCAATATGGAGTAATCCGCTACGACCATGCAATTGTAGTAACTAACTAGAACTGCGAAGCTCTATATACAAATTTAGGTGAAGAGAATTTATGCATACTACAATCTTCAAATAATTTGTGATTCCAACGAAGGTTCCTTTCCTTTCTTATAACATACCTACTAAGGTTTTTATATAAAACATATAGAAGAAATTTGTCATAATCAATTTCATTTCATAAATTTTATTCAAAATCATTTATAAATTCAACTCTACCATAGAAACATGTGAAATTTGATCTTAATCGACCAAGAAATAGACAAGTTCCTTTTCATTTGGCTTTAATCTAGAATTTCATCCAAGAATCGTTTAAAAATTTCATTCATGTCAAATTTCATCGTGTTGCGTTAATAAATAACCGTACCTGTTGTCATATTCCAGAAATTAGTGAAAAGAAAATTCTAGATTCTAGAATTTGAAAAAGAAAAATGCCATTTTGTACGTATGCCGTTTTGAAATACGCAGTTTTGAAAAATGCTTGAAAAATACCATTTTGAAAAATGCAGTTTTGTACCTTATGCCGTTTCGTACCTTATGCCATTTTGGAATATGCTGTTTTAAAAAATGCTGGTTTGTACCTTATTCAGTTTTTAAATATGCCGTTTTGAAAAATGCAATTTTAAATTATTATGCAGTTCTGAACGGATCCCCTGTCGGTTATACCTATGTGTCTGTAACCGGGCCGATTCTATCCCACCTAACAAACCTATCCAATCCTTCGGTTTTGTATATGTAAAAAGAGTATACGGGAGAGCCCGGCGTCATTTGCGAGTTCATGTGTAAAAACTTGGTCGTACATTCAGAATCAATCAAAGCCAATATGCACATTATGAGCTATCGAGTTGCAGGTGCAGCTACCAATAAGCTCGACAACAAATTATTTTGTCACGATGAGAGGTGTTGCGCATCTTTCCGTCTATATCATGATATGATATGATATGGCAGAGGCGTACAGGCCAGCCATAACGGCGATCCTAGGTATGTCACCATAATCCTGAAATATCAAGAATCAAATAACAAACTATACCTAAATTAGTCACAGAAACAACTAGGGCGAACCGCAGCAAAGTCATTTTCTAACTACTAAAATATATTAAAATATCTAAAATGATTGGATTTTGTTAGTTTATTAATTTATGTTAGTTGTGGTTGAGGTAAAGATTACTAATATTCATCATATGTATTCGGCATCAGTCATAATAGACTGGTTAGGTAATTTAATTCTCATCTACGGGTCATCACATCATATACTGCTTGGAACTTTATTTTTCCCTATGTTCCCATAGGCCTAAATGATCTTTCAAAATGGTTTTCACTGATCCTTCCGATATTTCAACGATGCCAGTAAGGTCTCTGACTGTTAATCGTCGATTCTTGAGCACCAATTCCTTGATTTTATTAACGTGTTGATCATCAGTTGATGTTGATGGCCGTCCTAGACGTGGTTCGTCGTCAACACGTTCTCGACCCTCATTGAACAATTTGTACCAATCAAAAACACTTGCTCGCGACATACAATTATCACCGAAGGCCTATTGTAACATTCTGAACGTTTCGGCACTACAAAATTGATTCCGCACACAAAATTTAATGGAACTTCTTTGTTGAATAATTTCACTCATTGTAAAAATCGCCGAATGCACTTCAGAAAGACAAGCGTATTGGCTGAACTATAGATAGAATGAAAAGAATAAAAAAATAACGTAAGAATCGAAGATAAAAATTTATTATTCCAATTTGACGTTACGGCCATAGATGACTTGAAATATTAAGTTCATTCAAAATTTGTGTGATATATTTCCTACAATTATGAATGAAACTACTATATTTTTGAGTATAAACGTATTTATATCAACAAATATATGTTTTTAAAATTATAAAAATTGTTTATATGCGGTTTAAATCACCACAATTCGATAAATTATTTTTTTAGGTTAGGTTTAGAAAAATACAATTCTACAGTGTATTGCAAATTATTTCTGATATTATATTCATATTAGCATGAATACATGAATATTTTATAAATAGAAAAGATGAAACACACGAATAATTTAAAATTCCCTTATATAAAAAAGTAAATATGCATATTACATTCAACGCACTAAAATTTGTTTGGGTTTTGTTGTTGTAGTTATTAAATTTTTTATTCTTGGACGAAAATTTTCGCTCGTTTATTCTTTTTAAGTGACAGCAAAAATGAAAAAATATTAAACGCAATTTCTGTTATTCTTTTTATATTCTATATTTCGAGTATAGTCGAATACATTTAAATCCTCTCTTTCGCTCTCTTACGTTATTTTTTTTATTCTTTTTATTCCATCTATAGTTCCCACTTATACTAAACACTAATGATTATTTTGATGTGACGTTTGGCACAGATGTCACTGACAGTCATACCAACATAGAAAAAAAAATATTTCGACGAACGGTTTTCCGCGCGAAATTTAAATTAAAAAGTCTTGATACTTTTTGCCCACAGTAGTACATATATTAATTTCATTCCTTCATTTGCTCGTGCTGTGTGAAATAGAACTAAATACATAGTAAATATTCTTGTAACTTCAGTATTTAATTTCTTTAATTTGTTTTAATTTCAGTAGTCCGGGAAAGATTAATTAATAAATGTTTATTTTGTTTAGGAAGCCGAAAAGTTTTAATTTAGAATTAATTTCAGTAAATTTCCAGATGTATGAGAAATAATATTTATTTTCTTAGGTTTCTGATTTAAAGAAGCAATTTTTGAAGACCATTACCATCGTTGACCATTAAACCTATATTTCCGTTATCATTCCTTTGGTAGTTTAGGTAGTAGATTAGAATTGTGTTGTCTTGTGCCAGGTGTCTGCAACCTAAAAAAGTGTCTTTCCTATCCTTTCTATTGTCTTGTGTAAATAGGCTGTAGGAATAGGCCAGGCGTTATCCGGGACACTTATACAGTACTTGGTCTTACAGTCCAATCAATTATATTATTTATTTTTAAATATAATTCAAATAGTTTCTGAAATATATTAACTAAAAATAGATATTCAATTAAAAAATGTTTTCTTTTTTGAGGTATAATCACTAATAATCACACACACACACAATTATTACTTAGGATATTTTAAAGAATTAATTTAGTCAGGTTCTAAGATGCCAAGATAAACAACACACCTCTCACACCTACAACATTTAAATAAAGTAAAAAGTATTAATCAATGATAAATGTCTAAATTGCTCTCTCAATGTTAAAGGTTAATTATATTAAAACTATATTAAAGCTAATAATATATTCCTTTATTATGAAATTAGAGGATAAGGTGCACACTACACCCTGTCAAACATGAAAATAAAATTTTAAAAATCAAATTTCTGTTTCCTATCAAAATTAAGTATGTTTATGTTTTATTGGCTTAATTCAGATTTCCTATGTTTTTCGTGCAAAGTATGAATTTCCCTTTGATTAATCCGTAACGTTTCCTCGAGAGTTTCCTCGTTATATATCAATTTTACCTTGATAGCACTAACATGTCTAATTTCACAATTAAAACGGTCTGTATAATGAATTTAAACAATTTATTCACTTTCGAAAATACTATACTATTTTTCAATTGTTTTCAAATCACAAAAAAAATTGACAACTTAACTAATTTATAAACAATCTTAAATACAGTGGAAGACCACAAGGTTTGGTAAGATTCTCTTGCTAATGCTGCCCATACACGAAACAACCTAGTTGTACAACCGGTTGTACAACTATGGAAGTTGTATCGTCTGTGGGGAAGTTGACAACCGGTTGTACGACCATTTTGATGGTTGGTAGTTAGTTCTAAAAATATTAAAATATTTAGATTTTTGTGGGCGGGGCGTTGGTTTTTGGTTGAAAGTTGTACTGTTTATGGGAAAATTGTACGACCAAAACGACATTTCCCGTCAAATGAAAACAGTAGAATAGCATTTTTGTTGAATTTTGTTGTGAATTTTTTCTGTTTTGTACACATAAATTAAAAAAACAGGATAAAAAAGAATTTGTTTTCAATCGCAGTTATTAATAATGAAAATTGGAGGGAATTAATCGACGAATATAAAAATTGCCCGGAATTATGGAAAATAAAAAGTAATGTCTATAAAAATAAAGATTTGAAATATAAATCTTGGATGAAACTTCTAAAAATATATGACAAAATAGAAAGTGGAACATCCATAAGTACATTAAAAAATAAGATTAATAATTTAAGAACTTGTTATCGTCGTGAATTGAAAAAAGTTATAAGAAGCGAAAGATCAGGAGCAGGCCTTGAAGACATATATGAACCGTCGTTGTGGTATTTCAATTTACTCGAATTTTTAAGAGACCACGAAGTTCAATTAGAAGGAACTTCGTCTATCGATTCCAGTGATGAAGTTCAAGTAAGTAATTTAATTTAAAATGCATACATAGCTTACAATACATTTTCATTTCAGAGCGAAATGTTGTACAAACAAAATGCGAAGAAACCACGTAATACCAAGCCAAGTAGGGATAAATTTTTACAACAGGCAGTGGAAACTTTAACCAATTTAAATAGCGAGAAAGGATATGTGAACGTAGGTGATATATATGCACATTCCTGGGCATTATCATTCAATAAACTTTGCGAGGAACAAAAATTATATGCAAAAGGCTATAGATGAGATACTTTTATTAGAGCAATTAAACAAATTGACATTAAATGTTATTCCTTCTATTTCCTCAATATCTCCAGCTACAAGCAGTGCCACCTCCACCTATAATTTGTCTAGATCGTCGACGCCGCTTGACTGCAAACAAAGATTTTCTTTCACTTCTGATGTTCCAGTTTCTAGAGGATCTGCAAACACAACTGAATGTGGTTACATAACTCTGCAAGATATAATGTCTGACGCTCAATTTACTTAATAATTATAAATAAAACTAAGTAGGTACATAAATAAATGAATTCATTTTAATTCAAAGTTTTTTTTATTGAATATTGTTATGCAAATCATTTACAACTGCACAAAAATTGTTTCTCATATCTTTAGCGAGTTTTGATGAATTCCTTGACTGCGAAGGTTTCATTTCCAAGAAGGTTTGTGTAGTAGACTGAGTGGTGACTGCTGGGCAATTAGAATATAAAACTAATTTTCGTTTTTTTAAAATAGTTATGAAGATAACAACATGCAAGGGCAATTTTTGTTGCTTTCTCGGGGCATACTGCTATGGTAGTAAGTAGAACCCGAAATCTTGTAGCCAAAATTCCAAACGCATTTTCTACTTTAACTCGTGCTGAACTTAGAGTTTTATTGAAAATTTCTTGTTCGGTAGTTAAATTGTAACCGGTAAATGGCTTCATTAAAAGCATCATCACCTACTAAAACATAATTTAATTGTTTTCCGGTAGGCAACATTACTTCCGGATAGGTATATTTAATTCATGGTTGTGGAATTTCCTAAAAAAGGTTGTGTTTGAAAAAACACCACCATCTGAAATTCTTCCATTCATTCCTACATCAACCATAAGGAATTCGCTATCTGAATTCACAATTGCCATAAGAACAATACTAAAACTTTTTTTATAGTTAAAGTAAAATGAGCCTGATTTCGATGGTTTTCTGATGTGGATATGTTTTCCATCGACGGCGCCTATACATTGTGGAAATCCTGTAATTTGTTGAAACTTTTCAGCTACTCTTTTCCAATCACTTGATGTTTCTGGAAGCTAAATTTTTGGGAAAATAAGTTTGTGAGAGTTATTTTAATTTTTCATATAGAACTGACCTTGATATAATCCTTCAAAACTTTCACTATTGCATCACATGTTTCAATAACAATAATTCCTATACTTTGAGGAGACACAGTATAAAAAAATTTGAGGTCTTCAAATGAATTGCCATTTGCTAAATACCTTAACGTTATCGACAAACGTGTTTCAGGTGAGATAGCATCCCGCATAAAAGTATCTTTTTTAATAATTATTGGCTTGACTTTCTCCAACAAAACTTGAAATGTTGCATCATAAATACGCATATAATTTTTAAAATCGTCTGGTTGGCTAACCTTTAATTCATTTAATAATTTGGTATTAGCAAATTCATTTTCTTTTTTATACCATTCCTTCACCCATATCTTTCTTATTCTACGTTTAAATTCGTCTTCATCTTCACAACAACTATCATTAACGCACAAATAGTTTTAGTTTTTTAGCACATTCTATAAATTGAAAAACACAATTTTATTTAGAGATCAATCGGCTCAATAAATTGTTTGACGTTTATAAACATGGTTGGAAAATAAATTGTATCGTATGTGGAGAAATTTTACAACCCAGTTGACAACCGGTTGTACAACCAGTACATGGATTTTGTTGCCTTTTCAAAATCAATTCAAGTTGAATTTTGTGTACGTATACAGTCTATAATATACACTTTTAATATTGTGTGCTGTCATTTTGTATCATTGTGTGTGTGCAAATCCACATGAAATTTTCGCCAAAATGTTGACCCGATTTTATAAATGATACTATCGGTAGAGGAAACAATACATTTCCTCTGCTCGATAGCAATGGAAAAAATGACAGCTAGATATTTAAACATTCAATGTTTGTTATTCATTCGAATAATTTGAAATTAAAAATTAATTTAACTAGCGTTTGTTTGATATCTTGATTTATAAAATAATATTAAAAAATGGTAAGTACAAATTCTTTTAATTTTTAATAATTTCCAGTGAAAAATCTTGAAATTTTAATTCCGCTTGTATATGAGTCATGTACAAGCAAGCCGGGATAATTTTATCAATAAAAATAAATTTAAAATCTAAACAAATCAAATTGTATGTGCTAATTTTCTAATAGTTATGTTTGGTGCGTCGGATTAAATAAAAAAATCTATCATTTTTAATAATTTCCAGTGAAAAATCTTGAAATTTTGATTTCGTGATTTTATAAATATTTTAATTCTGTTATATTTTATTTAATTCTAGGCGCGTATGACACCGCAGCAACGCAAACACAAACTAAGGAGAAATACGCGCTCGAAATAAAATGACAAATGGTGTTTCAAATGACAAAAATAAAGTAAAACAAAAACACTTATTTACACGAACACGACACCACTACTATTACGTTCCGGTAAAATTCAAGTTGAATTGTAAAAAGGCAACAAAATCCATGTACAGGTTGTATCGTGTATGGGCAGCATACAACAACATCGTTTTTTAAATTTCGGAATAACAAAAACTCTCTTTTTCAGTAGTTATCGTATGTATACAAATTGTACAATGAATGTACATTCAGTACTTGTAAGGTATACTTGTTCATAATAAACACATAAAATACCCTACATATTTCTGTTGACTACGTCTTCCATAGAAATCTAGATAATAGAGCAAGTTATATAAGAATAATAGGTAATTGAAACGATTTTTTATAGTTTTTCTTTCATTGAATTTCCATCTCTCCATTCATTGAATATTTTAATGTACATGGTATGCGTACGTTTTAAATTATTGTACGAAAATTAATAGGAAAACAAAAAAATCAAGATAATCAGAAAAACAAAATCGATACCAATATCAATACAATAAAAATCCGGTTGATTTTGCGACGAGATGTACAAAGTATATGTACTCGTATATGTATAGGGATACGAATGGTGGCTGGGTAGAAAATTGTACGAAATTCGTATATATGAAAGTGTGTGTGCGCCAGCTAGAAGAAAATTCTTTATAAAAAATTTGTGTTTTGCTCTATTAATATGTAATGTGATAATACAATTTTCTTTATTGTTCGTTTATAATTTTATCAATATTATTGCTTTTATGATTTTCTCATTTTCCTTATGGGTTTTCTTTTTATTCTTACACACGAAGATATTGTTGTTTGTAAAACATGAAATTTTTTGATTAGGATTTTTTGATTTATGGCAAAATAAAAATGTTTCGGGTATTGATTCGTAATGTGTGCGATGGCAGTATCTAGGCTATACATGGCCATACATTACATTTACGAGTATATAATATCTTGTTGGTACATATACATAGCTCACTTCTTCTCATACAGTGGGTGATATATCATATTAAAATAAGCGCACAGTTAATTAAATAGCTGTAAGTCTTTTGTATAAGACATTTTTTTATGTTTATTCAGAATTTATATGTTTATGATGATGACTCTTTTGGGTGAATTTGATAAAATTATAATGTGTTTAGATAAAGATAAAATTAAGATACGAGATTGGTACAAAAATTATTTTCCCTTTTTTATCTGAATTCGAATCTGAATTAATGTGGGTATAAAATACATATACAAAAATTATTAATTCAACCGTATTACAACATTTAAGGACTATTTATCTTTTAAAATTTAAATAACCTTTACTCATCTAAAGCTTCACTAAAATATTAACTAAGATTTTTAATGTTATGATGCGGAGATACATCTACGAGTAGTTGTTTAATTTGTAAGATTTTATTGTTCGATATACTGAAATAATTTCTTTAGCCGTTCCGTTGAATAATTATTTGCAATTAGAATGTTGCAGATAATAAATATTTTGGCAATGACAATTTTGTTGTTTCAGCCTCGTATTCATCTTAAGTTATTCGTGTACAGCTTAGTGTTACGAATTAGTCATTGTATAGATCTCTAATCTCTAGAAATTTACTTACTAATCATTAAGTGGGTCAAAGAACCAGAGCTTGATATATCGATATAGCAGAATTTTCTTAAAAACTCTCTCGTTTACCCCAAAATACGTAATTTTCCCTTACAATTTTGAAAACTGATGCGGTTCAATATTATTGCCAATTAAATTTATAATGATTTTCTGCATAGCTGTTTTTAACAATGCTGTACTTCTCAAAATATTAAAAAAAAACTAATGAGCTCCTTTGGTTTCGGTTCCAGTGGACCAATCACGGTCAAAAATCACGGGACATCCAGAGTTATCGGAAATGCTGAAGTTTGAAGTTTCATCCCAATAAGTCCATTAGACTGCGGAGAGGCTACAAACATTAAATTGCCATATACACATTTCTTTTTACGTTCCGAGTAGGCGATTGATCGCCGAAGGAGAAAAACGTGTTTTGTCTTTCTTCGTAATGCGTAATTGTTTAATAATAATAATTAAAAGGGTTACCACGAAATTGTTTAATTTATTGTAAATAATAATAATAAAATAAGTGGTAATAGTGTATTATTCATACATGGAGACTTTTATTGAAAATGTACAACGCGAGAAGCGGAGCACTTTATAAAAATTAATAATGCGCAATGCTGCGGCAAAAGTCCAAATTTGAATAGGCAGACGATAATTTTTGCCTTCGTCTTCATGCCTAAATACAACAAAAACTCACACAAATCCAAACCAGATTTTCTGGTTTTCAACTTTGATTATCGTACACCAAAATATGTGTAAGTACGATTTACATGACTATTTTTGCAAAATCAATACGTTTCTATGTATCTCTGTAAATGATTTGATTGTAGGAGGTATAATCATGAAATTGTTGTGTAACCAAAATATAATTTTTCAATTATAATTTGCTTATACAAATTTCGTATGCACAAGTGTTATTGTACGATTATCTATGTACAACTTGTTATGTACATTATTTAGGCATACAAGATTGTTGTATATTTTGGAATAAATCTTTATATGGAGAATTGTCCATTTATAAAGAATTTTGTATACGAAGGATTGTCCGTTAGGAATTAATTTTGTGGGGTTTCTTATGGTTGAAGAAAATAGTCACTACAAATGTATAACGGGATGTATGTACATTACGATAACCACCGAAAATGCGGTTTTGCGAGGTATATTGCTTTAATATGTTTTCTGCTGTGTTTCTATGTATAGGTGTAAGATCAGGAGTGTATTCGTTGTTGCTACAATATTGTTAACAATGACAGCCTTAAAGCGTTCTTGAACTATCATTATACCAATGGCCACGTGCTTTTTGTCGTTCGTAAATTCTATTTAAAATTTTATAAATGTATTTCTCAACCCTACTCGAGACTGCCCAATAGAATGGGGGTACAAATAAGTTTTGAGGTTTTTTCATAACCTCGAAGCTTTATTCAGAAAAATTGGTACAATGTATTTTATTCAAAGTATTGTCCCCATCGTTAGTTACGAAACTTTCCCATCTTCCACGCAGCATACGGATTTCTCATCGAAAAAATTATTTGTGTTTTGAGGCGATCCAAAAATCGACCTAACTTATGGCTCCCTCGAGAGCAGTGAAGTGCTGCTCGGCAAAAAGTCATCGACCGGAGCAAGTGATAGTCGGAAGGAGTAAGGTCTGGTGAATACGGCGAGTGGAGTAGGACATCCCATTGAAGTGCCTCCAAAGTTTCCTTGACGACTTTATAGTTGTTGTTTAAGATTTGGACCTACATGCAAGGTCGATCTCGACGATCCAATATTAATTTACAACTACGTTTTACTTTTTACTTTTCTATTTTAACTTTTTAAGATTTTAATTATAATTTTTAATTTTGCGAAATTAATTTTAAGTTGAATTTTAAATTGATTGTTCGCTTCTCGATGCCAACTTATCGAGATATATTTTATTTACATATAAATTGTGTCTTCCACTAAAAAGAATAACCCGTACTATTCTATTTACTAGTACATATTACAATTGTTAAGTAAAAAAGGTAAATACAAAATAAATTCATTATCAATAATATGATATAATGAGATGATACATATACACGAAATAATCTGCATTGTACTACACATATAAAAATGAATTGCAACAATGTATTTTGTATGCTCGGGATATTTTGTGTTTGTATATTATGTATTATAATAAATAACAATCATAATATAATGTAGAGTGCAGGTAGGTTAGATAAACAAATAGATAATTAATCTGGATCCAAAAATGGATTAATCAGATTTGGGTTGGAAGGAAACTAAAGTTTTATTTCGGTCGCTACAACTTTTGCAACATGTGGCCGAGCGTTGTCTTGCTGAAAGATTACTTTGTCATGTCTTTTGGCATATTCTGGGCATTTGAGCTTCAATGCTCAGCTTAATTGTATCAATTGCTGTAGATAACGTTATCCAATGATGGTTTCGTTAGACTGGAGTAGCTCATATTACATTACTCTGAACTGATCTCACCAGATGCACAGCATTAGCTTCTTGCCATGAATATGGCAAGCCACATTAAGAAAACTCTATCATGCTCTGGTGGAATAAATAATTATGTATGGCATCTCTAGTTGGGATGGGGTTTATTTTTAATATATTGAAGATCTCTATGTATATTACACAGAAACGGATTGTTAAATTAATATATAACCGTTCTGTAAGGGCCAACACAGATTCACTTTTCCGTGAGCTCAGACTTCTACCATTAAGATATTTATACGTTTTTAAAGTGTTGAAAATCTTTTTTATTCGTAGTCATAGTTTTCACGACCGTGTAATACGTACTTATAACATGAGAAATCCAAACGTCTTTCCTGGTGTTCGATGCAATAATGAAAAATATATTTTTATCTCTTTATTACCTTACTGGTTTCATATGTTACAAAAGCTTTGTGCTACCTTACTGGTTTCATATGCTCACAATAGAGCGCAAATACCAATTTGAATGTGATGTGGTGCATTACAAATTTTAATGTCTCATATAAATGATATTGAGCAATATTTTTAACTATAGCTCTGCTTTACTATTCACCTACGAAGTAAATACATCGGCTGGCTGTTATTGAAACACTTTATTTATCCTGCGTTGTAGTGGATACATTCCAACGAGGCCGAGCCATCTAACCCTTCGATATCGTTGCATCCTAGAAGTTGTATTATCTAGTGGTTCATCTTCAGATGATCCGATATTCAGTTTCCGCAACTTTAATTGAATCAAAGATGTAACGAATGACTTTCCTTTCACAAGTAGATAACATTCTATAGTCATTAGAGGACAGGGCCCAGCTCTCGCTTCTGGAAGCCAACACAGGTCTTATGGCCACTTTATAAAGGGCCAGCCTGCATGACTAAGATAGACGTTTAGATCGCAATAACCTTGATTGAGAATAGAAAACTTTGTGTCTGGCAGCAATTCGGGCTTTAATTCATAGCGCGGCCTCTAGGCTCTCGCGGTTGATTTTGTCATATGCCTGTCAGAAGTATATTTATAGTTGATGTATGTTTAGATTGTATTCCCAACTTTTTTCCAAAATCATCGTCAAGGTGAAACATTGGATGATGCTGGTAAGCCAACACTTTGTAGGAAGTGTTCAATAGAGCTTTGCGACAATATTTTCCACATTTAAGATGGTCGCCTGTTTTGTGCAGCGGACATATGACCGTGGTCTTCCAATTTTATGGTAGCACTTCTTGGTTACAAATAGCGATGATGAGATGGAACAGATTTAAAGCAAGAATGGTACTATTTGGTACTACTATTTATTCAGCTCATATATAAATTATAGCCGTGTTTTAATATTGGAGCACTATCCGGCGCCGAAGAGAAATTTCTACTGAAACTGTAGCTATTTATTCACTGGTGTCGCTGTACCATAAAATGAAAAAATAAATTCATCCATAAAACAAACATTTAATGACCTGAAATACACCAATTAACATTTACTTTGGCATGACGTTATAAAAAATAAATCGTCTTGCTGCGTTTTAAATTTTTATTGCAAGATTAAGTTTCTAATGGCTTAAGGGTTGTACAAAACAAAGGAAATTTAAAACTTCCCTTTGAAATGGATAGTGCTCCCGATAGCGGCTTCCGATAAATAGGTAGAGCAAGATATTATTTTATCGATTTTTAACTAAAAAGTTGAATTAAAAATCTTAGTTTAGAGTTAAATAAATTAATTACATATATGCAAAAATAGCGCGCTAAATATAAGTATTGACATAGAAAATTGCGTGCTCCGGATACAGCTACCGGGCGCTAATAAAAAAACACGGCTTATACGGGATTCCGTTAAAACTGGGTGTCTTTATTTTTCAATCTACTAATAGCATTTTTCAATCTACTAATTCGACAACAACTTTTTTTTCTAGTGAAGTAATTACTCTAATGGGAGTCACTTCGTCATTCTTATTTAGCATATTTTGAAAATAGTTTTGCCATACTGAGAGAACATCAGCCACGTTTGCTATCAGCTCCCCATTCCGGTTTTTGATAGCTCTACTCCTTGGGTGCAAGCTTTAATTAAGATTCTTGGCATTAACATAAAGGTCTCTTGGATTTACTGGTTCCGCTTGGAAGCTGATCTTTTTGATGCATGATCTCATAAGTTCGCGCTTCGAATATAGGTTGGTGTGCTTCGTTCGTTGCGAGCTAACCATCTTTCACGAAGTGGACTATGTAGTGATGCTTTATGTTTTAAAACATCGACATTCCAAGATAATATGCAATATACAATCAAATTTACAAAAAATAAATAGTCTTACCTACATGATACAAATTGATGCAAAACATGATACAAAATCTTATAATATACATTTTGTTATAAGGATGTCCAAGTAAAATAAAATAACGCAATTGCAAATAAATAGAAAATTTCATAAAATTTGTGTAATTAATTTGACAGAATTTTTATTCGTTTACAACGTTTGTTATGTTCTTTAGTTATTTTTTCGTCTCCATTTAAAGTAAAACTAATAAATAAAATTTTATTATTTTACTTAAATCATTAGTCTTTCTCGTCTGGTAAAAACAGTGGAAATTTGGTTTTTATTTTTGTCAAGCACACTTTAAACATTTCTTTGCAGATATTGCTAATATGGGTTTGGTTTTTAAAATATTTTCGAGAACCTGCGAAATAAATTTTGCGGTGTCTAGCCACTCGTCCGAAGGAGCTTTTAAAGCCCTGAAATTTGGATTTGGTTTTTTAAAATTGTTTTTATTCACAAAAGTGTCTTGAATACCAAATCAGATTTTGATAGTTTTTAATGCAAAGCTCGCATTCGATTTTTTGATAAACACAATAGCCTGCATAATACGAAATTGCGAAATTCGTCCTCTTTTAATAGATGATCTAACCTTTCTAATGATCCAAATGCTTCTGCTTCAATATGTTTGCGCCTTGCGTTATAATCGGCCTTAAAAGTTTTCCAAGCTAACTACAAATTTTCTGCATGATCTGGCAAACAATTCGAATGCGTTGAGTTGACTAGAATTTTAGTAACAAGAATCCTTTTCTTCGTAGTATTGAAAAAAAAACATTTCCAGACAATCCTGATCCGTTTTTCCGGATAGTAAGAATTCCACATTATAAATTTCATTTCAAAAACTGCAATATTTAGTTACGAGATCCTTAAATATGTCACTGTTGACGCTGATTTTAAATGTTAATTTACTATGTTTAGTCTCTTCGTCTAGGTCAAATGATGATTCCTGAGCTGGCCACTCCGTCTCCGGTTCTCCTAGCTATTTGGCGTCCTTACCTCTGGACGCACAATCCGCTGGATTATCGGCTGACAAGACATGCATCCATTTCTCCCGGCTGTACGAACATCTCGTTCCGACATTTCGAACATTTCGAATGTTTGGTTTGCAATAAATGTAGGCCACCGGCGAGTGTGCGCTGTAAATCAATCTAACACGACCTTTCATTAACTTTGCCAATAGTAAAGCCCCTATGAGCTCTAATCTGGGAACGCTTATCACCTTCAGTGGTGCTACTTTCGTTTTAGCCATTGTTAGGTAGAATCGAAATCCATATTCGGTTTTTACTCTGCGAAAAACCGCTGCTGCATAAGCCATTTCGCTAGCATCGCAAAATCCATGTAGTTGGATGCTGCCATTGGTCCCCAACCAACATGGAATTTGAATTTGGTTCATCCTCACAAGATCCGAATGCATATTAACCCACTTGGATGCTATTTCGGATGGTAATCGATCATCCCACTCTAACCTCTGTAACCACAAGCTTTGGACCAGCATCTTCACTCGAACGATTACTGGAGCCAGCCATCCAATCGGATCGAAGATTCTACTAGCTTCGGATAATAGTGATCTCTTTGTATGGGTTTCGCGATCCTCTAACTGGACCTGAAACGACTAATGGTCTATTACGGGATCCCAAATCACACCGAGCAGTTTTGTCATTTCTGTTTTTTCGTTAATTTCAGTTACAGTCTCTACAGTGATTCCCAATCGTGTACGTAGCCCACTGTTATTAGTAGAGAACTTGCGTAAATGGTAGGTCACAGTATCTAGGATGGCCACTATTTAGCTTGAGCTTGAGCTTGAGAACGATATGTTTATTCCATTTTTGTTTATTCCTTATATACATAAAATTTATTTACAGAACTTCATGCCATAAACCAACATACATCACTTTGAGCAGCAGCTGCTCATTTGCAGTGGCGTGTGTAGCAATTGAAACACGATAGTTCTGCTAAACAGAGATGGATCTTGTCTTTGTCATCTATTATACTAACGTTATCAGCCACAGGATCCGTCGTTGGTTGTAGAAATTTCATATCAAATTTTTATATTTTTCTTGGTGCTTCTGATCAGTCTGCCTAGGCTTGTTAAATTATTCACGATGATTTAATTGTTTAATAAGACAAGTTTCAATTTCCAAAAAGTTCCATTAAATAAAAAAATTTAAAAATCGAAATTTAAATGAAAATTTTAAAACAAACTATTTCATCTTACAGGCGAAATAATTCAGCTTCGATGTCTACCCCGGTCATAAGGTCGTTCACATACATGTCGGTCATGATAAGCTGATTGTTTGCTATTCTCTACCTCATGGCTTCTACCCGATATAATCCAGCCCAATGAAATTTTCGCGGCCACAAGACGATCTTTCAAATTTATTTTATCGCATTGAGTAACTTGATAGTAGATTTCAGTACCAAGTAATACATCGATCGCGCTGCGCTGATTAAAATTAGAATCAGCTAATGAAACATTTTTTAACTCGTGCCAGTCAGCTATTTCGAATTCGTATGGGATGGGAGATTGGCTGAAATTTTAGGAATTATGAATGCATATGTTTTCAACTCTTCTCCGTCGCTCGTTCTTAAAGACAATTTATCTTTCCCTTTGAACTGCATAATTGAGCATCACCTAAGCCTTTCATCAAAAGCCTTCCGTTACTATGAAGTAGATCTACGATCTACGCTGCCGACATCTGCGATGCTGAATCTAGAAGTGCTCGACATGTTCGGAAGCCCCAAATCGGTCCTTTATTCTTATCATTGCCATTGGTAAAATCACCTGTGATTCTCAAGAGGAGCCTTGCATAACCTTCGAATCGTTTATGGTGCTGGATGTAGATTGGTCAGGCTGTGCTTTTGCTGATTTATCGATTCCTGAATGTAGAAGGGTATGATGTTTCTTGTCGTCAATGCACGACAGCGAACTCGAACAGCGAACTCGAACAGCGAACTCGAACAGCGAACTGCAAATTGGGCACGACGGCTGACTAATTGTTGCGAATGCTCTGGAACTTTAAGGCTTTAAATTTTGAGAAAGATTTTATTTCTTCACGACGCTTCTGCTAACGGATTTCAATGCATCTGTTCTTTTTCCCAAAAATTCAAAAAGCTCTTTTAACGTAGGGAAATCCTTTTCTTCAGAATGTTGAGTCCACAAGCTTTTCGACTCAGAATCCAATTTATTCACAATTAGGTGAATCAGCCAAGGATCTCGGTGCTCTGCATTTGATCCGAGAGCTTTAAGTCCTCTAACGACTTCGTCCGAGGTATCCCATAGTTTTCGGATTGATGCTGCGCTGACATGATTTACATGAGGTTGCTCCAAGAATTTTTTAATAAATGCGTTGACCGTATGCCAGTTTTTATCGTAACACTGGATCAATGTCTGCGAAGCTCCGACATAATTCGCCTCAGTAACGCTGAAATGTCGCAAAAGTGATGCTGCTTCACCCCGCAAAAAACTCTTTAGATACTGGAACTTTTGCGAGGAAGTTCGATAGTCCGCGGCCATATAAGTTCTTTTCAGTTTTTCAGAAAATCAAAAAATGATAGTGAAAATTCTAATCCATCAATTTTCCCCAAATTTTCCTGATAGTCTCAGTATGACCTAAGCTATTAGATAAACAACCGAAAGTATTGGTTACTAGTGGAAGTTTTGAGATATCGGCCAAAAACTGAAAATAACTTATATGGCCGCAGAAAATCAAAAAATGATAGTGAAAATTCAAATCAATCGATTTTCCCCAATTTTTCCTGGTAGTCTCAGTATGACCTAAGCTATTAGATAAACAACCGAGAGTATTGGTTACTAGTGGAAGTTTTCGATATATCGGCCAAAAACTGAAAATTACTTAAATGGCCGCAGAAAATCAAAAAATTATAGTGAAAATTCTAATCCATCAATTTTCCCCAAATTTTCCTGGTAGTCTCAGTATGACCTAAGCTATTAGATAAACAACCGAAAGTATTGGTTACTAGTGGAAGTTTTTGAGATATCGGCCAAAAACTGATAATAAATTGATAAAAAAATTTAAATTTTCAAAAGGATTGGTTATGAAATGGCCTAGTTTAGTCCAGCATGCACAGATCCTAGAATTTTTTCCTAAGTTTTGGACCCCTGATCAATACTTTTATCCAAATTTCATCGTCATTCGTTTAGTATGGCGGAAAGACGGAATATTGTTAAATTTCAAGATTTGATTTACCGAGTTCCTTTACTTCGGAGATCAATCAATTTGTCATTTGGGACGCTTTTGTGCTGGGATGTTTTATTTAGTGAAAAAAGAGATACAAAATGAATAATAAATTTCCGCTGGTAATTATATCACAAAGTAAAATAAACAGAGACGGAACTTGCCAACCATTTTGATGTGTATGAAAAATAAAAATCTGATTTGCACACCCAGTTATAATAGGGTTCGATGGAATTTAGAGCAGACAGAGTAAGATAGTTTAGCTATTCAATATATATCTCTCTGTCATGCCAATGCAGAATTTCATAAACAATATTTTATTTGTCAAATGTGCGTTTGTGTACGACACAAACGAAAACAATAAACATATGCTAACCATTTATTATTATCGTTTGCATGTAGCTCTTTCCCTCACGTACATATTTATATTTAGAGATGAACAGATTGAAATGTAAGCTCAAAAACGCATCTAAAATGCATATATATATATATTAGATATATATATATATATATATATATATATATATATATATACATATATATATATATATATATATATATATATATACATATATACATATATATATATATATATATATATATATATATATATATATATATATATATATATATATATATATACATATATACATATATATATATATATATAATATATATATATATATATATATATATATATATATATATATATATATATATATACGCATTTCAAATGATTGTACACAACTGAGAAGTGTGTCTATATATATATATATATTATATATATATATATATATATATATATATATATATATATATATATATATATATATATATATATATATGTATATACCTATATATATATATATATATATATATATATATATATATATATATATATACGCATTTCAAATGATT